>MBPM02000055.1:0-561089 GCA_001695595.3 Plasmopara viticola
CTAAAGGCGAATAATACAAGCCGTAACATCAAGTCCGAGTGGCCGGAATCGAACCAGCGACCAATTGATTTCCGAGTATACTGAGCTCAGTATCGAACACTACAGTCAATCGCTCTACCAACTGAGCTACACTCGGTTGTAACTGCCTTTCACGTTAAAACATACAAAACGTCGCATACCTCCTTCACGCTCAACTAAGACATTGAGCTTATCTAGCACAGCGCCATTTGCTACTCCACTGACAGGACCTACTTTAAAAACACACCACGCTCTTTAGCAAGTTTTGATGAAACTGGTTGACGCCTTCTGACTTAATTAAAAGAAGGAGCAGCACGGAAGAATAAGACAAGGCTTTAGACAAAGGCAAAGCCAACCTAAAGGCGAATAATACAAGCCGTAACATCAAGTCCGAGTGGCCGGAATCGAACCAGCGACCAATTGATTTCCGAGTATACTGAGCTCAGTCGGTTGTTAAGTGCCTTTTCACGTTAAAACATACAAAACGTCGCATACCTCCTTCACGCTTTACTAAGACATCTGAGCGTATCTAGCACAGCGCCATTTGCTACTCCACTGACAGGACCTACTTTAAACACACACACGCTCTTTAGCAAGTTTTGATGAAACTGGTTGACGCCTTCTGACTTAATTTAAAAGAGAGGAGCAGCACGGAAGAATAAGACAAGGCTTTAGTACAAAGGCAAAGCCAACCTAAAGGCGAATAATACAAGCCGTAACATCAAGTCCGAGTGGCCGGAATCGAACCAGCGACCAATTGATTTCCGAGTATACTGAGCTCAGTATCGAACACACAGTCAATCGCTCTACCAACTGAGCTACACTCGGTTGTTAAGTGCCTTTCACGTTAAAACATACAAAAACGTCGCATACCTCCTTCACGCTCAACTAAGACATCTGAGCTTATCTAGCACAGCGCCATTTGCTACTCCACTGACAGGACCTACTTTAAACACACACACGCTCTTTAGCAAGTTTTGATGAACTGGTTGACGCCTTCTGACTTAATTTAAAAGAGAGGAGCAGCACGGAAGAATAAGACAAGGCTTTAGTACAAAGGCAAAGCCAACCTAAAGGCGAATGATACAAGCCGTAACATCAAGTCCGAGTGGCCGGAATCGAACCAGCGACCAATTGATTTCCGAGTATACTGAGCTCAGTATCGAACACTACAGTCAATCGCTCTACCAACTGAGCTACACTCGGTTGTTAACTGCCTTTCACGTTAAAACATACAAAAACGTCGCATACCTCCTTCACGCTCAACTAAGACATCTGAGCTTATCTAGCACAGCGCCATTTGCTACTCCACTGACAGGACCTACTTTAAAAACACACACGCTCTTTAGCAAGTTTTGATGAAACTGGTTGACGCCTTCTGACTTAATTTAAAAGAGAGGAGCAGCACGGAAGAATAAGACAAGGCTTTAGTAAAAGGCAAAGCCAACCTAAAGGCGAATGATACAAGCCGTAACATCAAGTCCGAGTGGCCGGAATCGAACCAGCGACCAATTGATTTCCGAGTATACTGAGCTCAGTATCGAACACTACAGTCAATCGCTCTACCAACTGAGCTACACTCGGTTGTTAAGTGCCTTTCACGTTAAAACATACAAAAACGTCGCATACCTCCTTCACGCTCAACTAAGACATCTGAGCTTATCTAGCACAGCGCCATTTGCTACTCCACTGACAGGACCTACTTTAAAAACACACACGCTCTTTAGCAAGTTTTGATGAAACTGGTTGACGCCTTCTGACTTAATTTAAAGAGAGGAGCAGCACGGAAGAATAAGACAAGGCTTTAGTACAAAGGCAAAGCCAACCTAAAGGCGAATGATACAAGCCGTAACATCAAGTCCGAGTGGCCGGAATCGAACCAGCGACCAATTGATACACTCGGTTGTTAACTGCCTTTCACGTTAAAACATACAAAAACGTCGCATACCTCCTTCACGCTCAACTAAGACATCTGAGCTTATCTAGCACAGCGCCATTTGCTACTCCACTGACAGGACCTACTTTAAAAACACACACGCTCTTTAGCAAGTTTGATGAAACTGGTTGACGCCTTCTGACTTAATTTAAAAGAGAGGAGCAGCACGGAAGAATAAGACAAGGCTTTAGTACAAAGGCAAAGCCAACCTAAAGGCGAATGATACAAGCCGTAACATCAAGTCCGAGTGGCCGGAATCGAACCAGCGACCAATTGATTTCCGAGTATACTGAGCTCAGTATCGAACACTACAGTCAATCGCTCTACCAACTGAGCTACACTCGGTTGTTAACTGCCTTTCACGTTAAAACATACAAAAACGTCGCATACCTCCTTCACGCTCAACTAAGACATCTGAGCTTATCTAGCACAGCGCCATTTGCTACTCCACTGACAGGACCTACTTTAAAAACACACACTCTCTTTAGCAAGTTTTGATGAAACTGGTTGACGCCTTCTGACTTAATTTAAAAGAGAGGAGCAGCACGGAAGAATAAGACAAGGCTTTAGTACAAAGGCAAAGCCAACCTAAAGGCGAATAATACAAGCCGTAACATCAAGTCCGAGTGGCCGGAATCGAACCAGCGACCAATTGATTTCCGAGTATACTGAGCTCAGTATCGAACACTACAGTCAATCGCTCTACCAACTGAGCTACACTCGGTTGTTAACTGCCTTTCACGTTAAAACATACAAAAACGTCGCATACCTCCTTCACGCTCAACTAAGACATCTGAGCTTATCTAGCACAGCGCCATTTGCTACTCCACTGACAGGACCTACTTTAAAAACACACACGCTCTTTAGCAAGTTTTGATGAAACTGGTTGACGCCTTCTGACTTAATTTAAAAGAGAGGAGCAGCACGGAAGAATAAGACAAGGCTTTAGTACAAAGGCAAAGCCAACCTAAAGGCGAATGATACAAGCCGTAACATCAAGTCCGAGTGGCCGGAATCGAACCAGCGACCAATTGATTTCCGAGTATACTGAGCTCAGTATCGAACACTACAGTCAATCGCTCTACCAACTGAGCTACACTCGGTTGTTAACTGCCTTTCACGTTAAAACATACAAAAACGTCGCATACCTCCTTCACGCTCAACTAAGACATCTGAGCTTATCTAGCACAGCGCCATTTGCTACTCCACTGACAGGACCTACTTTAAAAACACACACGCTCTTTAGCAAGTTTTGATGAAACTGGTTGACGCCTTCTGACTTAATTTAAAAGAGAGGAGCAGCACGGAAGAATAAGACAAGGCTTTAGTACAAAGGCAAAGCCAACCTAAAGGCGAATAATACAAGCCGTAACATCAAGTCCGAGTGGCCGGAATCGAACCAGCGACCAATTGATTTCCGAGTATACTGAGCTCAGTATCGAACACTACAGTCAATCGCTCTACCAACTGAGCTACACTCGGTTGTTAACTGCCTTTCACGTTAAAACATACAAAAACGTCGCATACCTCCTTCACGCTCAACTAAGACATCTGAGCTTATCTAGCACAGCGCCATTTGCTACTCCACTGACAGGACCTACTTTAAAAACACACACGCTCTTTAGCAAGTTTTGATGAAACTGGTTGACGCCTTCTGACTTAATTTAAAAGAGAGGAGCAGCACGGAAGAATAAGACAAGGCTTTAGTACAAAGGCAAAGCCAACCTAAAGGCGAATAATACAAGCCGTAACATCAAGTCCGAGTGGCCGGAATCGAACCAGCGACCAATTGATTTCCGAGTATACTGAGCTCAGTATCGAACACTACAGTCAATCGCTCTACCAACTGAGCTACACTCGGTTGTTAACTGCCTTTCACGTTAAAACATACAAAAACGTCGCATACCTCCTTCACGCTCAACTAAGACATCTGAGCTTATCTAGCACAGCGCCATTTGCTACTCCACTGACAGGACCTACTTTAAAAACACACACGCTCTTTAGCAAGTTTTGATGAAACTGGTTGACGCCTTCTGACTTAATTTAAAAGAGAGGAGCAGCACGGAAGAATAAGACAAGGCTTTAGTACAAAGGCAAAGCCAACCTAAAGGCGAATAATACAAGCCGTAACATCAAGTCCGAGTGGCCGGAATCGAACCAGCGACCAATTGATTTCCGAGTATACTGAGCTCAGTATCGAACACTACAGTCAATCGCTCTACCAACTGAGCTACACTCGGTTGTTAACTGCCTTTCACGTTAAAACATACAAAAACGTCGCATACCTCCTTCACGCTCAACTAAGACATCTGAGCTTATCTAGCACAGCGCCATTTGCTACTCCACTGACAGGACCTACTTTAAAAACACACACGCTCTTTAGCAAGTTTTGATGAAACTGGTTGACGCCTTCTGACTTAATTTAAAAGAGAGGAGCAGCACGGAAGAATAAGACAAGGCTTTAGTACAAAGGCAAAGCCAACCTAAAGGCGAATAATACAAGCCGTAACATCAAGTCCGAGTGGCCGGAATCGAACCAGCGACCAATTGATTTCCGAGTATACTGAGCTCAGTATCGAACACTACAGTCAATCGCTCTACCAACTGAGCTACACTCGGTTGTTAAGTGCCTTTCACGTTAAAACATACAAAAACGTCGCATACCTCCTTCACGCTCAACTAAGACATCTGAGCTTATCTAGCACAGCGCCATTTGCTACTCCACTGACAGGACCTACTTTAAAAACACACACGCTCTTTAGCAAGTTTTGATGAAACTGGTTGACGCCTTCTGACTTAATTTAAAAGAGAGGAGCAGCACGGAAGAATAAGACAAGGCTTTAGTACAAAGGCAAAGCCAACCTAAAGGCGAATGATACAAGCCGTAACATCAAGTCCGAGTGGCCGGAATCGAACCAGCGACCAATTGATTTCCGAGTATACTGAGCTCAGTATCGAACACTACAGTCAATCGCTCTACCAACTGAGCTACACTCGGTTGTTAAGTGCCTTTCACGTTAAAACATACAAAAACGTCGCATACCTCCTTCACGCTCAACTAAGACATCTGAGCTTATCTAGCACAGCGCCATTTGCTACTCCACTGACAGGACCTACTTTAAAAACACACACGCTCTTTAGCAAGTTTTGATGAAACTGGTTGACGCCTTCTGACTTAATTTAAAAGAGAGGAGCAGCACGGAAGAATAAGACAAGGCTTTAGTACAAAGGCAAAGCCAACCTAAAGGCGAATAATACAAGCCGTAACATCAAGTCCGAGTGGCCGGAATCGAACCAGCGACCAATTGATTTCCGAGTATACTGAGCTCAGTATCGAACACTACAGTCAATCGCTCTACCAACTGAGCTACACTCGGTTGTTAAGTGCCTTTCACGTTAAAACATACAAAAACGTCGCATACCTCCTTCACGCTCAACTAAGACATCTGAGCTTATCTAGCACAGCGCCATTTGCTACTCCACTGACAGGACCTACTTTAAAAACACACACGCTCTTTAGCAAGTTTTGATGAAACTGGTTGACGCCTTCTGACTTAATTTAAAAGAGAGGAGCAGCACGGAAGAATAAGACAAGGCTTTAGTACAAAGGCAAAGCCAACCTAAAGGCGAATAATACAAGCCGTAACATCAAGTCCGAGTGGCCGGAATCGAACCAGCGACCAATTGATTTCCGAGTATACTGAGCTCAGTATCGAACACTACAGTCAATCGCTCTACCAACTGAGCTACACTCGGTTGTTAAGTGCCTTTCACGTTAAAACATACAAAAACGTCGCATACCTCCTTCACGCTCAACTAAGACATCTGAGCTTATCTAGCACAGCGCCATTTGCTACTCCACTGACAGGACCTACTTTAAAAACACACACGCTCTTTAGCAAGTTTTGATGAAACTGGTTGACGCCTTCTGACTTAATTTAAAAGAGAGGAGCAGCACGGAAGAATAAGACAAGGCTTTAGTACAAAGGCAAAGCCAACCTAAAGGCGAATAATACAAGCCGTAACATCAAGTCCGAGTGGCCGGAATCGAACCAGCGACCAATTGATTTCCGAGTATACTGAGCTCAGTATCGAACACTACAGTCAATCGCTCTACCAACTGAGCTACACTCGGTTGTTAACTGCCTTTCACGTTAAAACATACAAAAACGTCGCATACCTCCTTCACGCTCAACTAAGACATCTGAGCTTATCTAGCACAGCGCCATTTGCTACTCCACTGACAGGACCTACTTTAAAAACACACACGCTCTTTAGCAAGTTTTGATGAAACTGGTTGACGCCTTCTGACTTAATTTAAAAGAGAGGAGCAGCACGGAAGAATAAGACAAGGCTTTAGTACAAAGGCAAAGCCAACCTAAAGGCGAATGATACAAGCCGTAACATCAAGTCCGAGTGGCCGGAATCGAACCAGCGACCAATTGATTTCCGAGTATACTGAGCTCAGTATCGAACACTACAGTCAATCGCTCTACCAACTGAGCTACACTCGGTTGTTAAGTGCCTTTCACGTTAAAACATACAAAAACGTCGCATACCTCCTTCACGCTCAACTAAGACATCTGAGCTTATCTAGCACAGCGCCATTTGCTACTCCACTGACAGGACCTACTTTAAAAACACACACGCTCTTTAGCAAGTTTTGATGAAACTGGTTGACGCCTTCTGACTTAATTTAAAAGAGAGGAGCAGCACGGAAGAATAAGACAAGGCTTTAGTACAAAGGCAAAGCCAACCTAAAGGCGAATGATACAAGCCGTAACATCAAGTCCGAGTGGCCGGAATCGAACCAGCGACCAATTGATTTCCGAGTATACTGAGCTCAGTATCGAACACTACAGTCAATCGCTCTACCAACTGAGCTACACTCGGTTGTTAACTGCCTTTCACGTTAAAACATACAAAAACGTCGCATACCTCCTTCACGCTCAACTAAGACATCTGAGCTTATCTAGCACAGCGCCATTTGCTACTCCACTGACAGGACCTACTTTAAAAACACACACGCTCTTTAGCAAGTTTTGATGAAACTGGTTGACGCCTTCTGACTTAATTTAAAAGAGAGGAGCAGCACGGAAGAATAAGACAAGGCTTTAGTACAAAGGCAAAGCCAACCTAAAGGCGAATAATACAAGCCGTAACATCAAGTCCGAGTGGCCGGAATCGAACCAGCGACCAATTGATTTCCGAGTATACTGAGCTCAGTATCGAACACTACAGTCAATCGCTCTACCAACTGAGCTACACTCGGTTGTTAAGTGCCTTTCACGTTAAAACATACAAAAACGTCGCATACCTCCTTCACGCTCAACTAAGACATCTGAGCTTATCTAGCACAGCGCCATTTGCTACTCCACTGACAGGACCTACTTTAAAAACACACACGCTCTTTAGCAAGTTTTGATGAAACTGGTTGACGCCTTCTGACTTAATTTAAAAGAGAGGAGCAGCACGGAAGAATAAGACAAGGCTTTAGTACAAAGGCAAAGCCAACCTAAAGGCGAATGATACAAGCCGTAACATCAAGTCCGAGTGGCCGGAATCGAACCAGCGACCAATTGATTTCCGAGTATACTGAGCTCAGTATCGAACACTACAGTCAATCGCTCTACCAACTGAGCTACACTCGGTTGTTAACTGCCTTTCACGTTAAAACATACAAAAACGTCGCATACCTCCTTCACGCTCAACTAAGACATCTGAGCTTATCTAGCACAGCGCCATTTGCTACTCCACTGACAGGACCTACTTTAAAAACACACACGCTCTTTAGCAAGTTTTGATGAAACTGGTTGACGCCTTCTGACTTAATTTAAAAGAGAGGAGCAGCACGGAAGAATAAGACAAGGCTTTAGTACAAAGGCAAAGCCAACCTAAAGGCGAATGATACAAGCCGTAACATCAAGTCCGAGTGGCCGGAATCGAACCAGCGACCAATTGATTTCCGAGTATACTGAGCTCAGTATCGAACACTACAGTCAATCGCTCTACCAACTGAGCTACACTCGGTTGTTAAGTGCCTTTCACGTTAAAACATACAAAAACGTCGCATACCTCCTTCACGCTCAACTAAGACATCTGAGCTTATCTAGCACAGCGCCATTTGCTACTCCACTGACAGGACCTACTTTAAAAACACACACGCTCTTTAGCAAGTTTTGATGAAACTGGTTGACGCCTTCTGACTTAATTTAAAAGAGAGGAGCAGCACGGAAGAATAAGACAAGGCTTTAGTACAAAGGCAAAGCCAACCTAAAGGCGAATGATACAAGCCGTAACATCAAGTCCGAGTGGCCGGAATCGAACCAGCGACCAATTGATTTCCGAGTATACTGAGCTCAGTATCGAACACTACAGTCAATCGCTCTACCAACTGAGCTACACTCGGTTGTTAACTGCCTTTCACGTTAAAACATACAAAAACGTCGCATACCTCCTTCACGCTCAACTAAGACATCTGAGCTTATCTAGCACAGCGCCATTTGCTACTCCACTGACAGGACCTACTTTAAAAACACACACGCTCTTTAGCAAGTTTTGATGAAACTGGTTGACGCCTTCTGACTTAATTTAAAAGAGAGGAGCAGCACGGAAGAATAAGACAAGGCTTTAGTACAAAGGCAAAGCCAACCTAAAGGCGAATGATACAAGCCGTAACATCAAGTCCGAGTGGCCGGAATCGAACCAGCGACCAATTGATTTCCGAGTATACTGAGCTCAGTATCGAACACTACAGTCAATCGCTCTACCAACTGAGCTACACTCGGTTGTTAAGTGCCTTTCACGTTAAAACATACAAAAACGTCGCATACCTCCTTCACGCTCAACTAAGACATCTGAGCTTATCTAGCACAGCGCCATTTGCTACTCCACTGACAGGACCTACTTTAAAAACACACACGCTCTTTAGCAAGTTTTGATGAAACTGGTTGACGCCTTCTGACTTAATTTAAAAGAGAGGAGCAGCACGGAAGAATAAGACAAGGCTTTAGTACAAAGGCAAAGCCAACCTAAAGGCGAATAATACAAGCCGTAACATCAAGTCCGAGTGGCCGGAATCGAACCAGCGACCAATTGATTTCCGAGTATACTGAGCTCAGTATCGAACACTACAGTCAATCGCTCTACCAACTGAGCTACACTCGGTTGTTAACTGCCTTTCACGTTAAAACATACAAAAACGTCGCATACCTCCTTCACGCTCAACTAAGACATCTGAGCTTATCTAGCACAGCGCCATTTGCTACTCCACTGACAGGACCTACTTTAAAAACACACACGCTCTTTAGCAAGTTTTGATGAAACTGGTTGACGCCTTCTGACTTAATTTAAAAGAGAGGAGCAGCACGGAAGAATAAGACAAGGCTTTAGTACAAAGGCAAAGCCAACCTAAAGGCGAATAATACAAGCCGTAACATCAAGTCCGAGTGGCCGGAATCGAACCAGCGACCAATTGATTTCCGAGTATACTGAGCTCAGTATCGAACACTACAGTCAATCGCTCTACCAACTGAGCTACACTCGGTTGTTAACTGCCTTTCACGTTAAAACATACAAAAACGTCGCATACCTCCTTCACGCTCAACTAAGACATCTGAGCTTATCTAGCACAGCGCCATTTGCTACTCCACTGACAGGACCTACTTTAAAAACACACACGCTCTTTAGCAAGTTTTGATGAAACTGGTTGACGCCTTCTGACTTAATTTAAAAGAGAGGAGCAGCACGGAAGAATAAGACAAGGCTTTAGTACAAAGGCAAAGCCAACCTAAAGGCGAATAATACAAGCCGTAACATCAAGTCCGAGTGGCCGGAATCGAACCAGCGACCAATTGATTTCCGAGTATACTGAGCTCAGTATCGAACACTACAGTCAATCGCTCTACCAACTGAGCTACACTCGGTTGTTAACTGCCTTTCACGTTAAAACATACAAAAACGTCGCATACCTCCTTCACGCTCAACTAAGACATCTGAGCTTATCTAGCACAGCGCCATTTGCTACTCCACTGACAGGACCTACTTTAAAAACACACACGCTCTTTAGCAAGTTTTGATGAAACTGGTTGACGCCTTCTGACTTAATTTAAAAGAGAGGAGCAGCACGGAAGAATAAGACAAGGCTTTAGTACAAAGGCAAAGCCAACCTAAAGGCGAATGATACAAGCCGTAACATCAAGTCCGAGTGGCCGGAATCGAACCAGCGACCAATTGATTTCCGAGTATACTGAGCTCAGTATCGAACACTACAGTCAATCGCTCTACCAACTGAGCTACACTCGGTTGTTAAGTGCCTTTCACGTTAAAACATACAAAAACGTCGCATACCTCCTTCACGCTCAACTAAGACATCTGAGCTTATCTAGCACAGCGCCATTTGCTACTCCACTGACAGGACCTACTTTAAAAACACACACGCTCTTTAGCAAGTTTTGATGAAACTGGTTGACGCCTTCTGACTTAATTTAAAAGAGAGGAGCAGCACGGAAGAATAAGACAAGGCTTTAGTACAAAGGCAAAGCCAACCTAAAGGCGAATGATACAAGCCGTAACATCAAGTCCGAGTGGCCGGAATCGAACCAGCGACCAATTGATTTCCGAGTATACTGAGCTCAGTATCGAACACTACAGTCAATCGCTCTACCAACTGAGCTACACTCGGTTGTTAACTGCCTTTCACGTTAAAACATACAAAAACGTCGCATACCTCCTTCACGCTCAACTAAGACATCTGAGCTTATCTAGCACAGCGCCATTTGCTACTCCACTGACAGGACCTACTTTAAAAACACACACGCTCTTTAGCAAGTTTTGATGAAACTGGTTGACGCCTTCTGACTTAATTTAAAAGAGAGGAGCAGCACGGAAGAATAAGACAAGGCTTTAGTACAAAGGCAAAGCCAACCTAAAGGCGAATGATACAAGCCGTAACATCAAGTCCGAGTGGCCGGAATCGAACCAGCGACCAATTGATTTCCGAGTATACTGAGCTCAGTATCGAACACTACAGTCAATCGCTCTACCAACTGAGCTACACTCGGTTGTTAAGTGCCTTTCACGTTAAAACATACAAAAACGTCGCATACCTCCTTCACGCTCAACTAAGACATCTGAGCTTATCTAGCACAGCGCCATTTGCTACTCCACTGACAGGACCTACTTTAAAAACACACACGCTCTTTAGCAAGTTTTGATGAAACTGGTTGACGCCTTCTGACTTAATTTAAAAGAGAGGAGCAGCACGGAAGAATAAGACAAGGCTTTAGTACAAAGGCAAAGCCAACCTAAAGGCGAATGATACAAGCCGTAACATCAAGTCCGAGTGGCCGGAATCGAACCAGCGACCAATTGATTTCCGAGTATACTGAGCTCAGTATCGAACACTACAGTCAATCGCTCTACCAACTGAGCTACACTCGGTTGTTAACTGCCTTTCACGTTAAAACATACAAAAACGTCGCATACCTCCTTCACGCTCAACTAAGACATCTGAGCTTATCTAGCACAGCGCCATTTGCTACTCCACTGACAGGACCTACTTTAAAAACACACACGCTCTTTAGCAAGTTTTGATGAAACTGGTTGACGCCTTCTGACTTAATTTAAAAGAGAGGAGCAGCACGGAAGAATAAGACAAGGCTTTAGTACAAAGGCAAAGCCAACCTAAAGGCGAATAATACAAGCCGTAACATCAAGTCCGAGTGGCCGGAATCGAACCAGCGACCAATTGATTTCCGAGTATACTGAGCTCAGTATCGAACACTACAGTCAATCGCTCTACCAACTGAGCTACACTCGGTTGTTAACTGCCTTTCACGTTAAAACATACAAAAACGTCGCATACCTCCTTCACGCTCAACTAAGACATCTGAGCTTATCTAGCACAGCGCCATTTGCTACTCCACTGACAGGACCTACTTTAAAAACACACACGCTCTTTAGCAAGTTTTGATGAAACTGGTTGACGCCTTCTGACTTAATTTAAAAGAGAGGAGCAGCACGGAAGAATAAGACAAGGCTTTAGTACAAAGGCAAAGCCAACCTAAAGGCGAATATACAAGCCGTAACATCAAGTCCGAGTGGCCGGAATCGAACCAGCGACCAATTGATTTCCGAGTATACTGAGCTCAGTATCGAACACTACAGTCAATCGCTCTACCAACTGAGCTACACTCGGTTGTTAACTGCCTTTCACGTTAAAACATACAAAAACGTCGCATACCTCCTTCACGCTCAACTAAGACATCTGAGCTTATCTAGCACAGCGCCATTTGCTACTCCACTGACAGGACCTACTTTAAAAACACACACGCTCTTTAGCAAGTTTTGATGAAACTGGTTGACGCCTTCTGACTTAATTTAAAAGAGAGGAGCAGCACGGAAGAATAAGACAAGGCTTTAGTACAAAGGCAAAGCCAACCTAAAGGCGAATAATACAAGCCGTAACATCAAGTCCGAGTGGCCGGAATCGAACCAGCGACCAATTGATTTCCGAGTATACTGAGCTCAGTATCGAACACTACAGTCAATCGCTCTACCAACTGAGCTACACTCGGTTGTTAAGTGCCTTTCACGTTAAAACATACAAAAACGTCGCATACCTCCTTCACGCTCAACTAAGACATCTGAGCTTATCTAGCACAGCGCCATTTGCTACTCCACTGACAGGACCTACTTTAAAAACACACACGCTCTTTAGCAAGTTTTGATGAAACTGGTTGACGCCTTCTGACTTAATTTAAAAGAGAGGAGCAGCACGGAAGAATAAGACAAGGCTTTAGTACAAAGGCAAAGCCAACCTAAAGGCGAATAATACAAGCCGTAACATCAAGTCCGAGTGGCCGGAATCGAACCAGCGACCAATTGATTTCCGAGTATACTGAGCTCAGTATCGAACACTACAGTCAATCGCTCTACCAACTGAGCTACACTCGGTTGTTAACTGCCTTTCACGTTAAAACATACAAAAACGTCGCATACCTCCTTCACGCTCAACTAAGACATCTGAGCTTATCTAGCACAGCGCCATTTGCTACTCCACTGACAGGACCTACTTTAAAACACACACGCTCTTTAGCAAGTTTTGATGAAACTGGTTGACGCCTTCTGACTTAATTTAAAAGAGAGGAGCAGCACGGAAGAATAAGACAAGGCTTTAGTACAAAGGCAAAGCCAACCTAAAGGCGAATAATACAAGCCGTAACATCAAGTCCGAGTGGCCGGAATCGAACCAGCGACCAATTGATTTCCGAGTATACTGAGCTCAGTATCGAACACTACAGTCAATCGCTCTACCAACTGAGCTACACTCGGTTGTTAACTGCCTTTCACGTTAAAACATACAAAAACGTCGCATACCTCCTTCACGCTCAACTAAGACATCTGAGCTTATCTAGCACAGCGCCATTTGCTACTCCACTGACAGGACCTACTTTAAAAACACACACGCTCTTTAGCAAGTTTTGATGAAACTGGTTGACGCCTTCTGACTTAATTTAAAAGAGAGGAGCAGCACGGAAGAATAAGACAAGGCTTTAGTACAAAGGCAAAGCCAACCTAAAGGCGAATAATACAAGCCGTAACATCAAGTCCGAGTGGCCGGAATCGAACCAGCGACCAATTGATTTCCGAGTATACTGAGCTCAGTATCGAACACTACAGTCAATCGCTCTACCAACTGAGCTACACTCGGTTGTTAACTGCCTTTCACGTTAAAACATACAAAAACGTCGCATACCTCCTTCACGCTCAACTAAGACATCTGAGCTTATCTAGCACAGCGCCATTTGCTACTCCACTGACAGGACCTACTTTAAAAACACACACGCTCTTTAGCAAGTTTTGATGAAACTGGTTGACGCCTTCTGACTTAATTTAAAAGAGAGGAGCAGCACGGAAGAATAAGACAAGGCTTTAGTACAAAGGCAAAGCCAACCTAAAGGCGAATAATACAAGCCGTAACATCAAGTCCGAGTGGCCGGAATCGAACCAGCGACCAATTGATTTCCGAGTATACTGAGCTCAGTATCGAACACTACAGTCAATCGCTCTACCAACTGAGCTACACTCGGTTGTTAACTGCCTTTCACGTTAAAACATACAAAAACGTCGCATACCTCCTTCACGCTCAACTAAGACATCTGAGCTTATCTAGCACAGCGCCATTTGCTACTCCACTGACAGGACCTACTTTAAAAACACACACGCTCTTTAGCAAGTTTTGATGAAACTGGTTGACGCCTTCTGACTTAATTTAAAAGAGAGGAGCAGCACGGAAGAATAAGACAAGGCTTTAGTACAAAGGCAAAGCCAACCTAAAGGCGAATAATACAAGCCGTAACATCAAGTCCGAGTGGCCGGAATCGAACCAGCGACCAATTGATTTCCGAGTATACTGAGCTCAGTATCGAACACTACAGTCAATCGCTCTACCAACTGAGCTACACTCGGTTGTTAACTGCCTTTCACGTTAAAACATACAAAAACGTCGCATACCTCCTTCACGCTCAACTAAGACATCTGAGCTTATCTAGCACAGCGCCATTTGCTACTCCACTGACAGGACCTACTTTAAAAACACACACGCTCTTTAGCAAGTTTTGATGAAACTGGTTGACGCCTTCTGACTTAATTTAAAAGAGAGGAGCAGCACGGAAGAATAAGACAAGGCTTTAGTACAAAGGCAAAGCCAACCTAAAGGCGAATAATACAAGCCGTAACATCAAGTCCGAGTGGCCGGAATCGAACCAGCGACCAATTGATTTCCGAGTATACTGAGCTCAGTATCGAACACTACAGTCAATCGCTCTACCAACTGAGCTACACTCGGTTGTTAACTGCCTTTCACGTTAAAACATACAAAAACGTCGCATACCTCCTTCACGCTCAACTAAGACATCTGAGCTTATCTAGCACAGCGCCATTTGCTACTCCACTGACAGGACCTACTTTAAAAACACACACGCTCTTTAGCAAGTTTTGATGAAACTGGTTGACGCCTTCTGACTTAATTTAAAAGAGAGGAGCAGCACGGAAGAATAAGACAAGGCTTTAGTACAAAGGCAAAGCCAACCTAAAGGCGAATAATACAAGCCGTAACATCAAGTCCGAGTGGCCGGAATCGAACCAGCGACCAATTGATTTCCGAGTATACTGAGCTCAGTATCGAACACTACAGTCAATCGCTCTACCAACTGAGCTACACTCGGTTGTTAACTGCCTTTCACGTTAAAACATACAAAAACGTCGCATACCTCCTTCACGCTCAACTAAGACATCTGAGCTTATCTAGCACAGCGCCATTTGCTACTCCACTGACAGGACCTACTTTAAAAACACACACGCTCTTTAGCAAGTTTTGATGAAACTGGTTGACGCCTTCTGACTTAATTTAAAAGAGAGGAGCAGCACGGAAGAATAAGACAAGGCTTTAGTACAAAGGCAAAGCCAACCTAAAGGCGAATGATACAAGCCGTAACATCAAGTCCGAGTGGCCGGAATCGAACCAGCGACCAATTGATTTCCGAGTATACTGAGCTCAGTATCGAACACTACAGTCAATCGCTCTACCAACTGAGCTACACTCGGTTGTTAACTGCCTTTCACGTTAAAACATACAAAAACGTCGCATACCTCCTTCACGCTCAACTAAGACATCTGAGCTTATCTAGCACAGCGCCATTTGCTACTCCACTGACAGGACCTACTTTAAAAACACACACGCTCTTTAGCAAGTTTTGATGAAACTGGTTGACGCCTTCTGACTTAATTTAAAAGAGAGGAGCAGCACGGAAGAATAAGACAAGGCTTTAGTACAAAGGCAAAGCCAACCTAAAGGCGAATAATACAAGCCGTAACATCAAGTCCGAGTGGCCGGAATCGAACCAGCGACCAATTGATTTCCGAGTATACTGAGCTCAGTATCGAACACTACAGTCAATCGCTCTACCAACTGAGCTACACTCGGTTGTTAAGTGCCTTTCACGTTAAAACATACAAAAACGTCGCATACCTCCTTCACGCTCAACTAAGACATCTGAGCTTATCTAGCACAGCGCCATTTGCTACTCCACTGACAGGACCTACTTTAAAACACACACGCTCTTTAGCAAGTTTTGATGAAACTGGTTGACGCCTTCTGACTTAATTTAAAAGAGAGGAGCAGCACGGAAGAATAAGACAAGGCTTTAGTACAAAGGCAAAGCCAACCTAAAGGCGAATAATACAAGCCGTAACATCAAGTCCGAGTGGCCGGAATCGAACCAGCGACCAATTGATTTCCGAGTATACTGAGCTCAGTATCGAACACTACAGTCAATCGCTCTACCAACTGAGCTACACTCGGTTGTTAACTGCCTTTCACGTTAAAACATACAAAAACGTCGCATACCTCCTTCACGCTCAACTAAGACATCTGAGCTTATCTAGCACAGCGCCATTTGCTACTCCACTGACAGGACCTACTTTAAAACACACACGCTCTTTAGCAAGTTTTGATGAAACTGGTTGACGCCTTCTGACTTAATTTAAAAGAGAGGAGCAGCACGGAAGAATAAGACAAGGCTTTAGTACAAAGGCAAAGCCAACCTAAAGGCGAATAATACAAGCCGTAACATCAAGTCCGAGTGGCCGGAATCGAACCAGCGACCAATTGATTTCCGAGTATACTGAGCTCAGTATCGAACACTACAGTCAATCGCTCTACCAACTGAGCTACACTCGGTTGTTAACTGCCTTTCACGTTAAAACATACAAAAACGTCGCATACCTCCTTCACGCTCAACTAAGACATCTGAGCTTATCTAGCACAGCGCCATTTGCTACTCCACTGACAGGACCTACTTTAAAACACACACGCTCTTTAGCAAGTTTTGATGAAACTGGTTGACGCCTTCTGACTTAATTTAAAAGAGAGGAGCAGCACGGAAGAATAAGACAAGGCTTTAGTACAAAGGCAAAGCCAACCTAAAGGCGAATGATACAAGCCGTAACATCAAGTCCGAGTGGCCGGAATCGAACCAGCGACCAATTGATTTCCGAGTATACTGAGCTCAGTATCGAACACTACAGTCAATCGCTCTACCAACTGAGCTACACTCGGTTGTTAAGTGCCTTTCACGTTAAAACATACAAAAACGTCGCATACCTCCTTCACGCTCAACTAAGACATCTGAGCTTATCTAGCACAGCGCCATTTGCTACTCCACTGACAGGACCTACTTTAAAACACACACGCTCTTTAGCAAGTTTTGATGAAACTGGTTGACGCCTTCTGACTTAATTTAAAAGAGAGGAGCAGCACGGAAGAATAAGACAAGGCTTTAGTACAAAGGCAAAGCCAACCTAAAGGCGAATAATACAAGCCGTAACATCAAGTCCGAGTGGCCGGAATCGAACCAGCGACCAATTGATTTCCGAGTATACTGAGCTCAGTATCGAACACTACAGTCAATCGCTCTACCAACTGAGCTACACTCGGTTGTTAACTGCCTTTCACGTTAAAACATACAAAAACGTCGCATACCTCCTTCACGCTCAACTAAGACATCTGAGCTTATCTAGCACAGCGCCATTTGCTACTCCACTGACAGGACCTACTTTAAAAACACACACGCTCTTTAGCAAGTTTTGATGAAACTGGTTGACGCCTTCTGACTTAATTTAAAAGAGAGGAGCAGCACGGAAGAATAAGACAAGGCTTTAGTACAAAGGCAAAGCCAACCTAAAGGCGAATAATACAAGCCGTAACATCAAGTCCGAGTGGCCGGAATCGAACCAGCGACCAATTGATTTCCGAGTATACTGAGCTCAGTATCGAACACTACAGTCAATCGCTCTACCAACTGAGCTACACTCGGTTGTTAACTGCCTTTCACGTTAAAACATACAAAAACGTCGCATACCTCCTTCACGCTCAACTAAGACATCTGAGCTTATCTAGCACAGCGCCATTTGCTACTCCACTGACAGGACCTACTTTAAACACACACACGCTCTTTAGCAAGTTTTGATGAAACTGGTTGACGCCTTCTGACTTAATTTAAAAGAGAGGAGCAGCACGGAAGAATAAGACAAGGCTTTAGTACAAAGGCAAAGCCAACCTAAAGGCGAATAATACAAGCCGTAACATCAAGTCCGAGTGGCCGGAATCGAACCAGCGACCAATTGATTTCCGAGTATACTGAGCTCAGTATCGAACACTACAGTCAATCGCTCTACCAACTGAGCTACACTCGGTTGTTAACTGCCTTTCACGTTAAAACATACAAAAACGTCGCATACCTCCTTCACGCTCAACTAAGACATCTGAGCTTATCTAGCACAGCGCCATTTGCTACTCCACTGACAGGACCTACTTTAAAACACACACGCTCTTTAGCAAGTTTTGATGAAACTGGTTGACGCCTTCTGACTTAATTTAAAAGAGAGGAGCAGCACGGAAGAATAAGACAAGGCTTTAGTACAAAGGCAAAGCCAACCTAAAGGCGAATAATACAAGCCGTAACATCAAGTCCGAGTGGCCGGAATCGAACCAGCGACCAATTGATTTCCGAGTATACTGAGCTCAGTATCGAACACTACAGTCAATCGCTCTACCAACTGAGCTACACTCGGTTGTTAACTGCCTTTCACGTTAAAACATACAAAAACGTCGCATACCTCCTTCACGCTCAACTAAGACATCTGAGCTTATCTAGCACAGCGCCATTTGCTACTCCACTGACAGGACCTACTTTAAAAACACACACGCTCTTTAGCAAGTTTTGATGAAACTGGTTGACGCCTTCTGACTTAATTTAAAAGAGAGGAGCAGCACGGAAGAATAAGACAAGGCTTTAGTACAAAGGCAAAGCCAACCTAAAGGCGAATAATACAAGCCGTAACATCAAGTCCGAGTGGCCGGAATCGAACCAGCGACCAATTGATTTCCGAGTATACTGAGCTCAGTATCGAACACTACAGTCAATCGCTCTACCAACTGAGCTACACTCGGTTGTTAAGTGCCTTTCACGTTAAAACATACAAAAACGTCGCATACCTCCTTCACGCTCAACTAAGACATCTGAGCTTATCTAGCACAGCGCCATTTGCTACTCCACTGACAGGACCTACTTTAAAACACACACGCTCTTTAGCAAGTTTTGATGAAACTGGTTGACGCCTTCTGACTTAATTTAAAAGAGAGGAGCAGCACGGAAGAATAAGACAAGGCTTTAGTACAAAGGCAAAGCCAACCTAAAGGCGAATAATACAAGCCGTAACATCAAGTCCGAGTGGCCGGAATCGAACCAGCGACCAATTGATTTCCGAGTATACTGAGCTCAGTATCGAACACTACAGTCAATCGCTCTACCAACTGAGCTACACTCGGTTGTTAAGTGCCTTTCACGTTAAAACATACAAAAACGTCGCATACCTCCTTCACGACAACTAAAACATCTGAGCTTATCTAGCACAGCGCCATTTGCTACTCCACTGACAGGACCTACTTTAAAAACACACACGCTCTTTAGCAAGTTTTGATGAAACTGGTTGACGCCTTCTGACTTAATTTAAAAGAGAGGAGCAGCACGGAAGAATAAGACAAGGCTTTAGTACAAAGGCAAAGCCAACCTAAAGGCGAATAATACAAGCCGTAACATCAAGTCCGAGTGGCCGGAATCGAACCAGCGACCAATTGATTTCCGAGTATACTGAGCTCAGTATCGAACACTACAGTCAATCGCTCTACCAACTGAGCTACACTCGGTTGTTAACTGCCTTTCACGTTAAAACATACAAAAACGTCGCATACCTCCTTCACGCTCAACTAAGACATCTGAGCTTATCTAGCACAGCGCCATTTGCTACTCCACTGACAGGACCTACTTTAAAACACACACGCTCTTTAGCAAGTTTTGATGAAACTGGTTGACGCCTTCTGACTTAATTTAAAAGAGAGGAGCAGCACGGAAGAATAAGACAAGGCTTTAGTACAAAGGCAAAGCCAACCTAAAGGCGAATAATACAAGCCGTAACATCAAGTCCGAGTGGCCGGAATCGAACCAGCGACCAATTGATTTCCGAGTATACTGAGCTCAGTATCGAACACTACAGTCAATCGCTCTACCAACTGAGCTACACTCGGTTGTTAACTGCCTTTCACGTTAAAACATACAAAAACGTCGCATACCTCCTTCACGCTCAACTAAGACATCTGAGCTTATCTAGCACAGCGCCATTTGCTACTCCACTGACAGGACCTACTTTAAAACACACACGCTCTTTAGCAAGTTTTGATGAAACTGGTTGACGCCTTCTGACTTAATTTAAAAGAGAGGAGCAGCACGGAAGAATAAGACAAGGCTTTAGACAAAGGCAAAGCCAACCTAAAGGCGAATAATACAAGCCGTAACATCAAGTCCGAGTGGCCGGAATCGAACCAGCGACCAATTGATTTCCGAGTATACTGAGCTCAGTATCGAACACTACAGTCAATCGCTCTACCAACTGAGCTACACTCGGTTGTTAACTGCCTTTCACGTTAAAACATACAAAAACGTCGCATACCTCCTTCACGCTCAACTAAGACATCTGAGCTTATCTAGCACAGCGCCATTTGCTACTCCACTGACAGGACCTACTTTAAAACACACACGCTCTTTAGCAAGTTTTGATGAAACTGGTTGACGCCTTCTGACTTAATTTAAAAGAGAGGAGCAGCACGGAAGAATAAGACAAGGCTTTAGTACAAAGGCAAAGCCAACCTAAAGGCGAATAATACAAGCCGTAACATCAAGTCCGAGTGGCCGGAATCGAACCAGCGACCAATTGATTTCCGAGTATACTGAGCTCAGTATCGAACACTACAGTCAATCGCTCTACCAACTGAGCTACACTCGGTTGTTAACTGCCTTTCACGTTAAAACATACAAAAACGTCGCATACCTCCTTCACGCTCAACTAAGACATCTGAGCTTATCTAGCACAGCGCCATTTGCTACTCCACTGACAGGACCTACTTTAAAAAACACACGCTCTTTAGCAAGTTTTGGTGAAACTGGTTGACGCCTTCTGACTTAATTTAAAAGAGAGGAGCAGCACGGAAGAATAAGACAAGGCTTTAGAGCAAAGGCAAAGCCAACCTAAAGGCGAATAATACAAGCCGTAACATCAAGTCCGAGTGGCCGGAATCGAACCAGCGACCAATTGATTTCCGAGTATACTGAGCTCAGTATCGAACACTACAGTCAATCGCTCTACCAACTGAGCTACACTCGGTTGTTAACTGCCTTTCACGTTAAAACATACAAAAACGTCGCATACCTCCTTCACGCTCAACTAAGACATCTGAGCTTATCTAGCACAGCGCCATTTGCTACTCCACTGACAGGACCTACTTTAAAAACACACACGCTCTTTAGCAAGTTTTGATGAAACTGGTTGACGCCTTCTGACTTAATTTAAAAGAGAGGAGCAGCACGGAAGAATAAGACAAGGCTTTAGTACAAAGGCAAAGCCAACCTAAAGGCGAATAATACAAGCCGTAACATCAAGTCCGAGTGGCCGGAATCGAACCAGCGACCAATTGATTTCCGAGTATACTGAGCTCAGTATCGAACACTACAGTCAATCGCTCTACCAACTGAGCTACACTCGGTTGTTAACTGCCTTTCACGTTAAAACATACAAAAACGTCGCATACCTCCTTCACTAAGACATCTGAGCTTATCTAGCACAGCGCCATTTGCTACTCCACTGACAGGACCTACTTTAAACACACACACGCTCTTTAGCAAGTTTTGGTCAAACTGGTTGACGCCTTTTTGACTTAATTTAAAAGAGAGGAGCAGCACGGAAGAATAAGACAAGGCTTTAGAGCAAAGGCAAAGCCAACCTAAAGGCGAATAATACAAGCCGTAACATCAAGTCCGAGTGGCCGGAATCGAACCAGCGACCAATTGATTTCCGAGTATACTGAGCTCAGTATCGAACACTACAGTCAATCGCTCTACCAACTGAGCTACACTCGGTTGTTAACTGACTTTCACGTTAAAACATACAAAAACGTCGCATACCTCCTTCACGCTCAACTAAGACATCTGAGCTTATCTAGCACAGCGCCATTTGCTACTCCACTGACAGGACCTACTTTAAACACACACACGCTCTTTAGCAAGTTTTGGTGAATCTGGTTGACGCCATTTTGACTTAATTGAAAAGAGAGGAGCAGCACGGAAGAATAAGACAAGGCTTTAGTACAAAGGCAAAGCCAACCTAAAGGCGAATAAAACAAGCCGTAACATCAAGTCCGAGTGGCCGGAATCGAACCAGCGACCAATTGATTTCCGAGTATACTGAGCTCAGTATCGAACACTACAGTCAATCGCTCTACCAACTGAGGTTGTTAACTGCCTTTCACGTTAAAACATACAAAAACGTCGCATACCTCCTTCGCGCTCTACTAAGACATCTGAGCTTATCTAGCACAGCGCCATTTGCTACTCCACTGACAGGACCTACTTAAGCACACACACGCTCTTTAGCAAGTTTTGGTCAAACTGGTTGACGCCTTTTTGACTTAATTAAAAGAGAGGAGCAGCACGGAAGAATAAGACAAGGCTTTAGAGCAAAGGCAAAGCCAACCTAAAGGCGAATGATACAAGCCGTAACATCAAGTCCGAGTGGCCGGAATCGAACCAGCGACCAATTGATTTCCGAGTATACTGAGCTCAGTATCGAACACTACAGTCAATCGCTCTACCAACTGAGCTACACTCGGTTGTTAACTGCCTTTCACGTTAAAACATACAAAAACGTCGCATACCTCCTTCGCGCTCTACTAAGACATCTGAGCTTATCTAGCACAGCGCCATTTGCTACTCCACTGACAGGACCTACTTTAAACACACACACGCTCTTTAGCAAGTTTTGGTCAAACTGGTTGACGCCTTTTGACTTAATTTAAAAGAGAGGAGCAGCACGGAAGAATAAGACAAGGCTTTAGTACAAAGGCAAAGCCAACCTAAAGGCGAATAATACAAGCCGTAACATCAAGTCCGAGTGGCCGGAATCGAACCAGCGACCAATTGATTTCCGAGTATACTGAGCTCAGTATCGAACACTACAGTCAATCGCTCTACCAACTGAGGTTGTTAACTGCCTTTCACGTTAAAACATACAAAAACGTCGCATACCTCCTTCGCGCTCTACTAAGACATCTGAGCTTATCTAGCACAGCGCCATTTGCTACTCCACTGACAGGACCTACTTTAAACACACACACGCTCTTTAGCAAGTTTTGATGAAAAACTGGTTGACGCCTTTGACTTGACTTAATTTAAAAGAGAGGAGCAGCACGGAAGAATAAGACAAGGCTTTAGAGCAAAGCAAAGCCAACCTAAAGGCGAATAATACAAGCCGTAACATCAAGTCCGAGTGGCCGGAATCGAACCAGCGACCAATTGATTTCCGAGTATACTGAGCTCAGTATCGAACACTACAGTCAATCGCTCTACCAACTGAGCTACACTCGGTTGTTAACTGACTTTCACGTTAAAACATACAAAAACGTCGCATACCTCCTTCGCGCTCTACTAAGACATCTGAGCTTATCTAGCACAGCGCCATTTGCTACTCCACTGACAGGACCTACTTTAAACACACACACGCTCTTTAGCAAGTTTTGGTCAAACTGGTTGACGCCTTTTTGACTTAATTTAAAAGAGAGGAGCAGCACGGAAGAATAAGACAAGGCTTTAGAGCAAAGGCAAAGCCAACCTAAAGGCGAATAATACAAGCCGTAACATCAAGTCCGAGTGGCCGGAATCGAACCAGCGACCAATTGATTTCCGAGTATACTGAGCTCAGTATCGAACACTACAGTCAATCGCTCTACCAACTGAGCTACACTCGGTTGTTAACTGCCTTTCACGTTAAAACATACAAAAACGTCGCATACCTCCTTCACGCTCAACTAAGACATCTGAGCTTATCTAGCACAGCGCCATTTGCTACTTTACTAACTGGACCTACTTGAAACACACACACGCTCTTTAGCAAGTTTTGGTGAATCTGGTTGACTCCATTTTAACTTAGTCTAAAAGAGAGGAGCAGCACGGAAGAATAAGACAAGGCTTTAGAGCAAAGGCAAAGCCAACCTAAAGGCGAATAAACAAGCCGTAACATCAAGTCCGAGTGGCCGGAATCGAACCAGCGACCAATTGATTTCCGAGTATACTGAGCTCAGTATCGAACACTACAGTCAATCGCTCTACCAACTGAGGTTGTTAACTGCCTTTCACGTTAAAACATACAAAAACGTCGCATACCTCCTTCGCGCTCTACTAAGACATCTGAGCTTATCTAGCACAGCGCCATTTGCTACTCCACTGACAGGACCTACTTTAAACACACACGCTCTTTAGCAAGTTTTGGTCAAACTGGTTGACGCCTTTTTGACTTAATTTAAAAGAGAGGAGCAGCACGGAAGAATAAGACAAGGCTTTAGAGCAAAGGCAAAGCCAACCTAAAGGCGAATAATACAAGCCGTAACATCAAGTCCGAGTGGCCGGAATCGAACCAATTGATTTCCGAGTATACTGAGCTCAGTATCGAACACTACAGTCAATCGCTCTACCAACTGAGGTTGTTAACTGCCTTTCACGTTAAAACATACAAAAACGTCGCATACCTTCGCGCTCTACTAAGACATCTGAGCTTATCTAGCACAGCGCCATTTGCTACTCCACTGACAGGACCTACTTTAAACACACACACGCTCTTTAGCAAGTTTTGGTCAAACTGGTTGACGCCTTTGACTTAATTTAAAAGAGAGGAGCAGCACGGAAGAATAAGACAAGGCTTTAGAGCAAAGGCAAAGCCAACCTAAAGGCGAATAATACAAGCCGTAACATCAAGTCCGAGTGGCCGGAATCGAACCAATTGATTTCCGAGTATACTGAGCTCAGTATCGAACACTACAGTCAATCGCTCTACCAACTGAGCTACACTCGGTTGTTAACTGCCTTTCACGTTAAAACATACAAAAACTCGCATACCTCCTTCACGCTCAACTAAGACATCTGAGCTTATCTAGCACAGCGCCGTTTGCTACTTTACTACTGGACCTACTTGAACACACACACGCTCTTTAGCAAGTTTGGTGAATCTGGTTGACTCCATTTTAACTTAGTCTAAAGAGAGGAGCAGCACGAAAGAATAAGACAAGGCTTTAGTACAAGGCAAAGCCAACCTAAAGGCGAATAAAACAAGCCGTAACATCAAGTCCGAGTGGCCGGAATCGAACCAGCGACCAATTGATTTCCGAGTATACTGAGCTCAGTATCGAACACTACAGTCAATCGCTCTACAACTGAGGTTGTTAACTGCCTTTCACGTTAAAACATACAAAAACGTCGCATACCTCCTTCGCGCTCTACTAAGACATCTGAGCTTATCTAGCACAGCGCCATTTGCTACTCCACTGACAGGACCTACTTTAAAAACACACACGCTCTTTAGCAAGTTTTGGTCAAACTGGTTGACGCCTTTTTGACTTAATTTAAAAGAGAGGAGCAGCACGGAAGAATAAGACAAGGCTTTAGAGCAAAGGCAAAGCCAACCTAAGGCGAATAATACAAGCCGTAACCTCAAGTCCGAGTGGCCGGAATCGAACCAGCGACCAATTGATTTCCGAGTATACTAAGCTCAGTATCGAACACTACAGTCAATCGCTCTACCAACTGAGGTTGTTAACTGCCTTTCACGTTAAAACATACAAAAACGTCGCATACCTCCTTCGCGCTCTACTAAGACATCTGAGCTTATCTAGCACAGCGCCATTTGCTACTCCACTGACAGGACCTACTTTAAACACACACGCTCTTTAGCAAGTTTTGGTCAAACTGGTTGACGCCTTTTTGACTTAATTTAAAAGAGAGGAGCAGCACGGAAGAATAAGACAAGGCTTTAGAGCAAAGGCAAAGCCAACCTAAAGGCGAATAATACAAGCCGTAACATCAAGTCCGAGTGGCCGGAATCGAACCAGCGACCAATTGATTTCCGAGTATACTGAGCTCAGTATCGAACACTACAGTCAATCGCTCTACCAACTGAGCTACACTCGGTCCTGGTGGCGTGGGTTAGTGGATTATGCTTCTGGTCCTCACGGTGTGTGGTGCGGGTTCGAGCCCCACACCGGACAAACTTCGTAATCAACCAGACTTGGGGAGAGGACGGCCCCAAGCGAAATATTTCCGACCCCGATCAAGAAAAAGACAATAACAAGACGAAAAAGAATCTTCAGACCAAAAATGAAAATGTAGAAATCCTAGCCAAGCCGAGAAGGTATAGGTTGTGTTAAGATTAAATACATGACAACTTTCAACTGAGCTACACTCGGTTGTTAACTGACTTTCACGTTAAAACATACAAAAACGTCGCATACTTCCTTCGCGCTCTACCAAGACATCTGAGCTTATCTAGCACAGCGCCTTTTGCTACTCCACTGACAGGACCTACTTTAAACACACACACGCTCTTTTTTTTTGGTCAAACTGGTTGACGCCTTTTTGACTTAATTGAAAAAGAGAGGAGCAGCACGGAAGAATAAGACAAGGCTTTAGAGCAAAGGCAAAGCCAACCTAAAGGCGAATAATACAAGCCGTAACATCAAGTCCGAGTGGCCGGAATCGAACCAGCGACCAATTGATTTCCGAGTATACTGAGCTCAGCATCGAACACTACAGTCAATCGCTCTACCAACTGAGGTTGTTAACTGCCTTTCACGTTAAAACATACAAAATGTCGCATACCTCCTTCGCGCTCTACTAAGACATCTGAGCTTATCTAGCACAGCGCCATTTGCTACTCCACTGACAGGACCTACTTTAAACACACACACGCTCTTTAGCAAGTTTTGGTCAAACTGGTTGACGCCTTTTTGACTTAATTTAAAAGAGAGGAGCAGCACGGAAGAATAAGACAAGGCTTTAGAGCAAAGGCAAAGCCAACCTAAAGGCGAATAATACAAGCCGTAACATCAAGTCCGAGTGGCCGGAATCGAACCAGCGACCAATTGATTTCCGAGTATACTGAGCTCAGTATCGAACACTACAGTCAATCGCTCTACCAACTGAGCTACACTCGGTTGTTAACTGCCTTTCACGTTAAAACATACAAAAACGTCGCATACCTCCTTCGCGCTCTACTAAGACATCTGAGCTTATCTAGCACAGCGCCGTTTGCTACTTTACTAACTGGACCTACTTGAAACACACACACGCTCTTTAGCAAGTTTTGGTGAATCTGGTTGACTCCATTTTAACTTAGTCTAAAAGAGAGGAGCAGCACGAAAGAATAAGACAAGGCTTTAGTACAAGGGCAAAGCCAACCTAAGGCGAATAAAACAAGCCGTAACATCAAGTCCGAGTGGCCGGAATCGAACCAGCCACCAATTGATTTCCGAGTATACTGAGCTCAGTATCGAACACTACAGTCAATCGCTCTACCAACTGAGCTACACTCGGTTGTTAACTGACTTTCACGTTAAAACATACAAAAACGTCGCATACCTCCTTCACGCTCAACTAAGACATCTGAGCTTATCTAGCACAGCGCCATTTGCTACTTTACTAACTGGACCTACTTGAAACACACACACGCTCTTTAGCAAGTTTTGGTGAATCTGGTTGACTCCATTTTAACTAGTCTAAAGAGAGGAGCAGCACGAAAGAATGAGCCAAGGCTTTAGTACAAGGCAAAGCCAACCTAAAGGCGAATAAAACAAGCCGTAACATCAAGTCCGAGTGGCCGGAATCGAACCAGCGACCAATTGATTTCCGAGTATACTGAGCTCAGTATCGAACACTACAGTCAATCGCTCCACCAACTGAGCTACACTCGGTTGTTAACTGCCTTTCACGTTAAAACATACAAAAACGTCGCATACCTCCTTCGCGCTCTACTAAGACATCTGAGCTTATCTAGCACAGCGCCATTTGCTACTCCACTGACAGGACCTACTTTAAACACACACACGCTCTTTAGCAAGTTTTGGTCAAACTGGTTGACGCCTTTTTGACTTAATTTAAAAAAGAGGAGCAGCACGGAAGAATAAGACAAGGCTTTAGAGCAAAGGCAAAGCCAACCTAAAGGCGAATAAAACAAGCCGTAACATCAAGTCCGAGTGGCCGGAATCGAACCAGCGACCAATTGATTTCCGAGTATACTGAGCTCAGTATCGAACACTACAGTCAATCGCTCTACCAACTGAGCTACACTCGGTTGTTAACTGCCTTTCACGTTAAAACATACAAAAACGTCGCATACCTCCTTCACGCTCAACTAAGACATCTGAGCTTATCTAGCACAGCGCCGTTTGCTACTTTACTAACTGGACCTACTTGAAACACACACACGCTCTTTAGCAAGTTTTGGTGAATCTGGTTGACTCCATTTTAACTTAGTCTAAAAGAGAGGAGCAGCACGAAAGAATAAGACAAGGCTTTAGTACAAGGGCAAAGCCAACCTAAAGGCGAATAAAACAAGCCGTAACATCAAGTCCGAGTTGCCGGAATCGAACCAGCCACCAATTGATTTCCGAGTATACTGAGCTCAGTATCGAACACTACAGTCAATCGCTCTACCAACTGAGGTTGTTAACTGCCTTTCACGTTAAAACATACAAAAACGTCGCATACCTCCTTCGCGCTCTACTAAGACATCTGAGCTTATCAACCACAGCGCCATTTGCTACTCCACTGACAGGACCTACTTTAAACACACACACGCTCTTTAGCAAGTTTTGGTCAAACTGGTTGACGCCTTTTTGACTTAATTTAAAAGAGAGGAGCAGCACGGAAGAATAAGACAAGGCTTTAGAGCAAAGGCAAAGCCAACCTAAAGGCGAATAATACAAGCCGTAACATCAAGTCCGAGTGGCCGGAATCGAACCAGCGACCAATTGATTTCCGAGTATACTGAGCTCAGTATCGAACACTACAGTCAATCGCTCTACCAACTGAGCTACACTCGGTTGTTAACTGACTTTTACGTTAAAACATACAAAAACGTCGCATACCTCCTTCACGCTCAACTAAGACATCTGAGCTTATCTAGCACAGCGCCGTTTGCTACTTTACTAACTGGACCTACTTGAAACACACACACGCTCTTTAGCAAGTTTTGGTGAATCCGGTTGACTCCATTTTAACTTAGTCTAAAAGAGAGGAGCAGCACGAAAGAATAAGACAAGGCTTTAGTACAAGGGCAAAGCCAACCTAAGGCGAATAAAACAAGCCGTAACATCAAGTCCGAGTGGCCGGAATCGAACCAGCGACCAATTGATTTCCGAGTATACTGAGCTCAGTATCGAACACTACAGTCAATCGCTCTACCAACTGAGCTACACTCGGACTTCTCAATTTGCCGGCTACCCCTCAAGTCGACTTTTCGGAAGAACTCATCCCATTTCTTTCCTGCTTCAAGCTTCTTAAGCCTTCTGCTGTTCTTTTTCTGTGATGAACAATCCAGCTGTCGCACCGTCTTCTCGACCTGCCACCTCCACTGCCTGTGCAGTCCCGGCTTTGGCAGCTGTAACTGCTCCTGACCACCCGTCGGGCCGCTCGGCCCCTTTTTCTCATGCGGATCCTGCCGACTCTTCTGTAGGTGGGTTCTGTACTGCTCCCCTCGACGGCGCAGAAAGATCCGCACCTCTTGTCGCGGTGACTTCCTCGCCGTCACCGCTCGCGCTGCCTATGTCAACATCGCCTGCTCATTCTGCTTCGTCTCTCACCATCGTCAAGACGGATAATGACGAGGCGATGCCGACTGCACTCCCGGAAGATGGCGCCTCTGCCGCTATTACTGACGATGATGCGGTCAAAAGTGTTGTTGATAAGGATGTGAATGATCCACGTCCATCGATGGCAATGCTGCTTCGCCAGCAAGAAGCTATCCGTCGTGACAACGTCAAAGCTGATACTGCGCGTCGCCGGGTGGAAACTCCCAAGCCTCTCGCTGTCGATATTGAAGCAATAGAGCGCCAGTATGCTACCGGTGGTGACTGGTCCGACATAGCTTCTTGTATCCACCAGTCGCGCCCGTACGAGCTTCCCCGAGCCAGGTACGACATGGTGATTGAGACGGGTACGACGTTTACTAAGACATCGCTGACCAAAATTATGGCCGCGCTCGTGGGGACGAATCATCGCAATCGTACGCTTGACCGTCTTTACGAGCAGAAAAGAGTCGGCCAGGTATCAAAGATGCCAGGTGGAAACTTGCGTCTCAAGCTCAAGGACCGCGAGGCGTGTATGGAACTTGAGCGCACGACCGTTAGCATCCTTGGCAACGTGTACCCGTTTAAGCCGTTTGATGTCCTCGCGAGCAAGTTCTTCCTGGATATTTCTAACGTTGACTCGGATACGAACACGGATCTTGTTTTACGTCGTCTTTACCTACTCAGATGCGAGCCAGTGTACGACACGTATCGCGATGTGAACCTGGCGACGGGTCTCACTTCGGCAACGTGGCGAGTGTACTTCCGGTCGAGCGACTGTCCACCTCCACTGGTGGTGAACGGCTCCGTGTGCGACCAGCTCGTGTTTAACAACAAATTATATCCGGTGCATGGCAAAGACGCGCCATTTGCGTCTGAGCGGCTTCCATTCGGCTTCCGCTCCCACCATAGCATTGACTTAGGGTCGCTCAACTCGTCGAATGCTGAATTTACTCGAAACGTCCACAGACAGACCGCACAGCCTGCTCCTAAGTCAAAGCCATCACGGACTCAGTCGAAAAAATCACATGCTCCACAGGCCGAACCAGTTCTTTCCTTGATTGACAACGCGCTTGAGAATGAAGAGACGAAAGAGGATGGCCAGCTCCAGCCCGGAGCTCAGCATGGCCAGCAAATTATGGCCACCCAACTCGCAAAGAGGGTCATCGACATCGATGACGTGCTCTCGATTTCAACATCCACTGGATCTGGAAGTCGTCTTTCGCCTCCAGCGAGTCCAAAGGCTTCGCCTAAGCCAATGCTCATGCTGACGAATGGTTCAGACGAATTCATTACTGTCACGAACAAAAAGAAACGCTCGCGTGGAGGTATCGACTTCACTAACATGTTGACAAAACAGATGCCAAAACCACTGGATGGAGTCGCAACGACGAACTACTTTCAGGCACTCCAGACGCTAGAAGTCAAGTTTGAGTTGATTGATGCGACCAGGGACAAGAAGTACGGCATCCGTCATCACGTTCGTCCGGTTGACGTAAAGCGTCCCGAAGCTCTCAAATCGTCCAAAGAGTCCGCGTTCTTTGTCGAGAAGCATCATACAAAAATTCGGAAGGCGTCTATTCCTTCGCCTGTTGTTGAGGTGACTGACTCTATGATCAGCGATGAAAATACGGCGCTATTGAACACACTTGACGACCGTCTCGAGGATGCGGACAGAAAAGTTGAGAGCATATCCACAATTCTTAGAAACGCGACTAATCCGGACCACATCATGAAGAAAGCGACTGAGTCTCCGCTCGCGTTTAACAGTGCGCTATCCCTCAAGATGGCAGCTAGCGGTAACGAGATTGAGGAGCTTGCGCAATTGCACATGATTAATCGAGTGCTGAGCGCGAACAAGCCGAACGAAGACACGACATTCGTAGCGAAATGGAAGAGGCTTATGAAGACATCGGTTCCGTCCAAGCGTCAGGATATCTTCGCTGCGTGTGGCAAGTGGTGGAAGGCGACGCCGAAGATCTTTGAGCTGACGCGTTTTACTAAGGCGCTGTCTGCATTTGAGCTAACGCTCATGTCGATCGCACCAACGCTGTTTGCAAATGACCACTGGATTCAATACGTCACGGGTCATCCGGTTGAGTGGATTCCCGCCCACCACGCTCGCCTGCTACACCCAAACACGCTGCTGAGTCTTCTGCGGTCGAAGCTTGGCGAGCTATGCATGGTGCATTGGCGTGAGATCCAATGGCAAGGTCACTTGCTCGACGAGCTCGAAGAATTGAGAAAACTAGAAGGTCATTACCCAACAGACAAATCGGTTCTCCAGCTTCTTGTCGCAGACGACGGATCGGTGACACCAGTAGCGGGCGGCATAGCCACTCGCTGCTAAGGTGATCTCGACGTCGCACCTGACTTGGAACAACACCAGTGTGCTAACTGTGAACACGAATGGCGTCAAGAATAACGGGCACCTTCTGATCGACAATCTGCTATCAAAGTACGGGATGTCGTGCATTCAAGAGACTAAATTTGCGGACCGCTCGCATCTTGCAAGTTTCAAGTTTCACCTCGAGTCTACCTTCAAACACAAGTTGTTCCTGAGCGATGTGAACACACTCCTGGACCGGCCGACACGCGGTCGAAGCAACGGAGTACTAACATTGCTGCGGTCCGACTTTCCAGGCTTTGAATCGGCAGTGGAGCTCACCCATCTGACCGTCCCTGGCCGGTACCTCGTCGTGCGTGTAATGGTCAAGCTTGCTCCCGTCTATATCCACAACGTCTACGCGCCTGTGCATAAACAAGAGAAACAAGCGTTCTTTTCAGATTTAGCAACGGAAGGATTCGAAGACGACGCAACACATCTGGTACTTGGCGACCTTAATACTCCGCTGGACCCGACCTTGGACTGTTCAATGTTGGACTTGCGTTATGACTCAAGTCGTTCGTGCTGCTTGGATTGGTTGGCTCGACTGGGCGTCGTAGACGCCTGGCGAATTCACCACGATACAGCACGCGTGTTCACGGGACCGATGCCTCGCAAGAACCGCCTTGACTACATCCTTGTCTCGGACATATTTTGTAGCAGCTTCTACGGTGATGCCAAGTACTTCTTACCATCACATGCCGGAGACCATCTGGCACATAGCGTGACTTTCAAGTCGGGATCCCAACTGCATGGTAGAGGTTACTGGAAGTTTCCGCACTATCTGCTCGAATACCCGCTAGTGGTATCGGCAATTCAGCGCGAAGCTGATGACATCCTATCGAAGCTTCACACTTCGCAGAATCCAGGGCGGATATGGGAGCAGTGGAAGTCGGACATCAAAATGCAGCTGCAGAAGTTGCAGAAGAAGCTCCGGGCTCAAGATTCCCAAGCAGTTGAAAATGCCCGCGTCGTGCTGGATCGCACGGCCGCGTGTCACCGAGCTGCTGCCCACGATGCTAATTGTAAGATGTACGAGGAAGCTATGAAAAACTACAAGGAGATAGTGACCCGGTCGAGCCAGTATCATCAAGACACTGCGTTCGATTTCCAAGCTGCAAACTCCGAGAAGTCGACAAAGCACTTTTTTCGACCTTTGGACACAAGCTTGCGGCGAATCTCGATTGAGGAAGTCTTACTCCCGAATGGAAGTATCTCAACCAACCCAAACGAGATCAGCCTTCACTTCCTCGAGCATTGGGGGTCGGAGATGGGTGACCCAGACAGTCAAACGGGGACAGCATCCCCACCAGACAACACGATGCAACGTAAGCTTCTCGACTCTGTCGTTCGCACGCTATCGGAGCCCGATAGGCAGGCTCTTGACAAGGACGTGAGCTCCATCGACTTGACAGAAGCTATCAAGCGCATGAAAACGACGTCATCTCCAGGTATCGATGGCTTGACAGCGGGATTTTACCAAGTCGCACCGGATGTGTTTGGCCAGTGCCTAGCGCTGGTCTTCAATGATCGCCTCAAGCGCGGGAAACTGCTTGCATCACAGCGCAAGTCGGCGGTGGTGCTGTTGCACAAGAAGGGTTCGCGTGCAGATCCAGGCAACTACCGACCGATCGCGCTCATCCCAGTCGATGTAAAGATACTTTCTAAGGCGCTGGCGTATCGGCTGCAGTCAGCTATCCCAAAATTGGTCCATACGGACCAAAAAGGTTTTGTCCGCGGCCGCTCGATTCACCACCACGTACGTTTCCTCGCTGATCTCCAAGACCTGGTGACTAGTAGAGCCGAAGAGGCGTACGCGCTATTCTTGGATTTTCAGAAGGCATTTGATCGAGTCAACTGGGATTACATGTTCCGGTTGCTTGAGCGTATGGGGATCGGCATAGGCTTCACACGCTGGGTAAAGTTGCTCTACACGGATCCGCTTGCTCACCTGCTGATCAACGGCGTCATTCAGCCAGCGCTGCATCCTTCACGCGGAGTGAAACAAGGAGACCCTCTGTCCGCACTGCTGTTCATCTTAACGATTGAGCCACTTGGAAACATGCTGCGCTCACACGAAGAGTACGGTGTGTGTCTGAACGACAACGATACTGCAACGAGTTTATTCTTCGCAGATGACTCGACGCTGATCGGAAGCTCCATCACAAATCTGCAGGCACAACTTGAGACTGTGGAGAAATATTGCCAAGGCTCGGGGGCGAGGCTGAACTTGTCAAAGTCGGTGCTGCTGGCTCTGAACCGGAATCAAGACTGCCCGCACATGCCCGGTGTACGCGTCCTCGGACGCTCGGAGTCGGTCAAGTATCTTGGCATTCCTTTCAGCCAGTCACCCGTCGACGATCGCATCCTCGTGTCGCTTGACCAGCGCTTTTATGAAGGCTTCAAACTGTGGTACCGTCGCGCTCGAACGCTTCGCGGGCGTCTCTTGGTTGCTCAAACCATGGTTCTGTCGCGCTTATGGCACTGCACACAGCACGTGTCAATTCCGTTGGCGGTCGTCAAAAGATGGCAGTCGACGCTAAACCGATTTGTGCTGAGTCGCAAGCACGACCGCGGCGCGACACACATACAGCTGATTCCAAATGAATTTCTTTATCTTCGACGAGCGGACGGTGGTATTGGTATTCCAAGTCTTGAAGCACAGCTTAAGCGGCAACGCTTTGTGCTTCTGATGCACTTCGTAGCACAGGCTCGAGCGTCTACCGGACGTTGGTGGACGACTGCTAGTACAGAGTTATTGAGGTCAATCCTTCCTCGGTACAGCAAATGCCATGCGCTCGATCTGCTTACAATATCCCCACAGCGCCACGGCGAGATGATCAAGTGGAGTCGTACGTCGACGTGGTGGAAGACAACTTGGACCTGGTGGCACCGCTCAAGCTGGGAAATGACGTGGCACGACTTGCCGTCCAACGAGCGCATCGACTATGCACTTTTCCAGCCGATCTGGTTTCACTCAGACGCCAGTCTTCACTACGAACAACGAATGCGTGATGGCACGACTTTGGCGCATCGGCGCTGCATTGGTATGGTGCCAGAGCCACAACGAAGCTTTCGGCTACACATTTCTCGCGTCTTCGGTCTTCGGTCGCTTGCTGACTTTATGCGCGGTCAGCGCACGTGGCCGTCGCAAGTCGACTTCGTGGATCGACACATTGACTTTACGCTGAAGGACATCACGCCGGGTCAACAAATCAAGTGGCTACGCGTATTGTATAACGAGGCGACGCAGATCGTGGATCGGCTAAAATCATGTGGAGCTGCTTTTTCGATATCTGCCAGAGGTAGCCCGAGATTGATACCATACGTCGGAGTTTTCAGCGACGAGAAGCTGCAATTATTTCCTGCGATCTCACGCTCGGCGGTTCTGCGTATCATATGGAAGCCAAAATCACCAATAAAGCCGCATCCGATGAAGGTCTATTGGGATAATATCGACGTCAGATTCGTAAGAGAGCATGCAAAGCGAGGCAAGCGACTGCGGAAGGTACTGCTTCCAATCTTTGAGGACCTCCAGTTCAGATTGGCATTCCGACTACTGCCAGTCCGGTCGCGCTTCTGGTTTTTGGAGCACACAAATACTGGCATTCGCACATGTGTGCGCGATAATTGTAATGCAATTGAGTCGGAACAACATCTGTTCTTTGACTGCTCGCTTGCGTCGGACTTGTGGCTACATGTGCTTGACATCGCGAGCAGGCTCTTCAACCAGAAGCCAACGTGGCTCGACATCGCGCTTGCACGAAGGATGCGAGTGCGCGATGAATGGAAGGACCATGAGGCGGTCGCAGATGACGTATGGCATGTCCTCCGCGCAGTGACGCTTCATTTTCTGTGGACAGATCGCAATCGGTGTTTGTTCGACGGGAGACAGCCTACGCCACCGATCCCGGCGCTACAAATGGTATTTACGACATTTGCGGCGCACGTTCGACACTTTTATAGGCGCTTGTATGGGGTCGATGACAAGCTAACCCTGAGCAAAATTGTGCGCAAGATGCAGTCCCAGCCGGCTTTCGGCAACTTCACTGATCTCCATCCGGGTATCACCAGTGTCCGCCAGACAGTCTAACTGGGTGTCCAAAAAAAAAAAAAATCCTTTCAGATAGCATGGTATGCTGGTTGGAGGGATTTTTGTCCGCCACCAGTTTTATTATTCACTTTCGAATTTGCCGGCTAAGGCTCAAGCGTCCCAGCAACTCCAGTACTCGCCGGCTAAAAGTGGACTCTCCTCTGCGGACTGTGTTGTCTCCGGCTGCACCCGAAAGGGGGACGGGGGGCATGAGCCCAGAGGGAGTTCACTTAAATGCCGGCTTGAGGAAAGTCCGGACCCTTCCATACTGAAGCTCGACTCGCCGGCTTAAACCGAGCTCTCCTCTGCGGACTGTGTTGTCTCCGGCTGCACCCGAAAGGGGGACGGGGGGCATGAGCCCTGAGGAGAGCCCGCTTTAGAGCCGGCTCGAGGAAAGTGACGGTCTGGAGGCGGAACGAAGCGACAGTGAGCTAGAGGACCAGTCGTGCGTTTCGGCGCCAAGGTGAACTACACGTGCAGCCAGTTGGTACACACCTGGCTATATATATGCTGCACATATGGCCGAAGCACCAGCACTGAACTCGCAGTAGCTATCGAGAAATTTCGACCCGCGTGGAGGGTCCAGCACGCCATTTTCTGATTCAAAACAGGGCAAAATGTAGAACCGAAACCCTACATACCAACTTTACACTAGATTATGTACATTACACAGAATTAGTTCAAATTAGATATTAGGTCAGGCAAGTTGATTAGTCAATCGTCTATAAAATTAATATAGACAACTTTAAACTGAGCTACACTCGGTTGTTAACTGACTTTCACGTTAAAACATACAAAAACGTCGCATACCTCCTTCACGCTCAACTAAGACATCTGAGCTTATCTAGCACAGCGCCATTTGCTACTTTACTAACTGGACCTACTTGAAACACACACACGCTCTTTAGCAAGTTTTGGTGAATCTGGTTGACTCCATTTTAACTTAGTCTAAAAGAGAGGAGCAGCACGAAAGAATAAGACAAGGCTTTAGTACAAGGGCAAAGCCAACCTAAAGGCGAATAAAACAAGCCGTAACATCAAGTCCGAGTGGCCGGAATCGAACCAGCAACCAATTGATTTCCGAGTGTACTGAGCTCAGTATCGAACACTACAGTCAATCGCTCTACCAACTGAGCTACACTCGGTTGTTAACTGACTTTCACGTTAAAACATACAAAAACGTCGCATACCTCCTTCACGCTCAACTAAGACATCTGAGCTTATCTAGCACAGCGCCATTTGCTACTTTACTAACTGGACCTACTTGAAACACACACACGCTCTTTAGCAAATTTGGTGAATCTGGTTGACTCCATTTTAACTTAGTCTAAAAGAGAGGAGCAGCACGGAAGAATAAGACAAGGCTTTAGTACAAGGGCAAAGCCAACCTAAAGGCGAATAAAACAAGCCGTAACATCAAGTCCGAGTGGCCGGAATCGAACCAGCGACCAATTGATTTCCGAGTGTACTGAGCTCAGTATCGAACACTACAGTCAATCGCTCTACCAACTGAGCTACACTCGGTTTTTAACTGACTTTCACGTTAAAACATACAAAAACGTTGCATACTTCCTTCGCGCTCTACTAAGACATCTGAGCTTATCTAGCACAGCGCCATTTGCTACTCCACTGACAGGACCTACTTTAAACACACACACACGCTCTTTAGCAAGTTTTGGTCAAACTGGTTGACGCCTTTTTGACCTAATTTAAAAGAGAGGAGCAGCACGGAAGAATAAGACAAGGCTTTAGAGCAAAGGCAAAGCCAACCTAAAGGCGAATAATACAAGCCGTAACATCAAGTCCGAGTGGCCGGAATCGAACCAGCGACCAATTGATTTCCGAGGATACTGAGCTCAGTATCGAACACTACAATCAATCGCTCTACCAACTGAGGTTGTTAACTGCCTTTCACGTTAAAACATACAAAAACGTCGCATACCTCCTTCGCGCTCTACTAAGACATCTGAGCTTATCTAGCACAGCGCCATTTGCTACTCCACTGACAGGACCTACTTTAAAAACACACACGCTCTTTAGCAATTTTTGGTCAAACTGGTGGACGCCTTTTTGACTTAATTAAAAAGAGAGGAGCAGCACGGAAGAATAAGACAAGGCTTTAGAGCAAAGGCAAAGCCAACCTAAGGCGAATAAATCAAGCCGTAACATCAAGTCCGAGTGGCCGGAATCGAACCAGCGACCAATTGATTTCCGAGTATACTGAGCTCAGTATCGAACACTACAGTCAATCGCTCTACCAACTGAGCTACACTCGGTGGCCCGGTGGCGTGGGTTAGTGGATTATGCTTCTGGTCCTCACGGTGTGTGTTGCGGGTTCGAGCCCCACACCGGACAAACTTCGTAATCAACCAGACTTGGGGAGAGGACGGCCCCAAGCGAAATATTTCCGACCCCGATCAAGAATAAGACAATAACAAGACGAAAAAGAATCTTCAGACTAAAAATGTAAATGTAGAAATCCTAGCCAAGCCGAGAAGGTATAGGTTGTGTTAAGATTAAATACATGACAACTTTCAACTGAGCTACACTCGGTTGTTAACTGCCTTTCACGTTAAAACATACAAAAACGTCGCATACCTCCTTCGCGCTCAACTAAGACATCTGAGCTTATCTAGCACAGCGCCATTTGCTACTTTACTAACTGGACCTACTTGAAACACACACACGCTCTTTAGCAAATTTGGTGAATCTGGTTGACTCCATTTTTAACTTTGTCTAAAAGAGAGGAGCAGCACGGAAGAATAAGACAAGGCTTTATTACAAGGGCAAAGCCAACCTAAGGCGAATAAAACAAGCCGTAACATCAAGTCCGAGTGGCCGGAATCGAACCAGCGACCAATTGATTTCCGAGTATACTGAGCTCAGTATCGAACACTACAGTCAATCGCTCTACCAACTGAGCTACACTCGGTTGTTAACTGACTTTCACGTCAAAACATACAAAAACGTCGCATACCTCCTTCACGCTCAACTAAGACATCTGAGCTTATTTAGCACAGCGCCATTTGCTACTTTACTAACTGGACCTACTTGAAACACACACACGCTCTTTAGCAAATTTGGTGAATCTGGTTGACTCCATTTTAACTTTGTCTAAAAGAGAGGAGCAGCACGGAAGAATAAGACAAGGCTTTAGTACAAGGGCAAAGCCAACCTAAGGCGAATAATACAAGCCGTAACATCAAGTCCGAGTGGCCGGAATCGAACCAGCGACCAATTGATTTCCGAGTATACTGAGCTCAGTATCGAACACTACAGTCAATCGCTCTACCAACTGAGCTAAACTCGGTTGTTAACTGACTTTCACGTTAAAACATACAAAAACGTCGCATACCTCCTTCACGCTCAACTAAGACATCTGAGCTTATCTAGCACAGCGCCATTTGCTACTTTACTAACTGGACCTACTTGAAACACACACACGCTCTTTAGCAAATTTGGTGAATCTGGTTGACTCCATTTTAACTTTGTCTAAAAGAGAGGAGCAGCGCGGAAGAATAAGACAAGGCTTTAGTACAAGGGCAAAGCCAACCTAAGGCGAATAAAACAAGCCGTAACATCAAGTCCGAGTGGCCGGAATCGAACCAGCGACCAATTGATTTCCGAGTATACTGAGCTCAGTATCGAACACTACAGTCAATCGCTCTACTAACTGAGCTACACTCGGTGGCCCGGTGGCGTGGGTTAGTGGATTATGCTTCTGGTCCTCACGGTGTGTGTTGCGGGTTCGAGCCCCACACCGGACAAACTTCGTAATCAACCAGACTTGGGGAGAGGACGGCCCCAAGCGAAATATTTCCGACCCCGATCAAGAATAAGACAATAACAAGACGAAAAAGAATCTTCAGACTAAAAATGCATATGTAGAAATCCTAGCCAAGCCGAGAAGGTATAGGTTGTGTTAAGATTAAATACATGACAACTTTCAACTGAGCTACACTCGGTTGTTAACTGCCTTTCACGTTAAAACATACAAAAACGTCGCATACCTCCTTCGCGCTCTACTAAGACATCTGAGCTTATCTAGCACAGCGCCATTTGCTACTCCACTGACAGGACCTACTTTAAACACACACACGCTCTTTTGCAAGTTTTGGTCAAACTGGTTGACGCCTTTTTGACTTAATTTAAAAGAGAGGAGCAGCACGGAAGAAAAAGACAAGGCTTTAGAGCAAAGGCAAAGCCAACCTAAAGGCGAATAATACAAGCCGTAACATCAAGTCCGAGTGGCCGGAATCGAACCAGCGACCAATTAATTTCCGAGTATACTGAGCTCAGTATCGAACACTACAGTCAATCGCTCTACCAGCTGAGGTTGTTAACTGCCTTTCACGTTGAAACATACAAAAACAACGCGTACCTCCTTCGCGCTCTACTAAGACATCTGAGCTTATCTAGCACAGCGCCATTTGCTACTCCACTGACAGGACCTACTTTAAACACACACACGCTCTTTAGCAAGTTTTGGTCAAACTGGTTGACGCCTTTTTGACTTAATTTGAAAGAGAGGAGCAGCACGGAAGAATAAGACAAGGCTTTAGAGCAAAGGCAAAGCCAACCTAAAGGCGAATAATACAAGCCGTAACATCAAGTCCGAGTGGCCGGAATCGAACCAGCGACCAATTGATTTCCGAGTATACTGAGCTCAGTATCGAACACTACAGTCAATCGCTCTACCAACTGAGGTTGTTAACTGCCTTTCACGTTAAAACATACAAAAACGTCGCATACCTCCTTCGCGCTCTACTAAAACATTTGAGCTTATCTAGCCCAGCGCCATTTGCTACTCCACTGACAGGACCTACTTTAAACACACACACGCACTTTAGCAAGTTTTGGTCAAACTGGTTGACGCCTTTTTGACTTAATTTAAAAGAGAGGAGCAGCACGGAAGAAAAAGACAAGGCTTTAGAGCAAAGGCAAAGCCAACCTAAAGGCGAATAATACAAGCCGTAACATCAAGTCCGAGTGGCCGGAATCGAACCAGCGACCAATTGATTTCCGAGTATACTGAGCTCAGTATCGAACACTACAGTCAATCGCTCTACCAACTGAGGTTGTTAACTGCCTTTCACGTTAAAACATACAAAAACGTCGCATACCTCCTTCGCGCTCTACTAAAACATTTGAGCTTATCTAGCACAGCGCCATTTGCTACTCCACTGACAGGACCTACTTTAAACACACACACGCACTTTAGCAAGTTTTGGTCAAACTGGTTGACGCCTTTTTGACTTAATTTAAAAGAGAGCAGCAGCACGGAAGAATAAGACAAGGCTTTAGAGCAAAGGCAAAGCCAACCTAAAGGCGAATAATACAAGCCGTAACATCAAGTCCGAGTGGCCGGAATCGAACCAGCGACCAATTGATTTCCGAGTATACTGAGCTCAGTATCGAACACTACAGTCAATCGCTCTACCAACTGAGGTTGTTAACTGCCTTTCACGTTAAAACATACAAAAACGTCGCATACCTCCTTCGCGCTCTACTAAGACATCTGAGCTTATCTAGCACAGCGCCATTTGCTACTCCACTGACAGGACCTACTTTAAAAACACACACGCTCTTTAGCAAGTTTTGGTCAAACTGGTTGACGCCTTTTTGACTTAATTAAAAAGAGAGGAGCAGCACGGAAGAATAAGACAAGGCTTTAGAGCAAAGGCAAAGCCAACCTAAGGCGAATAATACAAGCCGTAACATCAAGTCCGAGTGGCCGGAATCGAACCAGCGACCAATTGATTTCCGAGTATACTGAGCTCAGTATCGAACACTACAGTCAATCGCTCTACCAACTGAGGTTGTTAACTGACTTTCACGTCAAAACATACAAAAACGTCGCATACCTCCTTCACGCTCAACTAAGACATCTGAGCTTATCTAGCACAGCGCCATTTGCTACTTTACTAACTGGACCTACTTGAAACACACACACGCTCTTTAGCAAATTTGGTGAATCTGGTTGACTCCATTTTAACTTAGTCTAAAAGAGAGGAGCAGCACGGAAGAATAAGACAAGGCTTTAGTACAAGGCAAAGCCAACCTAAGGCGAATAAAACAAGCCGTAACATCAAGTCCGAGTGGCCGGAATCGAACCAGCGACCAATTGATTTCCGAGTATACTGAGCTCAGTATCGAACACTACAGTCAATCGCTCTACCAACTGAGCTACACTCGGTTGTTAACTGACTTTCACGTTAAAACATACAAAAACGTCGCATACCTCCTTCACGCTCAAGTAAGACATCTGAGCTTATCTAGCACAGCGCCATTTGCTACTTTACTAACTGGACCTACTTGAAACACACACACGCTCTTTAGCAAATTTGGTGAATCTGGTTGACTCCATTTTAACTTAGTCTAAAAGAGAGGAGCAGCACGGAAGAATAAGACAAGGCTTTAGTACAAGGGCAAAGCCAACCTAAGGCGAATAAAACAAGCCGTAACATCAAGTCCGAGTGGCCGGAATCGAACCAGCGACCAATTGATTTCCGAGTATACTGAGCTCAGTATCGAACACTACAGTCAATCGCTCTACCAACTGAGCTACACTCGGTTGTTAACTGACTTTCACGTTAAAACATACAAAAACGTCGCATACCTCCTTCACGCTCAAGTAAGACATCTGAGCTTATCTAGCACAGCGCCATTTGCTACTTTACTAACTGGACCTACTTGAAACACACACGCTCTTTAGCAAATTTGGTGAATCTGGTTGACTCCATTTTAACTTAGTCTAAAAGAGAGGAGCAGCACGGAAGAATAAGACAAGGCTTTAGTACAAGGGCAAAGCCAACCTAAGGCGAATAAACAAGCCGTAACATCAAGTCCGAGTGGCCGGAATCGAACCAGCGACTAATTGATTTCCGAGTATACTGAGCTCAGTATCGAACACTACAGTCAATCGCTCTACCAACTGAGCTACACTCGGTGGCCCGTTGCGTGGGTTAGTGGATTATGCTTCTGGTCCTCACGGTGTGTGTTGCGGGTTCGAGCCCCACACCGGACAAACTTCGTAATCAACCAGACTTGGGGAGAGGACGGCCTCAAGCGAAATATTTCCGACCCCGATCAAGAATAAGACAATAACAAGACAAAAAAGAATCTTCAGACTAAAAATGTAAATGTAGAAATCCTAGCCAAGCCGAGAAGGTATAGGTTGTGTTAAGATTAAATACATGACAACTTTCAACTGAGTTACACTCGGTTGTTAACTGCCTTCCACGTTAGAACATACAAAAACGTCGCATACCTCCTTCGCGCTCTACTAAGACATCTGAGCTTATCTAGCACAGCGCCATTTGCTACTCCACTGACAGGACCTACTTTAAACACACACACGCTCTTTAGCAAATTTGGTGAATCTGGTTGACTCCATTTTAACTTAGTCTAAAAGAGAGGAGCAGCACGGAAGAATAAGACAAGGCTTTAGTACAAGGGCAAAGCCAACCTAAGGCGAATAAAACAAGCCGTAACATCAAGTCCGAGTGGCCGGAATCGAACCAGCGACCAATTGATTTCCGAGTATACTGAGCTCAGTATCGAACACTACAGTCAATCGCTCTACCAACTGAGGTTGTTAACTGCCTTTCACGTTAAAACATACAAAAACGTCGCATACCTCCTTCGCGCTCTACTAAGACATCTGAGCTTATCTAGCACAGCGCCATTTGCTACTCCACTGACAGGACCTACTTTAAACACACACACGCTCTTTAGCAAGTTTTGGTCAAACTGGTTGACGCCTTTTTGACTTAATTTAAAGAGAGGAGCAAGCACGGAAGAATAAGACAAGGCTTTAGAGCAAAGGCAAAGCCAACCTAAAGGCGAATAATACAAGCCGTAACATCAAGTCCGAGTGGCCGGAATCGAACCAGCGACCAATTGATTTCCGAGTATACTGAGCTCAGTATCGAACACTACAGTCAATCGCTCTACCAACTGAGCTACACTCGGTTGTTAACTGACTTTCACGTTAAAACATACAAAAACGTCGCATACCTCCTTCACGCTAGCACAGCGCCGTTTGCTACTTTACTAATTGGACCTACTTGAAACACACACACGCTCTTTAGCAAATTTGGTGAATCTGGTTGACTCCATTTTAACTTAGTCTAAAAGAGAGGAGCAGCACGGAAGAATAAGACAAGGCTTTAAGTACAAGGGCAAAGCCAACTAAGGCGAAGCCAACCTAAGCCGTAACATCAAGTCCGAGTGGCCGGAATCGAACCAGCGACCAATTGATTTCCGAGTATACTGAGCTCAGTATCGAACACTACAGTCAATCGCTCTACCAACTGAGCTACACTCGGTGGCCCGGTGGCGTGGGTTAGTGGATTATGCTTCTGGTCCTTACGGTGTGTGTTGCGGGTTCGAGCCCCACACCGGACAAACTTCGTAATCAACCAGACTTGGGGAGAGGACGGCCCCAAGCGAAATATTTCCGACCCCGATCAAGATAAGACAATAACAAGACGAAAAAGAATCTTCAGACTAAAACGTAAATGTAGAAATTCTAGCCAAGCCGAGAAGGTATAGGTTGTGTTAAGATTAAATACATGACAACTTTCAACTGAGCTAACATCGGTTGTTAACTGCCTTTCTGCCTTTCACGTTAAAACATACAAAAACGTCGCATACCTCCTTCGCGCTCTACTAAGACATCTGAGCTTATCTAGCACAGCGCCATTTGCTACTCCACTGACAGGACCTACTTTAAACACACACACGCTCTTTAGCAAATTTGGTGAATCTGGTTGACTCCATTTTAACTTAGTCTAAAAGAGAGGAGCAGCACGGAAGAATAAGACAAGGCTTTAGTACAAGGGCAAAGCCAACCTAAGGCGAATAAACAAGCCGTAACATCAAGTCCGAGTGGCCGGAATCGAACCAGCGACCAATTGATTTCCGAGTATACTGAGCTCAGTATCGAACACTACAGTCAATCGCTCTACCAACTGAGCTACACTCGGTTGTTAACTGACTTTCACGTTAAAACATACAAAAACGTCGCATACCTCCTTCGCGCTCTACTAAGACATTTGAGCTTATCTAGCACAGCGCCATTTGCTACTCCACTGACAGGACCTACTTTAAACACACACACGCTCTTTAGCAAGTTTTGGTCAAACTGGTTGACGGCCTTTTTGACTTAATTTAAAAGAGAGGAGCAGCACGGAAGAATAAGACAAGGCTTTAGAGCAAAGGCAAAGCTAACCTAAAGGCGAATAATACAAGCCGTAACATCAAGTCCGAGTGGCCGGAATCGAACCAGCGACCAATTGATTTCCGAGTATACTGAGCTCAGTATCGAACACTACAGTCAATCGCTCTACCAACTGAGCTACACTCGGTTGTTAACTGACTTTCACGTTAAAACATACAAAAACGTCGCATACCTCCTTCACGCTCAACTAAGACATCTGAGCTTATTTAGCACAGCGCCATTTGCTACTTTACTAACTGGACCTACTTGAAACACACACACGCTCTTTAGCAAATTTGGCGAATCTGGTTGACTCCATTTTAACTTAGTCTAAAAGAGAGGAGCAGCACGGAAGAATAAGACAAGGCTTTAGTACAAGGGCAAAGCCAACCTAAGCCGAATAAACAAGCCGTAACATCAAGTCCGAGTGGCCGGAATCGAACCAGCGACCAATTGATTTCCGAGTATACTGAGCTCAGTATCGAACACTACAGTCAATCGCTCTACCAACTGAGCTACACTCGGTTGTTAACTGACTTTCACGTTAAAACATACAAAAACGTCGCATACCTCCTTCACGCTCAACTAAGACATCTGAGCTTATCTAGCACAGCGCCATTTGCTACTTTACTAACTGGACCTACTTGAAACACACACACGCTCTTTAGCAAATTTGGTGAATCTGGTTGACTCCATTTTAACTTAGTCTAAAAGAGAGGAGCAGCACGGAAGAATAAGACAAGGCTTTAGTACAAGGGCAAAGCCAACCTAAGGCGAATAAAACAAGCCGTAACATCAAGTCCGAGTGGCCGGAATCGAACCAGCGACCAATTAATATCCGAGTATACTGAGCTCAGTATCGAACACTACAGTCAATCGCTCTACCAACTGAGCTACACTCGGTTGTTAACTGACTTTCACGTTAAAACATACAAAAACGTCGCATACCTCCTTCACGCTCAACTAAGACATCTGAGCTTATCTAGCACAGCGCCATTTGCTACTTTACTAACTGGACCTACTTGAAACACACACACGCTCTTTAGCAAATTTGGTGAATCTAGTTGACTCCATTTTAACTTAGTCTAAAAGAGAGGAGCAGCACGGAAGAATAAGACAAGGCTTTAGTACAAGGGCAAAGCCAACCTAAGGCGAATAAAACAAGCCGTAACATCAAGTCCGAGTGGCCGGAATCGAACCAGCGACCAATTGATTTCCGAGTATACTGAGCTCAGTATCGAACACTACAGTCAATCGCTCTACCAACTGAGCTACACTCGGTTGTTAACTGACTTTCACGTTAAAACATACAAAAACGTCGCATACCTCCTTCGCGCTCTACTAAGACATTTGAGCTTATCTAGCACAGCGCCATTTGCTACTCCACTGACAGGACCTACTTTAAACACACACACGCTCTTTAGCAAGTTTTGGTCAAACTGGTTGACGCCTTTTTGACTTAATTTAAAAGAGAGGAGCAGCACGGAAGAATAAGACAAGGCTTTAGAGCAAAGGCAAAGCCAACCTAAAGGCGAATAAAACAAGCCGTAACATCAAGTCCGAGTGGCCGGAATCGAACCAGCGACCAATTGATTTCCGAGTATACTGAGCTCAGTATCGAACACTACAGTCAATCGCTCTACCAACTGAGCTACACTCGGTTGTTAACTGACTTTCACGTTAAAACATACAAAAACGTCGCATACCTCCTTCACGCTCAACTAAGACATCTGAGCTTATCTAGCACAGCGCCATTTGCTACTTTACTAACTGGACCTACTTGAAACACACACACGCTCTTTAGCAAATTTGGTGAATCTGGTTGACTCCATTTTAACTTAGTCTAAAAGAGAGGAGCAGCACGGAAGAATAAGACAAGGCTTTAGTACAAGGGCAAAGCCAACCTAAGGCGAATAAAACAAGCCGTAACATCAAGTCCGAGTGGCCGGAATCGAACCAGCGACCAATTAATATCCGAGTATACTGAGCTCAGTATCGAACACTACAGTCAATCGCTCTACCAACTGAGCTACACTCGGTTGTTAACTGACTTTCACGTTAAAACATACAAAAACGTCGCATACCTCCTTCACGCTCAACTAAGACATCTGAGCTTATCTAGCACAGCGCCATTTGCTACTTTACTAACTGGACCTACTTGAAACACACACACGCTCTTTAGCAAATTTGGTGAATCTAGTTGACTCCATTTTAACTTAGTCTAAAAGAGAGGAGCAGCACGGAAGAATAAGACAAGGCTTTAGTACAAGGCAAAGCCAACCTAAGGCGAATAAAACAAGCCGTAACATCAAGTCCGAGTGGCCGGAATCGAACCAGCGACCAATTGATTTCCGAGTATACTGAGCTCAGTATCGAACACTACAGTCAATCGCTCTACCAACTGAGCTACACTCGGTTGTTAACTGACTTTCACGTTAAAACATACAAAAACGTCGCATACCTCCTTCACGCTAGCACAGCGCCGTTTGCTACTTTACTAATTGGACCTACTTGAAACACACACACGCTCTTTAGCAAATTTGGTGAATCTGGTTGACTCCATTTTAACTTAGTCTAAAAGAGAGGAGCAGCACGGAAGAATAAGACAAGGCTTTAGTACAAGGGCAAAGCCAACCTAAGGCGAATAAAACAAGCCGTAACATCAAGTCCGAGTGGCCGGAATCTAACCAGCGACCAATTGATTTCCGAGTATACTGAGCTCAGTATCGAACACTACAGTCAATCGCTCTACCAACTGAGCTACACTCGGTTGTTAACTGACTTTCACGTTAAAACATACAAAAACGTCGCATACCTCCTTCACGCTCTACTAAGACATCTGAGCTTATCTAGCACAGCGCCATTTGCTACTTTACTAACTGGACCTACTTGAAACACACACGCTCTTTAGCAAATTTGGTGAATCTGGTTGACTCCATTTTAACTTAGTCTAAAAGAGAGGAGCAGCACGGAAGAATAAGACAAGGCTTTAGTACAAGGGCAAAGCCAACCTAAGGCGAATAAAACAAGCCGTAACATCAAGTCCGAGTGGCCGGAATCGAACCAGCGACCAATTGATTTCCGAGTATACTGAGCTCAGTATCGAACACTACAGTCAATCGCTCTACCAACTGAGCTACACTCGGTGGCCCGGTGGCGTGGGTTAGTGGATTATGCTTCTGGTCCTCACGGTGTGTGTTGCGGGTTCGAGCCCCACACCGGACAAACTTCGTAATCAACCAGACTTGGGGAGAGGACGGCCCCAAGCGAAATATTTCCGACCCCGATCAAGAATAAGACAATAACAAGACGAAAAAGAATCTTCAGACTAAAAATGTAAATGTAGAAATCCTAGCCAAGCCGAGAAGGTATAGGTTGTGTTAAGATTAAATACATGACAACTTTCAACTGAGCTACATTCGGTTGTTAACTGCCTTTCACGTTAAAACATACAAAAACGTCGCATACCTCCTTCGCGCTCTACTAAGACATCTGAGCTTATCTAGCACAGCGCCATTTGCTACTCCACTGACAGGACCTACTTTAAACACACACACGCTCTTTAGCAAGTTTTGGTCAAACTGGTTGACGCCTTTTTGACTTAATTTAAAAGAGAGGAGCAGCACGGAAGAATAAGACAAGGCTTTAGAGCAAAGGCAAAGCCAACCTAAAGGCGAATAATACAAGCCGTAACATCAAGTCCGAGTGGCCGGAATCGAACCAGCGACCAATTGATTTCCGAGTATACTGAGCTCAGTATCGAACACTACAGTCAATCGCTCTACCAACTGAGCTACACTCGGTTGTTAACTGACTTTCACGTTAAAACATACAAAAACGTCGCATACCTCCTTCGCGCTCTACTAAGACATTTGAGCTTATCTAGCACAGCGCCATTTGCTACTCCACTGACAGGACCTACTTTAAACACACACACGCTCTTTAGCAAGTTTTGGTCAAACTGGTTGACGCCTTTTTGACTTAATTTAAAAGAGAGGAGCAGCACGGAAGAATAAGACAAGGCTTTAGAGCAAAGGCAAAGCTAACCTAAAGGCGAATAATACAAGCCGTAACATCAAGTCCGAGTGGCCGGAATCGAACCAGCGACCAATTGATTTCCGAGTATACTGAGCTCAGTATCGAACACTACAGTCAATCGCTCTACCAACTGAGGTTGTTAACTGCCTTTCACGTTAAAACATACAAAAACGTCGCATACCTCCTTCGCGCTCTACTAAGACATCTGAGCTTATCTAGCACAGCGCCATTTGCTACTCCACTGACAGGACCTACTTTAAGCACACACACGCTCTTTAGCAAGTTTTGGTCAAACTGGTTGACGCCTTTTTGACTTAATTTAAAAGAGAGGAGCAGCACGGAAGAATAAGACAAGGCAAAGCCAACCTAAAGGCGAATAATACAAGCCGTAACATCAAGTCCGAGTGGCCGGAATCGAACCAGCGACCAATTGATTTCCGAGTATACTGAGCTCAGTATCGAACACTACAGTCAATCGCTCTACCAACTGAGCTACACTCGGTTGTTAACTGACTTTCACGTTAAAACATACAAAAACGTCGCATACCTCCTTCACGCTCAACTAAGACATCTGAGCTTATCTAGCACAGCGCCATTTGCTACTTTACTAACTGGACCTACTTGAAACACACACACGCTCTTTAGCAAATTTGGTGAATCTGGTTGACTCCATTTTAACTTAGTCTAAAAGAGAGGAGCAGCACGGAAGAATAAGACAAGGCTTTAGTACAAGGGCAAAGCCAACCTAAGGCGAATAAAACAAGCCGTAACATCAAGTCCGAGTGGCCGGAATCGAACCAGCGACCAATTGATTTCCGAGTATACTGAGCTCAGTATCGAACACTACAGTCAATCGCTCTACCAACTGAGCTACACTCGGTGGCCCGGTGGCGTGGGTTAGTGGATTATGCTTCTGGTCTTCACGGTGTGTGTTGCGGGTTCGAGCCCCACACCGGACAAACTTCGTAATCAACCAGACTTGGGGAGAGGACGGCCCCAAGCGAAATAGTTCCGACCCCGATCAAGAATAAGACAATAACAAGACGAAAAAGAATCTTCAGACTAAAAATGTAAATGTAGAAATCCTAGCCAAGCCGAGAAGGTATAGGTTGTGTTAAGATTAAATACATGACAACTTTCAACTGAGCTACATTCGGTTGTTAACTGCCTTTCACGTTAAAACATACAAAAACGTCGCATACCTCCTTCGCGCTCTACTAAGACATCTGAGCTTATCTAGCACAGCGCCATTTGCTACTCCACTGACAGGACCTACTTTAAACACACACACGCTCTTTAGCAAGATTTAGTCAAACTGGTTGACGCCTTTTTGACTTAATTTAAAAGAGAGGAGCAGCACGGAAGAATAAGACAAGGCTTTAGAGCAAAGGCAAAGCCAACCTAAAGGCGAATAATACAAGCCGTAACATCAAGTCCGAGTGGCCGGAATCGAACCAGCGACCAATTGATTTCCGAGTATACTGAGCTCAGTATCGAACACTACAGTCAATCGCTCTACCAACTGAGCTACACTCGGTTGTTAACTGACTTTCACGTTAAAACATACAAAAACGTCGCATACCTCCTTCGCGCTCTACTAAGACATTTGAGCTTATCTAGCACAGCGCCATTTGCTACTCCACTGACAGGACCTACTTTAAACACACACACGCTCTTTAGCAAGTTTTGGTCAAACTGGTTGACGCCTTTTTGACTTAATTTAAAAGAGAGGAGCAGCACGGAAGAATAAGACAAGGCTTTAGAGCAAAGGCAAAGCTAACCTAAAGGCGAATAATACAAGCCGTAACATCAAGTCCGAGTGGCCGGAATCGAACCAGCGACCAATTGATTTCCGAGTATACTGAGCTCAGTATCGAACACTACAGTCAATCGCTCTACCAACTGAGGTTGTTAACTGCCTTTCACGTTAAAACATACAAAAACGTCGCATACCTCCTTCGCGCTCTACTAAGACATCTGAGCTTATCTAGCACAGCGCCATTTGCTACTCCACTGACAGGACCTACTTTAAAAACACACACGCTCTTTAGCAAGTTTTGGTCAAACTGGTTGACGCCTTTTTGACTTAATTTAAAAGAGAGGAGCAGCACGGAAGAATAAGACAAGGCTTTAGAGCAAAGGCAAAGCCAACCTAAAGGCGAATAATACAAGCCGTAACATCAAGTCCGAGTGGCCGGAATCGAACCAGCGACCAATTGATTTCCGAGTATACTGAGCTCAGTATCGAACACTACAGTCAATCGCTCTACCAACTGAGCTACACTCGGACTTCTCAATTTGCCGGCAACCCCACAAGTCGACTCTTCAGAAGAACCCAACACCCACCCTCTTTCCCAGCCATCTTTTGCTCTCTAGCCAGTACAGATGGAAAATCAAGCCGCAGGAAGTTTTGCAACCCCCCTTCCCTACGCCTCATCGCCATCTGCTGTCCAGTCGCTACGCGACGCAGCCGGATCTTCGCCTGTCTCTGCATCAAGAATCCAGTTGGCACCCAGCAATCTGAGTACCTCGAGAAGTCCATCTCCCTCGGATTCTCCAACCGGCTCTAGTTCCTCTGATGACGCCTCGCCAGCCACCCATCCAGCTGCGCCACCGTCGCCTCTCGTACCTTTGTCGCCCCCCTCGTCCGCGCCCTCCGAGCCGCCTGCACCCGCGCTTAAAAACTCGGAAGACGAGCCGATGGATGCGCCTCCGATTTCTGTCACTAACGTCGCTGCTGCTGCCGTGTCTGCTGTTGTTCTTTCCCCCGCCAACGCCGTGGACTGCAGCACGACTGTGATCGCAGATCACAATGACGAGCCGATGGAGTTACCTCCAACTGTTAAAGCGTTGACTACACCTATCGACAAGCGTCCAACGATGGCCGCACTGCTGCGAGAGCAGGAGACCATCCGTCGCGACGAAGCCAAAGTCAAAGCGAATAGAAGCCGCATCGAGACGCCAAAACCGCTCGCGTGTGACATCGAGTCGATCGAGCGCCAGTACGCTGCTGGGCGTGGCTGGTCTTTCATCGCCTCGCAGATGGACCAAGCGCGGCCGTACGCATTGCCCCGCGCGCGTTACGACATGGTCATTGACACGGGTCGCACTTTCGCGAAGACTCCACTACAGAAGATCATGGCGTCGCTGGCTGGTTCGCACCACGGTAACGACGCGCTTGAGAACTTGTACAGCGAGCATGCGATCGGCCAAGTGTCGAAGCTCCCTGGTGGTAATTTACGCATAAAGATCAAGACAAAGGAAGCCTGCCTCAAGCTTGAGCGCACAAAAGTGAACATCTTGGGCGGTGTCTTCTCGTTCAAGGAGTTCGACGTCCTCGCAGGTAAGTACTTCCTCGACATTTCCAACGTCGATTCGGACACTAACACGGACGCGATCCTGCATCGGCTCTTCATCCTTGGGTGCAAGCCGATCTATGACACGTTCCGCGAGGTAAATATGGCTACCGGCATCACTTCGGCGACGTGGCGAGTGTACTTCCTCTCGAACACGTGTCCACTACAGCTGATGGTGAACGGCTCGGTATGTGACCAGATCCTGTTCGACAACAAGCTGCACCCAGCTCACGGCAAGAGCGCATCGTTTCAGTCCGAGCGTCTACCGTATGGTTATCGCTCGCTCCACGGCATCGACCTGCTCACAAGCGACGAAGTCTTCCCGCGTCCAGACCCTCCGGTCGAGTCGCCGTCGTCGTCGTCACAGGCGTCGAAGCAACCCAAGAAACATCAACAAGCTATACCAACGATCCCTACGCAAGCGGCGGCGACCGGCAAGCAAATGACCTCGCTGCAGAAGGCAGTTGAGGAGTCCAAGAAGCGCAATGGGAAGCTCCAAAGCGGAGCTCCGCATGGCTCGCCTCCTGGCACCAACCAGCTCGCGAAGATCCCAAGCACCCAAGACGACGCTCTGTCGATCTCAACGTTCGAAGGATCCAACGGCAAAATTTCTCCCCCCGGCAGTCCTAACGGCAAGACGAAAGCTCCGATCTTACTCTTGATGAATGACAGCAACGCGGACGTGTTCTCGACGGTCCAGAATAAAAAGAGGCGTAGACGCAGTGACATCGACTTCACTGCTTTGCTCACGAAGCAGCAACCGCAGCCCCTCGATGGCGTCGCGACTGCAAACTACTTCGAAGCACTCCAGTCTATGGAAGTCGATCTCGTGGTCAAAAACGCCACCGCGAACAAGAAGCACGGCGTGCGCAAGCAGGTCGTCCGACCAATGTGAAGCGTCCCGAGGCGCTGACGACCGCAGCGGAGTCGGCATTCTTCGTTGAGAAGCACCACACAAGGATCAAGAAGGCAGCTAAGGCGTCGCCGATACTTGAGGTGATTGAGTCGATGATCAACGATAAGAATACAGCACTACTCAACATTCTCCCGGACCGTCTCACAGAAGCAGACGCAAGGGTTCCCAGTATGGTGAAGCTCATCGAGAACGCGACAAACCCCGACCACATCGTGAAGTCGGCCGCTGCTTGTCCGCTCGCGTTCAACAGCGCGCTATCGCTCGCGATGGATGGTGACGGCAACTCGATCGAGGAGCTCGCCCAGCTTCACGCGATCAACCGCGTGTTGTGCGCGACGTATCCTGACGAAGACACAACATTTGTGACGAAGTGGAAGCGCGTCATGGGGATGTCGATGTTGCCGAAGCGTCAAGACATCTTCAAGGAGTGTGCCAAGTGGTGGACCCACACAGACGCGATCACAGAGCTGTCGCGTGCGTCCAAGGCGCTCGGCATGTTTGAGCTCGCACTCATGTCGATCGCACCGACGCTGTTTAAGAACGACCATTGGGTCCAGTACGTTACGGGCCAGCCGGTTGAGTGGATCCCGGCGCACCACATGCGTTTCCTGCACCCAAACACGCTGCTGCGACTGCTGCGGTCAGACCTTGGTTCACACTGCTTGCAGCAGTGGAGTGAGGTACAATGGCAAGGTCACTTGCTCGACGACCTAGAGGCGCTGCGAAAGCTCGAAGGTTACTACCCGGTCGACTCGTCGGTGCTGAAGGTCTGCGTGGATGCTGACGGCCACACAATGACGGTAGCGGGAGGCTTGTCCACCCGTTGCTAAAGTTGTCTCGGCTGCACAGCACGCCTGGAATGCCGTCTCTCTGATGACCGTGAACACCAACGGCATCAAGAAAAACGGCCACCTTTTCATTGACAACCTCCTCTCAAAGCATTCGGTGTCGTGCGTCCAAGAAACCAAGTTTGGCGACGCACAACACCTCTCAACCTTCAATTTCCACCTCGACTCGAGCTTCACGCACAAAATCTTCGTAAATGACCCAAACGCGTTACTGGATCGACCCACGCGTGGTCGATGCAATGGAGTCCTGATGTGGCCAAATTGTAAGTCAGTATAATGTTGCCGATTTCTGGATTTATAATGTAAACAGATGTCTGGGTTTTTGGCTTGTGGTAAGGAAACTATTTTGCTCATGGAATCGAGTCAGAGTTTGCTCAGCTTACGAAACCTTTTTGGCTTGGAGCAGATAGTTTGAGTGATGTAGCGCACATAGAAGAGTGAACTGCTTTTTCTATTCGGTGTAGTGAGGTACACCTTAGCTTAATGCAACTTCGACGAAGACAAGTACGCTTGTGATCGCCAAAGGTTGTGTAAACTGTCGGTAGCGCTGGAATTATGCACGTTTGTTATATAGTCGACTGTTATGTTCGATCCGCAACGAGTGCCGAGTGACTGATCGGAGCACATACCACATGTCTTCGTTCTCAGGCTATTCGTGTTTCCACCTTTCCACGATACACGGTACAAGTCCGAGCACAATCTAGTTCCTGTTGTGCGGTCTTGTTAAGCTGGTTTTCCAGTCACGGAAGATTGTAGACCCTAAAATTTATGCAAGAGAGCAATCAAAGAACAATAGCCACTCTGACATACGGAGTGACATCTTTCCTGTGGACAATAGATGATGTCTGGAGTCGTTGCCGACGTAAAAAAAAGATTGGTCGAAGTGAAAGTAGCCGAAATGCAACGTGGAGCTGCAAATCTTCAACAATCGGTAGAAGAAGTCGTCGAAGACGCTTGCGCAGCTGCACAAACCTTTGATGTCACCCTGCTGTCGTGATGCACGATCGAGTAAGGGCTGTTGTGTGTAACTGGCTTTTGAATGAGTCGAAAGACTTGAGGTCGAAATACTCTCAGAACAATACTTGCTGGTCACTGGCGCTCACTCTGATGTACATTGCCGAGGTGGCAGACGTTCGTGGAGTAACGTTAGCCGTCGCATCGCAAAGTCTTACAGCTCGGCAGAACGCTTGTATCAGCTCTTAGTGCCGCTTCTTCGATTACATGAACTGCTAATAAGGCTGAAGCGTGTTCCACAACGTGCTATGGAGCTGTGATGCAAGCGAAGTAGCGAGACACCTTGGCAGGAGCTAGGTGTGAATAGCCTCTTCCGCGTCTTCGAGCTCAGCGACAATTTCTTAGATCGGCATTGCCAGCTTATTTGCTTTACAAATTGTGGTTATTAAGGAGAGAATGACACGATCCAGTACTTGTACACACAACTCTAGGGACTTTGACCTTGTGAGGCACAATCTGGAAGGAAACAGAGGTGCTGACGCTGACCACCGCACGTCGGCACTCAAAGACAACATCGACTTGTCCAAAGACGGCAAAGCCGTTGCTCGTCGAGATGCCAGTGACTGGCTTGGGCTCGTTTTCGTATAGCGTGTTGTCAAAGTCGTCAGCACTGCGAGTACGCTTGCCCTTTGACTCTCTCACACTGTTTTTCGAGTTAGTAACTTCTTCCTGGTTTCTCTTGAGCAAAGCTGGCCTATGCTTGGTGGGTCTCGGCTCACCAGAGGCGATAATCTCTGCGATGAAAATTCGTCATACACCCCCCCTTGAACTACTAAACGAAGTCAACTAAAACCCTACGTGTGTGTCCAAAGATAGAACACTAGCAGCACTGTCAACGGAGCTTAGTCTACTGGGTAGTGATGCACCCTGCTGGACAACGTTAGCGCACGCGTACTATCTCCCGACTTTTTCTGGATGTCGCTGTCACGTCTCCGTCAGATGGTGCTAGGTCAACCGTGCCATGCGAGACGGCATATCGCGAGCGTTGGCCGAAACCAAACGCCGGGACAGAAACGTAGTATCGCGTCCGAGAGCAGGGTAGACTCGATCTCTGAACAGGATGTGCACGCAAATCTTGTCATCATGAGGACACTGGATCGCGTTGAAGTAGATGCAGAGTGAAGACCGGTTTTGGTACAGACGTCGTGGAGCGTGGCATTATTAGTTTGTGCGCCAAGGTCGTGCATCTTCGGTCATTTTTTAAACGTTTGCGTAGTAGTGATCTGCAAGAATGCCAAATTCAAAATCTCATACTTTCCGCCAAGGATCTTGATTTCGTGGCATACTAGCGTTTTGTAGGCAGCGCGAGTCTTAAATGTTACAGAAAGCTCCCCACCACAATCTGGTCAATTCGGACGGCTCGGATTTGCTCGTGGACGACGTGCTTGACATTGTCCTAATGAAAGGAGACTGCAATCTTAGTGATGCTCGTGCGTTTGATCTCGCGGTTGGTGTCGATTGTTATCACGTACTTGCCATAACCAGCTCGTGCAGACGGGCGTCGGCAATCAGGACGGGCATCACTTGCTCATTTCACTAGCGTCGTATAGCTCTTCGATGGCTTTGATGTCGGCAGCTCAAAGGAACGGCAACGTCAATCGCTCGAGGACCGAAATTGGCGCGTTGTCGAGACAAACGCAGGCTTTACGCCGAAGAAGCGTGCGGAGCGACGCTGTAGTCTCACTCGTACCTTATGCGCCGAGTTTGACATCGCCTTACGCTTTTAGCAGCGACTCCGCTTGCTTTTGAATTTGTTTGTCTGCTTTAATTAGCGAAGTCATGTTGCGCAGGATCACGGACATGCTGCCACCGACGGTGACAGTGCGCGCCGCAAGGTTTTTATCGACGTCCACATAGGCCGAAACGTTTGGCGTCGCACGAGCCGGGGCAATCGGCAGGGCTGATAGAGAGTCGGTTGACCATGCGACAACTCAGTGGTCAGGGAAGGGACCGGGCAGCTGCTCGGGATGAATAGAAATAATTGTATCCACTTGATGAGCGGCTGAGATACTCGGGTGGTCAGCTGGATTCCTCTCAAAGCTTATTGGCTCGTATAAAACTATTTTTTTGGCTGTTGCTTGATCAACTTGTGCTCGATCGGGCAAATGAGAATTCAATACTGCAAAAGACGAATGCTTAAAGTCGGGACATCAAGTCCAAGCGGCCGGATGTGAACCAGCGACCAGTTTTTTTTTAGTATACTGATCACAATATTGCACGCTATAGTCAATCGCTTAACAAAGTGAGCAGCACTCGGTTGTTAATTGCCTTCCACATTTAATGGTACCAAAAGGTCGCATGCCTCCTACATGCACAACTGAGACATCTGATTTCTAGCAGCAAAGTCACTTTGCTGCTGCACGAGAACCTAATTTTAAACTTTTGCACAGTTTGGTGAAACGGATTGGCGTTTTCTCGACGTGGTCAGAATAAAAGAAGCATCTCGATAGAGTAAGACAAGACTGTAAGTGCAAAGGCAGAGCAAGCATAAAGACAAAGAGATAAGCCGGAACAGCAAGTCCAAGTCGCCAGTATAAAGTTAGTGACAAATTGATTTCCGAGCTTACTGAGCTCACTATTGATCGCTACAGTCAACCGCTGCTTCTCTTTTTTTGATTAAGTCAAAAAGGCGTCAATCAGTTTGACCAAAACTTTGCTAAAAAGCGTGTGTTACGTCTTTTCAATCCTTTTAGATGTGCAGCATATGGCGCTGTGCTAGATAAGCTCAGATGTCTTAGATGAGCGTGAAGGAGGTATGCGACGATTTTGTATGCTTTCATGTGAAAGGCAGTTAACAACCGAGTGTAGCTCAGTTGGTAGAGCGATTGACTATAGTGTTAAAAATTAAGCTCAGTATACTCGGAAATCAATTGGTCGCTGGTTCGATTCCGGCCACTCGGACTTGATGTTACGGCTTGTATTATTCGTCTTTATGTTATCTTTGCCTTTGTACTAAAGCCTTGTCTTTTTCTTCCGTGCTGCTACTCTTTTTTTTAATGAGTCAAAAAGGCGTCAATCCGTTTGACCAAAACTGTGCCAAAATGCGTGTGTGTTTTAAAAAGTTCCAGTTAGTGGAGTAGCAAATGGCGCTGTGCTAGAGAAATTCAGATGTCTTAGTTGAGCGTGAAGGAGGTATTTTTTGTATGTTAAACGTGAAAGGCAGTTAACAACCGAGTGTAGCTCAGTTGGTAGAGCGATTGACTGTAGTGTTCGATACTGAGCTCTGTATACTCGGAAATCAATTGGTCGCTGGTTCGATTCCGGCCACTCGGACTTGATGTTACGACTTGTATTATTCGCCTTTAGGTTGGCTTTGCCTTTGTACTAAAGCCTTGTCTTATTTTTCCGTGCTGCTCCTCTCTTTTAAATAAAGTCAAAAAGGCGTCAATCAGTTTGACCAAAACTTGCTAAAAATCGTGTGTGTTTTTAAAATAGGTCCTGATAATGGAGTAGCAAATGGCGCTGTGCTAGATAAGCTCAGATGTCTTAGTTGAGCGTGAAGGAGGTATGCGACATTTTTGTATGTTTCAATGTGAAAGGCAGTTAACAGCCGAGTGTAGCTCAGTCGGTAGAGCGATTGACTGTAGTATTCAATACTGAGCTCAGTATACTCGGAAATCAATTGGTCGCTGGTTCGATTCCGGCCACTCGGACTTGATGTTACGGCTTGTATTATTCGTCTTTAGGTTGGCTCTGCCTTTGTACTAAAGCGATCTATCGATTGAGCTTCACTGAGTTGGTAACTGCCTCTCACATTAAAGCATACAAAAACGTTTCATACTTCCTCCACGCTCAAATAAGACATCGAAAATTATTTAGCACAGCGTCATTTGCTACTTCAAAAACAGGACCTACATTAGAAAAAAAACACACTTTTTAGCAAAGTTTTGGTGAAGCTGATTGGCGCCTTTTTGACTTTAGCATAACAAGCGTCTTCTTGCCGGCGACGAAGACGAGTCTGAGGATATATATAGCGAGGGTGCGTCGACGTATTAATTAAGCAGCGATGAGGTATCGTCGGTAGAGAGGCGGCAGCATTGGAGAGGCTCGAAGAAGGTGGCTTAGATGTTGTGGGCGAGTTGGTGGCCTGTGGGGCGATTTTGGCTTAAATCAAAAAGAACGTCTTTGGAATGGAGCGGTGAAGTCAAACTTGTGTCCTACCGGCCCACCGAGTTCGAGAACCAAAAAGGCGAAAAACAAGCTCCGACGAAGCGCGCTGATGTATAAGGCGACGTTTAAATCAGTGCTAACATCGCGTGACGCTAACCCGTTTGAGAACTTTAAACGGGAGCTGTCTGCGACCGAGGAGCGCTACGTGGTGGCCACCATACATAATTGCCGGACTAGGGACGGTGTACTCGAATACGAGACTGAATACACCGACGGCACCCGTCACTGGAACAGGCACGAGTACTTGGTGGAGGTTGGTCTTGAGGAGATGGTACAGTCTGTGGACACCTGGATCAAGGTGACGAAGAAGAAGATGCCGTTTGCGCGCTGGTTTTGAGGAACCAAAAATGGGGCCAAATTTATGGAGGCCGAGCCAGATCAGCAGTGCACGTTGATCGTGATCCGCGAGTTTATGAGCTGCAAGTCCCCGGGTCGTCGGCTTTCGGAGCGGAAAGAAGGTGGGATGTCTTTAAGGAGAAGCACCAGTTGGAACCGGGAAGTGGACCTAGTGCTGTGAAGCTGCGAGCGTTCTTGAGGGAGTTGGCTGTCAATGCTGGCGAGCTCGAGATTGATTGGGCGGAGCAGAAGATAAACCAGGTATGCAGGCCGGGAAAGCCGTCAATTGCGTTCGAGCGAGGACGTGGATGTTGACTGCGGCAGACTTGGAGGATGGGATCTATGTCTTGGATGCCTTGGTATCTGGACTGGTACGACATTGCGCAGCGTTGTGGATTATCGGCGGAAGTTTTTAAATCTTTGACGCCGGAGAAGGGGTCGCAGTTAACGACGCAGCTAGTTTATTCGTCGACATCGACAATGTCAACCGAGTTCACCTTCTAACCTAAGAAGTTGTTCGATTTGGCTTGGGTGTAGGAAGGAGCAGTCAGGTCCTGAACCCTTGATAATATCCGATAATAAAGCTTTGAGGTGAAGACGGAGAAATTGTCGTTTCGTGAAACGGTCTTCCGCATAAGAGGAGACTGGGTTAGGTAAACAGGGCGTGCGGAAGTCTTCGATGGATCCATGAAATAATGCGGTCTCGAGTCGACCAGCTCCTCGTCGTCCATCGAATCCTCTACCTCATTCCCACCACTCTTGTCCGAGCTCTCCATTTGGCTTTCCACTGGGCTCATGCCCCCCGCCTTCCTTTAGGGTACAGCCGGAGATAATGCAGTCTGCAGAGGGAAGCCAGGCTCCGAACCGGGAAAAGCGGCGTGGGTCAAGTCGACGGGTGGAGGTGTTGTGGGGGATATCTTGGATCGCTTGTGCAGGGACTGGAAAACTTGAATATGAGACGTTTGAACACGTGGCGGTCGTTGGCGTAAATTATAAACTCTTAAACAGCATAATTTCGACTCGAAATTCTCTAATGGGGAACGTCGGCTCCAAACTTGACCGAACACTGGTGATATCCGGTTGCCGGTTTACAAAGTCACCGAATGCTGAATGAGTTTTCATCACTTCGACCTCTCGATGGAGCTCGCAATTTTCTTCTCGATCGTGCAACCGTCGCTAGACGAACCAAACGTGCGCGCAGAACGTCGAGAAGATCACCGCGAGCGCCGGAGCTGCTGGTGTCGGCTGTCTTCCATCGAACAGGCACCTGTTACGATCCGTCCAAATCGTGTGCAGCGTCGCACCTCGGAGAACGTGCCACACGTCGCGCACCACGTCGGCGCACTCGTCCCTCTCTTCGCGGACGCGCAGCTTGTTTACGAGAGCGGTGTCAAGCCAGCCAGAGCGAGAGATAAAGAACGGCGAGACGAGTATCAAGACCTGCCGCCACTCCTGCGATGCGGACATGCAGTCGAAAAACAGGTGTTGCTCCGTCTCGATCGCTTCGCAGCCATCGCGAACAAAGATTCGGATACCTGGACGTGATGCTTCTAGGAAGTAAAAATGTGAGCGCACAGGAAGCAGCCAAAACGCGAGTCGGAACTGCGAGTCGTCGTCCGGCAGTGAGATCTTACTCAGTCTCCTGCCATGCTTGGCAAATGCCTTGATCCACTGCTCGTCGATACGCTGAGAGAAGATTGCCATCGGATGTGGCTTGTTCGGTTGCTGAGGTGTCCATCCGACTTGCAAAAGCGCCGCTCTCAAGATCGCCGCGATCAAGGACGTTCTCGTGCCGCTCTTACATCCCAAGCGCGGGAGCAGATGCCGCGAGTTGGCGTTTGACGAGTCTCGCACCAGCTTCAGTGCACTAAGTCGATCCACAATCTGCGTTGCCTTGCGATGCAGCACACGAAGCCACTTTGCCTGTACGCCCGGTAGAACCGGTACGAATGTGATGTCGAGGTGGCGTTGGACGAAGTCATCACAAGTCGGCCACTTCCACCCTCAAGCCGGAAGTCGGCAAGCGACCACACGTCGAACACGCGCGAGACATGCAGACGGAAGCTGCACTGTGGCTCGGGGACCATCCCGAGACATCGTCGATGCGCTTCTGTCGTTGCTGTTCGCATGGTCTTCTCATAGTGCAGCTCTGCACCTGCGTGGAGCCAGATAGGATGATTCAGACCATACATCGCGCGCTCGTTTGGAGGCAGGTCGCGCCACGTAATCTTCTCGCACGTCTTGTACCAACACGTCCTTGTTGCTCTCGACCATGCCGACATTTGACTCCATCTGATGAGCTAGCCTCGTTTAAGAGAGGAGATTGTATAGAAGTTCAGCGCATTGCATCTGCCAAAGCAAGACATCACGGATGTCAGTAGCTCGACGCTCGCCATTGTCCAGTTCCTCTCGTGCGTTGCACTCGCCACGCGCATGAAGTGCAGTAGTAAGGTGAGACGCTGACGCTTGAGTTGCGCATCAAGTCTTGGAACCCCCAATTCACCGTCGCTGCGCCGCTGGTGCAAGAGCTCACTTTTGATGAGCTGCGCATGCTTTGTATCGCGGTCGTGCTTGCGGCTCGAGACGAAATGGTTAAGCATCGACTGCCAGCGGCGCACCACTTTTTGCGAAATCGCCACATGCTGTGTGTAGTGCCACAGGCGTGAGAGCACAATCGTCTGTGGTACCAGGAGTCGATCACGAAGCGTGCGCGCGCGTTTGTACCAAGCATTGAAGCCGTCGTTGAAGCGCTGATCAAGGAACTCGATGATTATGTTATCCACAGGCGCTTGTCCAAAAGGGATGCCCAAGTTTTTGACCGTGTCCGTGGGCGCTAGCTTATGGACGTCAGGCATGGCAGGGAATTCGGCATTTCAATTTAGCTCCAGCAGCGCAGACTTGGATAAGTTAGGTTTTGCACCAGAGCCTTGGCAATTCCGTCCACGGATGCAAGCTGCTTTTGGAGATTCACAATTGAACTGGCAAGAAGCGTCGAGTCATCCGCAAAGAATATACTCGTCACCGTGTGGTCTGCATTCAGACACACACCGTGCACCTCGTGCGCGCAGCATGTTCCAGAGCAACTCGATTGTGAGCACAAAGAGCAGCGCCGAGAGCGGATCGCCTTGCTTCACGCTGCGCGTCGGATGCAATGCTGGCTGGACGTTGCTGTTGATCAGCAAGTGCGCGTGGGTGTTTGTGTACAGCAGCTTGATCCACTTGATGAAGTACTATCTTAAGCCCATGCGCTGAAGCGAAAGGAGAAAATAGAATGAGCCCTAAGTGGGGGGTAGTCTACTTTTCTGGATGATGTCAGTATTGTACCAAAGGAACATTCTCACTTCAAGCCAGGCTGTGAAGAAGACGCAGCAGCCACTGGTTGTTTCGAGCTGCTACCGAAGAAGACAATTGCAATACCTTGCCTAAATATTTACAACGCGGAAGCTTAAATGACCTTCTAAGAGTCAGTGCAGGCGTCAGAAAGAGTGAAGGTTCCAGTGCAAACGAGAAAGGCGAGTCCAGATATAGCAAGGACAATGCCGTTAGCAGGGTTGACCGTGATAAGCACGGAAAGGACTAGTGCAAGGAGAAGAGAAGGAGGAAGGAGCAAGAAAAGGATAAAAGAATTTAGCCTGAAAAGTGTGACTTCTTCACCAACGTCATATCTTGAGGCTCTTTGTCCAGACAAGCGAACTCAAAAGACTTGATCATGTGAAGTTGAACAGTAATTTGACACCATCGACTATTGACAAACAACTAACACAGGACTCAAAAGTACCACGTAACGTGTATGGTCGACTCCGATCCTAAATGGCTGCCGCATAACTAGCTATTTGAGAAAGACAATCTCAATTTTTTGGAACTTTTGATGCGTACTACCTTCAGCACCTAAACTGAGAAGTCATATGCGTACATCGGCAGAAATCCACAAGATTATGTAGCGGTTAAGGACAACATCGGCAGCTCGTGCCTACCATACGCCATCTTAATGGCGCTTGAGCTGCCAAAGTAATAGCAAGAGGGCGATCGACTGCCAGATATCTAGACAAAAGCCTGTAAGATGCGAACGTGACCAAGGATCCGTTACGAAAAGTTGAAATTTTTTTTGCCACTGCGTGAAAAACGTAACCGAATTAGGCGTTAAGATCAGTATGAAGACCGTCGAGTCAGCCTTGCGGATAATGCTGACCCCTCGGCAATCACCGGAAACTTCTTGACAATGAGAACAAGGTGCGCTTGCTCAAGCCTGGTGTGGACATCGTCGGCGCATACAAGTGCAACATGGGAGCACACTGCTTCAAATGCAACGTCCAAGAGGGAGAATACCATTGTGCGCCAAGGGGGCGAGGACGCTGGCACCTGCAATCAGACATGGATGCGTATGATAAAATCTATCCGCAAGGTGCGCAAAACGTTGAGCTCTGATAAGCGATCCTACCTTTGTATGTGTGGAGTCGTTGTGACAGCGTTTCATAGCGTACATTGTGCCCTTGAGACAAGATGAAAATGACTTCGCAAATTCGGACTGAGTATACTCGTGGTGAATTTTTCTCACCATTTTCAGCTAATAGTGGCCAATCTACGTTATGAAGGAGCTACTTAACTCCGATTATTTAGTGAGATTGAATCCACGTTCTGCCGCAAAAAAACGGCTGTTCCGTCAAGTTGATCGACGCCGTCTCAGATTTGATAGAAGAAAAGAAACAACACGACAGGGTATGACTGAGAATACAACAAGGCTAAAATTACACTAACGAAATTTGTTCAGTTATATACAAGTTTAGCAACAAAGACGAACAATCCAAGCAGTTACATCGAATCCGAGTGGCCGGAATCGAAATAGCAACCAATTGAATCCCAAGCACACTAAGCACACAATCGAACGTTATAGTCATTCACCCCAACAATACTCGGTACTTCATCACTTGCTTTGTCTTGCACAATGCGGTTCAAGGAACAGCCAGAAGCAGTCAACTTCCAATCAGCCCATCGGAAAAGGAATAAATCTGATAATTAGATTGACTCGATCAACTCACACTCATCCAGTGGCTACTGTGATACTTACCTACCCCTAGCAACTGTCTGCCTATCGATGGCGGTATCGATTCCGCTTCGTTGTGCGTCTCTTCGTCAAAGCCTATCGTTGAGGTCGTGTCGCGCAGAACTATAACGATGCATGAGGCGACAGCGACATTGCGAGCCGCGAGGTCCCCGTCAACTTCAGCTTTAGCTGAATTTCTTTGGATCAAAGGATTCGAGACAATGGATGAATCGATTGGAAAATTGGCGCGATACTCTATCCCTACGAGAACCTCGTTTGGGGTGAGCGCTAGCAAATGTCGAATCGGACTTTCGAATGCAGGTGTGCCCCCCCCGCGCTACTCCTGCGTGATATTGGGCTTTATTCCGACACCATGTCATGATGGTAATTGGTACCAGGTACACTTTTAATTTCAAAAATAACATCGAGCCTCTAAATAGCTTCCTAGTGACGGCGGTAACCACTGATCTAGGAGCAGATCCGCACCATCCAGATCGGCCAGCTCTGCCAGGACCACAGTTGAGAAGTTCGTCAAAAGCTAAGGCTTCGCGCGGCCTGCAACGCGCTAGCGCGACAAGAGAGTCAAATCGTTCCACTTTACGCTCGTTAGCGGGGCTATGACGTTCATAGCATGGGTCTTGCAAAACTAGAATCATCTGACTGTTACGAGTAGTATAGGAAATTACAACTGTCTTCAAGCATATAAGCTGACTCTTTTTGTACAACTTGTTGCAGTTGTTGCTTACCAAGCCATAGAAGCTCACTGAGATTTAAATTTGAGTTATAAATTTTCTTTCGCGCTATACAATAGGTCAATTGTAAATAAACAACGTATACTAGGTTGCTCTGAATACCAAAAATTAAAAGTTTGGGTTGTCCAAAAGTTATGTTGCGTGGCTCGGATGCCCGGACCCGATAGGTGTTGGAACTCCTAGTACGTGAATAAGATGCTTGATACGTCTTCGGGAATGGAAATATTGGATGTTCTTCATATAAAAGGAAAGTACCTTTGATCAACAACTTGGGGTAGGTGGACTTTTTTTGGGATGTATATTAATTTTAATTGTTTACATAATGTACGCTTTGAATCTTAATTATAATATGGTGCAGTTGCCATCAGCTAACATAATAATAGTAAATGGTCTCATCATTAATGTTTATAGCACATTAGCAGGGGTTGCTATGGTAGATAGTAATTGTACAATATATTTCACGTGCAAGCACAATGTGCAAGAGTTTAAAATATACAGTAAATTAGGAGAAATCAGGATGATGTTTGTGTCATTTGTCATTACTTGGCTAGCTGACGCCAGTTATCGGTACTTGTGCACCTAACCAAAAGCCAGATATGGAAGACCACGTATTTTCGAGCTAGTTGATCATAAAAGAAATTTACATTATCTATATTTGGAGCTTATACAGGTATATAGGCCAGTCATTTTTGTGCTTGTTGGATTTTAAGCAACTTAACTTATCTACGTACGCGATTTGGTGCCCTATCGCAGCAATTTATTAAAATAGGAGTATTTTACTCTTGTAATGTAATGTAATGTATTACGTTATCGCGTTGCCAAGTTATGCACGTGCTAGGCTCAGTCTGGCTAGTCCACGGCATAGAGTGGTGTCCGCATACGTCGGGTCTCGTTCGGCGGGCAGTGCATCCAGCACCGAGGTCGTGAGGGTCTTCCATTTATTTTTTTAGGTCTGACTTGGTAAGAGCCCAGGTGGCTTGGTGCTGGAGACCGTCGCGTCGAGGGTGAGACTCTACTCTGCAGATGCCCGAGAGCACCTGCCCTAAGCGCGCGAGCATTTAGCCCCGCGCTCGGAAGGAGGGCGTCATCCCTACCTTTTCCGAGAAATTTTACTCTTACTACAAAGAATTTTCGTTTTTACCTTTACCTCGGTAGAAACGAGAAAGCGCTTCCATGTAAACCACTTTTTGTGATCTCTGTTCTTAATTCACTCTTTTTGCAGTAGCCTCAAACCCGAGGAAAATGTTTTCGAGTTTCTTCTTAGAATTCTCGACAGCAAATTGGGTTGCTCTACATAAAACGCCTAATGCGATCTACTCCTTTGACTTCTCACTTTTTAGGTAGGAACGGTCTCTTCCTCCTTAACTCTATAGTTTTCTACGGAGGAGCCTTCAACAGCACCTGCGACGCTTGAGACTTCAAAGCAGCCCAATAGGGACAGCGTAAGCAACATTTGCACTGACGCTACAATCACGTCGGGCTAATTGCACAAAATAGTATAATATTATTGCCACAGCTTCAGCAACTATAAGAAAAGCAAATTATGCAAGACACGACATCACATCCGCTGGGATAATATCGTGTCTGACGAAAACGGCACTTTGCATAAAACTTGGCAATTTTCCGACAAAGACCCTGTACAATTGTGATGTATTACTTTGCAATAGGAGCCAACTTTGACGTACCTTGAGCTACAAAAACTTACGCTGCTAGGCTCTGTCTCTCTCGGTTGTCATCGAAGCCGTCATGACGGAAAGATCTCCTTTATGCATGGGCAGCGGATGACGCTAACGACGCTGACATATGCAGACGCGTCTTCAAAAGCAACACAACCTTTTTTTCGTGAGTCGACTCGTTCGCCTGTCAAATGTTCATCGTGATCCATAGTCCCCGCCAGATAAAAAGTGATGTAGGAACCTGCAGTAATAGCGGTTTATCGATAACGTTGGATTTGTGCTTTCAGTGCTGCTAAGCAATCATAAACATACACGTGTGGGTCCTCTCTCCTAAGGGCAATAAATTACAGTATAAGTCGCCTATTATCATATCGAATGACATACTCGGAAGTTCAAATCCTCTTATGTTAGCATGAAGATGGAAAGTTTGTGGTAGTTCGTTATCAAAATGAGTATAGCTTCAAGTATGAAGAACCAGTAGATCCTGTAGATTGTGCTGGGGCTGGGATGGGCGACATTGTCTGAGATATGCCTAAAAGAATAAAACTGCCGAGGCGAGAAAGCCTGAATTTAAGCACTGAAGAAGGAATTCAGCCTTTCGGTGACAAATCTGACACATAGCCGTTTTAAATGCTATCTGAACACCTCGAAAAATTGAGGCATCGAGAGAACACAATAAAATCATTGTTTAGATTAGAGAAAAAAGTAATTTTTGATTGACAATTCTGTAAACTACAGACATGCAAGTTTAAGTGATTGACATGACCGAAATGAGTACAAAGGACGGGTGTAGAGTTGTCAGATCCCTATCCCTTTATTGGCTCATTCTTGTGATACTAGTGCAAATACTTTCAGTGTACAAATTATTTCAGTACAATTAATTATTTTAAAATATAGGTAGTAATCTTTAATTCGCATTTCTTAGATTTCCGCCTCACGAACGCTGATGTACCGCCTCGATGTATTACAGTCCGTACCGAAGAAAGGCCGCGAGACTAACAAGCAAATATAGAATGTGTTATGCTTCGTGAACTTGACCTAAAAAACTAGCCAAGGTGGTCACCATAAAAGCTTTTAAACTAGGATTTATCTTGTTCACTACAGTCGTGATTATAATAAAGCCACATCTTCAAGAATTCGTACTACTGATATTAGAAATATTTCTGTACCGCGGGTTAGGTTTTATAAGAAAACAGCTGAATACTTTTCTCATGTATGTAGCATTGTGCATACGACAAACTAGACTTTACTTCAAATCCTCAAATCTTCATGATAAATCTTTGAGATAGCGACACTAGGGTTGCCAAAACGAAACAGCCAGTTTTAAAGTCTCTCTTGCCACTCTTGCCGTCACATTCGTTAAGAGCATTCGCCACGACGGCCTCCGTCTAGGAAAATCGACTTGGTACTTGACTTTGCTTCTCGGGAAATGAAAACATGTTGCACTCACTTTTGTCCTTGGTGATCTCCTGTTTTGTGCAGCAACGTAATTCAACAATGCTAGGACACAACATTCATTTTGCGGTATTAGTCGCCGGTGCGTGTCTTTTCGACTGAAAATATGAAATGTCGCGTGAATACTAAGTGAGGGCGCTTTCTTAATAATAGTAATTGTCCAAGTCGCGCCTATCGAATACGCCACAGCAGCATCTTCGATCTGCAGCAAGGCGAAAGAGTGCTATGTGAACGGGTTGTCGTCTAAGGTGTGCAATCGCTCCGAGAAGAAATGCAATCGATGCATCAGTGTGATGGAAAGCGACTCGCTGTGGGCGTCAATTGGGATCTTTACTGAGTACGCGTGTTACGATTTGAACGATGATGGCGAGTGTCCAGCTGACACAACCGAATGCTCTGCAAGTACGTCGATCGCTATATAATGTGCAGATGTAAGGAAATTGTACTCACTGTGTTGTCGTGTAGAATTAGAGACGTCTGGTACGACCAATACGGACGAAAGCAGCTCACAAGCGACTGATACAGAAACAAACGCTGCACAGTCAACTTCGGGTACAAAGAGAAATACATCGTCTACGATTAGTGACACAAACGAGGTAACAGACAGCAGTGGATCAATTGATGAAAGCGATGGCACAACCTCGCAGTTCGTAAAGGACACGAGTAATATTAATAGTACGTCTAAGTCACACAAGTCGAATTCCACCAAGACGACGAAATCCATCTTTGAAGTGTTGGAGAAAGAGGAAACCTATGAAGCGTCCACCAGCGACTCCACGAGCAACTCCCTCGAGTCGGATTCGTCCGCTACTGAACTTTCTGAAGATGATTCCTCGCAAGTGCAAAAAAGCACTAAAAGTACTGGAACCAAAGACTCGTTCCCGAACCGCGACAGTGTGACTGCCTCTGTGACTCCAGCCATTCAAGAAGAAACAGCGGCGGTTGCCAACACTACTCCTGTTGAAAGGAAGGCTGATCAAAGCAGTGTGTCAAGTGGCACCGAAAGCGGTCGCAGCAATTCAATGGGTTTAATCCTTGGGATTGTAGGTAGTGCCGTTGTCTTGGTGGCCGTGGCTGGGTTTGTTGCGTGGAAGAAGAAAGACGACGATGATGACTCTGACGACGATGACTCGGCATTTTCACCTACTAAACCAGCGGTAAACCAGCAAGGGGGGATACCACCCTCCACGTCGACGGCGACTACATCGTATACAGCGAACCCGGCGTATACATCACAACCTATGAATGATGCGCACAATTACGGAAATCAATACGGTAACCCGTACCACAACAATCACGATGGAGGGGGGTACGCAAAGAACTATTCTAACAATCCATCGACGCAGTATGTCGCTCCTCCTCGTTATGGCAGTTTTTCTGGAGCACTCGATATTGACGACGATGAGCTTCGTCGAACGGACAGCATTTTAGGCGGCTCGGGTGTCATGTTAACCATTAAAAATGGTGGAGATCCATTTGCACTTAGTGGTGGACTTAGTCCTTCGCGCCGCTGTCGTAATCGTGATGATCGAGACAGAAGGACACGTGAGACTCGTCATACACGCTCGTCGAGCGTCGAGTTTTAGCCAGCTTGATAAGGTATATATAGAGATGTGTACCACCTCAAAGTAAACCCGAATATGTTTATTTGGTGTGTAATTTGAGGCAAAGCGCACTTATGACTGAATTTATGTATGTGATGTGTCATTTGAATGAAGTAAAGCACACCTATGTTTACTCTCTTGCGTAGAGGGAGAAGGCAAGCTGGGACCCAAAGCCAGCGGCAAAGCGTAGCGCGTATTTATGAGCGTAGGTCCCTCCTGGAGCAAGTCGAAGACGAACATTTCCTAAGTTCGGGTCGTGGGTCGCAAAGTGTACCACAGGTGGCACCCGTTCGTGACAAAGTCCTTCAATGGCTGCAATGTCCTCAAAAGACACAGCCATGGGATGTCCTGTAAATCCCTTTGTATTCGTAATCACAAGCTCTGCGAGTAGCTCCGAGCCAAAAGCTGCACGTAAAGCGGTGACCTCCGTGTACGCACACGACGCGGTCGGTGAGGCATTCGTGCCCGTTTCATGGCTATAGTAGACGCCATTGCGAGCAATGTCCTCGCGCGTGATGCCATAGTCATTTTCAACACGCTGTAAGAAACGGATTAATTCTTGACTCACGTGTTGAGGCTCTAGTGCAGCACCATGATAAGCAGAGTTACTGTATTGCGTGGCAAGTAAAAGGACTGTTTTTCGTGGTATCAGAGGACGTTCCGCCAAAGCTCGTGGAGATTCTAACACCAAGCCAATTGCTCCACTTCCGACAATCATACCACTACGTTTGACATCAAATGGACGCCCTGCAGTCTCTGCTGTCGGAGCAATACACGCTGCACCAAGGGCACGAAAACCTCCACCAATCAACGGCATCATCGTCTCGGAGCTTGCAATATCGCTTGACACGACAATGACACGCTCACACTTGCCTTTTGTAATCCAATCTTGAGCCATGCCAATGGCTTGCGTCGCACCAGCACATGCAGCGTTCAGTTGCGTATTCGGGCCACGAGCTCCCGTCAATTGAGCAACTTGTGCATTGGCCAACACAAGCAATCGAAAGAGGATCTTACGATCCAATGCATAAGCTGATTCCTCCTCGTTTTGAAACTGACGCAATGTTTCCGACACTGCAGCGTGCATGGTCGGAAAAGACGTGGCAAAGATAACGCCGGTTGAATCGCGTAAATGTTGGGGTAAACGCCAATTGCCATTCGTTCCATCAACTAGAGCCGCGTTTCGAATAGCTTCGAGACCAGCAGCGACTGCTAATTGCGTCGAGGCGTCCATTGAATGAGCGATCGATGCAGAAATTCCATAATCGTTTTCAAGATCGACACAATTTACGACAGCCGATACTTGGATACACTGTGCGTCACTTGCGACTAGTGTTTGCGTTATTTGGCCGGTTTTCAACTCCTTGCCAACGTGTACAATCTTTTGAGCTATCATTCTCTTCTTTTCCGCACTTGGGACGTTTGAGATGCAAATGTCACCGCGTAAAAGTTTCTCAATTGATTCTGCACCCTCAAATACATTCGTTTGACCAGGCAACCCAACACTTGTCCCAACCACATAGACTGCACCACTGAGTTCCTGTACAGACTTGACCACGCGCTGGTGTTCGTCATACCTTTCCGCGGTGTCTGGCGACTCGGAGCGAGCGTAGAAACGACGACCCAGCGCGTCAATTTGGTCCAAGTAGAACTCGCCTAATGGAATGGATCGAATGGACTGCGTGAGTTGCAGACTATTTGATACGCCGTGCGCTTGTTGACGTAATTTCATACGTGCCGTAAATTCTTTTGGTGTGATTTTTTGACGGCGTGCCAGACGTGCGGTTAAGTCCAATGTCTTGGCCATTTTTTCGAGTGAAAACTTGCTTTGCATGGCATCCGCTTCCCGCATGTGCAGTACAAACATTGTGGCAATACTCCCCGATCCATACGAGAACATGAGCACGCGAGCACCACGTGACAGATCGCGGTGACACGCGTGCACTAGCGTTGCCAAGTTGATGTAGACTGCAGCTGTATAGCAATTTCCAATTTGCTGCGATGTGGTACAACTGGGCCCAACTTTGGTCTGAAACTCGTCTTGGGCTACTTTTCGAGCGGCGAGGTCCAATTCCCGGTCATTGAGTGTATCTCTTAACGGCGCAGTTAACCACGTCGTTAGCGCTCGATACCTTTCTTTCGCAGCTTCGTTTCCAGTCGTAAATTCTCGTCTTGCATCCAAATAAAAAAGACGCGCAAAGGACTTTTGTACCAGTTTGTGGTACGGCGAGTGGAACACAGCGTAATTTACTGACGCGACACCGGTTTCTTCTGGTTCTGATTCTTGTTTCTTGCAGAAGAGCTGATAACATTCGTCCAGAGCGTGTAAATAACATGCATTCGACAATTTCCCGTCCACTGTCGGGTACTCACTGGTTACATTGGGTTTGTAAAAGTCCCAGACATTTGTCGTGTGGGTGGCTTTCGAGCGACAATCCAATACTATTGGTGCGTCAGCTCCAATGAGCATGGCCACAGCCCCACACCCGCCACTGGGACGGGCTGGACCTTTTGCGTACACTGCAATGTCCGTTGCGACTACCAGAGCGTATCTTCCGTCCCACAAAGAACTGTCAACCCACGCCACTGCATTCAGTAGCGCCGCTGTGCCACCGTAACACGCATTGATGACCGTGGCGCCATCCACGTCGGTATTGTCCCCAAATAATTGCATCAGGACAGTCTTCGTGGACTTGCTCTTGTCTGTAAGCGTCTCTGTACCCACCTCGAGGCGTCCAATTTCCTCGGGATTTACGTGGTATTGGCTCATGAGTCGCGAGACGACGGTTAGTGCCAATGCATTCACGTCTTCGCGGTCGCCAGGCACGGCCATACCCAATTGACCCAAGCCCAGTGTGTATTTGCCACTGCCGACACCGTCAAAGACCTCCATTTCGCTTTGGTCTACAAAAGTTGAAGGGAAGTGAACTTCCATAGCCAGGATACCGACATGATTGGGGCGCGGGATACTATTCATGACGTTTGAGGTGAATAGAAAGTGTAGGGACTTCTGGTTCCTGAACTTTTAGCTGAGACATTTGTGTACCCTCACTATTCGTACCGGCGATGATTATTATAATTTAAGTATAGTACATTCTACCTCTTTGAAATTTAATGCCGCGCAACATGGACGAAGCAATGCAATTGACGGCAAACACGATCGAAAGCCCGATTGCTATTGCTAGCAGTCTTAAGCGTCAACGCTTCCTCGCTTTCAAGTACGGCAGGCGTGATAAAAGCTATCAAGTAAAAAATGTTGACGCCGACCGTTACTTCCCGAACAAGTCGAGGTGATTGTGCTTGCGGACGATTTAAGGGTAGGATTACCGCGCACTTGAATAGCTAAAGTGCAGACACCAACGATAATAAATAAGCTCTGAATTGCAATTTGAAAATAGTACAGTCGTACAGTCATTCTGGATGCGGTCTTTTGCGAAATTGCTCGTGACACTCAGGGATCAAAGTTACATCACATCCCTATTCTCTTCTTGCGAAGCACTTTTGTCGGTGCTTCTAGACTCACATGTGGACCTGTATTACTCACTGTGTCTTGCGAGCCCACGCTAACAGCTTGCGGGACTTTTCTACCCGCAGTTGGCGGTACTATCCTACCCCGCTGCAGAACTATGTAGCAAACACTTTTATAGCAATTTTTGGAGCATATTGCAGACGATGCTGTCATCGTGCCCACTACAAGAGGTACGAAAGGCGCCGCCACGTCCATCTTCATGATATAATTAGTACCTTCAATCCTTTCACTTTTATAAAGGTCCACTTCATCATCCTTATTCGGAACCGGCTCAAAACATGTGTCCTTGCTAAGCGCAGCCGAAGCAGCAAATGTTGCATTGCTTGAAAGCGCCTAGGCTCATTGAGACTGGATCTTTGTTAGCATATAGTACTTTGGATGCTCAAGAAAAGGGGAATGTCCATTCTCGGCATTCTACGAGACATAGAATTGCTTTCGAATAAATCTATATGTTGCGGCAGGCATGCTTCAACTAAAGGCTATGCCAGAAGTGTTGGAGGTACCAGACCTATAATAAGTCGAAGCTAATGAGCTTTGGCTAAATATAAAGCGGCAAAATTGCAGGATTACGTTTATGAAGCTAAAACAGTTTTTTGAAATCGTACATAGCGCTCTGCTGAAAAGTACTGAAGGATCTCGGTAATCCGGAAGGATTTGTGTTGAAGAAACAACTAAATTCGGCGTCTAGAAAGCTTCCTAATGTATTGAAGAGTGGGGCCCAAAATCGACAATGCACAAAACAACGAGAGTGTGTGGCTGCTTAACGTTTTCTTCGTTTGAAAGGCAAATAACGGCATGCTACAGGTGTCAAAACTTGTCTTCATCACCGGCTTTTTAAAATAATAATTTTCTTTTAAAGCGTCGACTAGGTCATGCTCATGGTAAGAAGACCTACACATCAGAACCCGCACAAATATCAATCTTAGAAAAGGACGTGCTGCTTGACAACACGTTCGGGTGTACATTGCATAGTGTACTGAGTTCGGTAGATAAATAGTATCAGATTTTGAATGAGAAAGGCAGGTTTACTTGTGGTAAATACACTTAGGAGCATGATATGAGAGTAATAAATAAACTCACGAGAGCTATCAAACGCTCCAGCAACGCTCAAATTTTAGTCACACAAGGTTTCGACCATCACGGGCTTAAGCTTCGGCGTATTTTGGCGATATTAACGTCTTAATTTGCTCTGAAGAAATTCTAGCTGGTTACAAAGATCCTTATAAGTCGATTTTCATATAAATGTATCAGTGAGTTTTATGCCAGCATCGACAAATGTATGTTTGATGCAGAGAAGATTTTATCTCTTCGCCGCTTTAAAAATAGCTACGGGGTCGACGAGACCCACACACTAAACATTTTGACTTAACTTATGCCACAATTTCAAAGGTATTTGAGTAGTGAGCGGCTATACGCACACGTAGGGTGCCAGCTATGCGAGACTCCTCATCAAATAGTAGGCGCAAGGCTAAGCCTTCTCTATTGCTGTTTAATTACCATGACCAGCAACGCTACCTTTTGAAGTACGTTATGTAATAGCCCACTACCTTAGCCAACATTACATTATGTAAGTCAATGGCACTTTCACGAGCGTTAAGAGCTTCATGTGAGGCGGACTGGTTGTCTCCCGGCCTAACTGTACGAAGACGTCCCGGTCAACTTTCGATCAAACGAACGCTTTTTAGTAGAGCGCTATCCTTTGGCACGTAAAATTATGGTGAGAGTTTCTTGTTACACGCGCTTAAACGATATACGCTTATTTAGTTTGGTATCCTATCGATCGACCAAGTGATCAATTTGTAATTTGAGCTTACGAAAGTTATTATTCTAATGAAGCTAAGTTTTATATCGTGACATGCGAAAGATTCACCTATTCTCATCAAAGGCATTCTAGCAACTCTTTGGTGATAATAGTGCCGGAGATCCCGAGAATTTTCTCGTATTAGTTGCGGGTTATTCTTGTCTTAAGGCTTCTTAAAACGCTAAGTGTAATCGTATAGCGGGATATATTGCGGTGCTAAAAGCACGCACGAAGCCGGCGTAAGGTCGCTGCCTCCTTTTAAATTTCTCGACGTTACGTGGGAATCAGCTGTCTCATTTTCCTCGTGAAGCGCGATATCAAATTTACTGTACAAAGCCTTGAACGGTACCGGCCGGGTCATACACGCTCAAGCTGTGAAGAAGCCCCAGGCTGGCAACAATGCAGCTGAATTTGTAGATTTGAGAGATTCGCTTCAAGCTGGATTAGACTTGTCCCCAGAATCACCCACCATACGGAAGCTTCACCCGAAAAGACAAGAAAGCTTATTGTATCCAAACGTCAAGCCCCGATCTTGTTGATAAGTTTCATAAAACTAAAGGTCACAAGGATACGAATAAATAAATGACGATCATCCCGGTATATATCTCGGGTGCCTAGGTTGATAATGCAGATAGTGAGGGACTATATGACTCGCCATCCATCGAGTACTGACGCAAATTTCCATTCTGTGAGAAGTCCACTTACTCTCTCACCCTTGGATTTAGAAAGAGGAGCACTTTGCAGATAAAGCGGGTGTTCTTGGAGCGCCTGTGGCGCTCATTGTCATTTGAGATGCAGAAGTGTGTGGAGTTCATCGGTGACGTATGGTATTATGCGCACACTTTCCGCCATGAAGGCTTGTTAAAATTTCTTTGCCTGAGCGGCTCTCCGAAGTGCGAGCTTTTCAGGGCTCCCTGTCCTTGAAACAGGTGCAATTTTTTGTGGGTTTAGTAATTCCACGAGCCAGCTGAGCAGCAAGCTTTCTTGCTGCCTGTTTGACTGCATTACGGCCGAAGAAACTGCTTGTATGAATGGCTAAAAATGATAGATAGCACCTTTCCATATTCAGTTGTATGCAATCCAAGTCTCTATGTGAGAAATTTTAACATGTCGCTACACAAAGCTGACCTTATTTGGATTAACTTATTAAGGTGCCCTGGGCACTGCTTAAGATTTGTGCTGAATTGCATAATTTGAAGCACGCTAGAACGAAAAGGCCTCTGCTCAAGCTGCGCGGCCGAATGTAGTGCACATAAACAACTCCAGATATTCAGATATTATATTACATAGATCGGTCATCTAATTTGCAACCAATGGGACGCCCGCTCAGATTAGTATAAGAGCTGTAATTGTGTCTGCCTATAAGGAATCATCATTATATTTTGTAAATAATTATAAATCGTAGCTCATTTGTTCTTAGATGACTCTTCATCTACATAAAAATAAATTTGCTAGGGACTGAGGGCCTCATTTTGTTAGCTTGAGATTGTGGCGCATCCTCGAAGCTCGTGTATGACCAACTTGCGGTCTGCTCCGGATGGACGGTGAAAAAGAGGTCTATCTTGTGTTTAAGTGCTCCTTTGAGCTGCCTCAGATAAGCAACTTGCTGTTCCGCAGGAACTTAAGATTGGTGTTTGCTGACTCGGTTTTTGCTACTTTAGCTTCGGCAAGCAACGTCACATGATCTCTGCCAGTCCGTAAGTTAGTCGGCTTCGCAAGGGAATGCACAGGTTATGTACGACCAACTTACTGGAAGATACTTAAAGCTTTTTTGCAGAAGGTACGTCTTTAGATCAATGTAATGCCAATCGTTATTATGAGCGGAAGCCCTTACGGGAAATCACTGAATTGAGTCTTTATGATTGGTTTGTGGCCGATACGCACTAAATTACTTGATTTTCGAGAGCTTGACATAACTCAAAGAAATATTAAGCGGTGGACTGATTGGTATAAAAGCAGGTGCACGAGGCCATGAAATATAAATTCAAGTTTTGGTGCTCTGCCGCGTCAAGAAAATTGTGCACCGGCAAAGTATTGCAGATATTCTAGACAAATTTAAAGATGCTATAGATTAGAAGCAGAAATGAGTCAACTTTGGTTACTGACTAGCTAATGGGACGGCTTTAAACGTTTTTAGGCCTGTCTATAAACCTTGAGGATTTAGACAGACGGAATCAAAACAACTTGGGTTATCATGAACAAGTACAACTTGTTTCTGAGCATGCAATGGCTAAAGAAGAATGTTTTCTGGATCGACTGATGAAGAATCATCATAAGCGCCAGCCGCTCGACACCTTTTGACAGGTCTTTGGTGAGTCATGTTTCCACCCTTGTTGCGCGAACATTTCCATTGAAACAAAGCCTGGGCAAGTACGCCCCGAACCGCATATGTGATATTACGAACGTTCTTCAAGTTAAGCAACTAAGAATTGCAAAGCACAGTGGTGTACAGCTCCATAATTTGGTATACAAGTTCTACCAAAAGTGAAAGAATAGACAAAATTGGGAAGCGATACAAAAGCGATTTATTTGTGTTACGGCTGACCCTGCGGTATGCGAATGTTATATTAATAGTGATATATGCCAGCTTAAAGAGTCGTAGTGTTGAATAAGTCGCACTATAAAAAAAGGCTATAAGAATTATCAAGCCTCCAAAAAGCTCAAGTAACTCAGTTCTCGGCTGATTGGAAATAACTCAGTAATCAAAGGTGAAACCCCTTTCGAGAATTTTATTCTAAATTAAAAATTAAGGTCTTGGATGAGCCTTATAGGCAGCGTATCCTGCGCCTTAGCTCAGATTTCCCAAGGCTCTCGTATATCCTTTTTGAAAACGCGCTAAGTTAAGGGTCCCACCATCAATACTCCCACTGAATCGACATCGGGCAATGATGAGTGTCACGAGAGCAGTTAAGTATATACACTAGAAGGATAGGAATGGCATGGTTCGTGAGTCCAAAATCCCGCTCTCGTCAATCACTTTCTGTTCTCGAAATTTAAGCGAAATATGACAACCGGCTCATGCTTATAATAAGTTTAAACACTTCAACGCTACACGCTGGTACGCCTAATTCAAGAAAGAACGTGCTGCCAAACTACGTGTTTGCGCCCACGTTGTATCAAATGTAAGCTTTGGTGTATGTCTGCTACTTTCTGAATAAAAGAGCCAAAAATACATCTCACGGCGGCCAATGCGCCTGATAAATGCTATAAAATGCTTCTTGATGCCATTCAGGCTACCAAAAACGTCGAAGGTGTTTGGCAGTTCAATTACACACTTAATTCCACCACGACGGGCTTTTGACTAGACACACTTAAGCAATAAATTCGTCAATAGCCGTTCTGACAAAAATCGCTTAGGTTCAAATCCCCATTTAGAAATATATACAATGACCTTGAGGTCATGAGAGCTAATAAATCTAACGCCAACATTGACAAAATTGTCTTTGATGCAAAGGAAAATTAGACTCCTTAGCTGCTTTTATAGCGCCTCCTTGAGCCACTGATGTGCAAGAAAAATAAGTTTTGGTGTACTCAAACGGTGTAAAGAACGGCCACTTTTGTATATAGCTGCCAAAGTGCCAGCTCTGCGCGGATGGGATCGCATCTCTACGAGACTAAGTCGGACGAAAATGCGTCCGATTGGAACCCGATAAGATCGAGATCATCGCAGATTGGCCTGTTTTTAAGACAAGGAAATAAATGGGGTGTTTCTTGGTCTCCCAGCTCTGTTATTTAACAATCAGACAAGAAATGTTCAAAGCTCACACATTTTTAGCACTACATATGTACAGATAGCTCGTTAGGCCAAGTACATTTTAGAATCTTTCGATTCCATTACGTAGGTTGGCTTTATTTATAAACGTCAGCTCGAAATTCATAATGCGCGAGGATCTGTGAGATCTGCCAAAGAGGCAAGGTCGTGGCTTATCAGATCTTCCAGTACTGGCGGACTGTCGGAAGTCCGTAAGCCTTGATTTGACATATGCTCAAGTATAACTTGTGTTCATGTACGGCCTGTTTTTGATCGTGCATATGGTACTTGCTCCGGCAGAATGATTAGAAAAGAGCTAGGTGATTTGCTTATAAGATATATTAAGTCATTCTGGACGTGATGGTATCGAACATGTATCCACTGTATATTGCCAAATGTTGATTCAATTGCAAAGGAGCTTTTGCTGATGTCAATAACCAAACTGATTATTAGATGAAGAAAATCACCGAATTACTAAAAGTAATGCATTGCGCAGTTGTGCGCTAAAGCGCCACGTTTGCATATCGTTAGAAAAATTATGGCTAAATTACATAAGCAATGCTTTTTAATGCATCCACGAATCTAAAAGCATTTATGTAAACAAGCCACATCAACGAATAGCTCCGAAAACTTCTAAGTACAAACTAGTTAGCAAGAGGATTAGAAAGATTTTTCTCGATTCTACACAAAAAGTTACTAAAGAATTTGATTATCAGGGTAAGGGATGCGCTAGCATCCGGTCGATATATATGAATTTGTTAAAAGGAATTGGACAAATTTGGTGTTTGTTGAGTAGATCGTCAATTTAAAAAGCATAGATCGGCGTGCATGATTGACCTTCTAAGGACGATATCGACGCACTCGACACATGAATTGAACGTTTCTAACGGCATTAACATCTTCAATCAACTTCGAGTCTCGTATGAGTCCTGAGGTGCTCCAGCATCTCTTCAAAACGAAGTCTCTGCGGCCAAGCACTTTTGAAGGCGGTACGAGTGGCCATAATGCGTCTGATAGTATCCATAGCGACCGCAGTAGGGACAAAAAGATTGAAAAGCGAATACGTATGAGACTTTGCGTTGTGATTGTCAAGACAAAGCTGGACCTCGCTACAAAGGAAAGCGATTTCACGACAAAAAAAATAAATCCTTCCGACGAAATTTGCAGCTATAATTAGACTGTAAAGCTTGTGAATCTAGTAGCCATTTAACACATTCAATCCAATGTACAAGACGATGTACACCCGAACTTGGTGTCAAGTAATGCGTCTTTTCTTGAAATTAGTGTACAAGTAAGTCTACTTATTTGAGCGTAAACCAGACACAATTTTCCGGTTAAACTTCAGAAAGAAAAAGACGGTAAAAAGTGCAAAATTTCAACTTCCTTCCAATGCTTTTTCGTAATAAAAAGAAAAAAGACTGCACTAATTTCACACTGCTTACGTTGCACTGACAATTATCTGGTGATACAGTATTACGTACTTCTGGTTTCACCCGGTGGGCGTTTTGATGGCGGGTTTTTAAGTACCACCTCCGAGCATGTTTTTTTTAGGATGTACCGGGCCCTTGGAATTCTTTGCAATTTCTGGGATAATGCGCATCGTACGCTCCCAATAAGGTGGAAGGAAGGTATCTTTTTTACAAATGAAGGTTGTATTTCTATCCCCGAGAGGCTCTTTTGTTATTATGATTCACACTATCGATATGATTCGGCTTTCAATTCAGCCAATCACCCAGCAACTTTACGCTCTTCATAAAGATGTAACTCCGGCATTTTAAACATTTATCTCAACCGGAGCAAATCTACCGTGGTGCAGCGACCAATATACTTATTTATAGTCGCTGTGAACAAGATATTTATATTAGCCACAGGTTCGTTCGTAATTCCCAGTGCCCGATATTATATCGTACTCCCATTACCTTAACCCACAGCTGTAATATCTACTTTTAATGGCCGACCCGAAGATCTATGCTGCTCATCGAGACCCACAGCTGGTGATGCCGTGCTAATTCCTTGTATTTTGTGGCTAGAATAGCGCAAGCTCTTGACTGATTTGTGGGTCAAGGCCATACGTCTAATCGCCCATTCTACGCAGCACATGTTTGCCCCTCTGCTGTTCATATGGCTTCTTAAGTGGAGGTCTAAGCACATGTACGCTCGAGGTCAATAGGTATAAGAGGAACTGATATCTTCATGAATGCAGATGTGACGACGTCTTAAACCTTTTTTAGGGCGCCATTTAGCTCTACTGGTAGCACCGCCTGCCAAAACGTTCTTTAGGTGTAGAGAGATGGTTAACTTAAAGCCACCAACTGCGAATTACATCAGCTCGCAAGACACAGCAGGCGTTATAGCCAATGTCATTGTTGCTCAGATCGAAAAAATCGAAGTATATCCTTGCTGTCGAGACTACCAAATTTTTTTACCCTCGGTACGTTCAAGGCCATTTCATACGTCAGTCGAACCGAATTTGACCTCTTTATGCGGCTTCCTAAGCGCATTAGTCGACCGTTTTGGTAGATCGCAACCACTTGCCGCTGGGAAAACTTGACCAGAGTCTACTTAGACTCGAATTAGTTAATATATTCTCGTACACACGTATGCACAGCCAGTAGTACATCGGTGCTAATTCGCTCTTCAAAAACTGTCCAGCTCTTAGTCGATAAGCTTCCATGTGTATATGTCAATAAAATACCAAAGTAAGTCCTTGTGATGGACTTGTTTCTACCTCAGTAGAACGCTCCATTCCTGTTGATGATCGAATTGTTTTAGGCCCTGGAAGACATGACTTCTACTTACGACCCTCAAAAGCTCTATGAAAGAGGCCAGTATTCATACCGCTGGGCTCCTCCAGGACAAGAAAATATCGCATACATTTACTTAAACAGCCAAAGCAGCTGGTGTTGCTTTGATCGGCAGCATATCAATTAACATAGGGACTAGAGCCTAATCAGCGTATGACGGATAATGATATTTGGGTCTTGTAGAGAGAGAACCTGCTCACCCGCGGAATTATTGAGGGATCGTCCTGTCGGTAGCTTTACTCTTTGCTTTGATCGTCTCTTTAATGCATTCAGTGCGAGGCGTACCTACATGGAGGACATCCATGAGCACAATTGCCGTAACTTCTTGGGACATAAAAAGTTCTGCTTTTAGCTGTTCTTTTATGTGTACATATGACACAAACTCTTCAGTGAAACGGTTAAGTCGATGGATGTCTAGATTTCAGCTTGAACCTCCTCGTAAGGGTATGCGAAATCCACGCGCACCCGATTAACCGTGATCATGGTCGCCTAGATTTTATAACTAACCTCTTTAAATAAAAGAAAGGTAAAGATTTTTTCTCAATCTCAAGGCGGGAACTCAAATTTTGCCAACTTTAACATCATAGTAAGCCTTACCATCGGGGCTATCAGAGCCTGCGCTGCCTGAGCCCTAGATCATAAGCTTTGCTCGTAGAATTTGAGCATTACCGGCTGCTTGGAAGCAGGGAGAATGACACAAGCAGCCTTCTCTTCTACATATAGAGCTAGCAAGATGCCCGAGTAGTGCTAAATGCTTGTCCGACATGTGTGGAAAGGTGGTTTAATCCATCTCGGAGCCTTTGCGGGGTGTAACTGGACAGTCTGCCCACTTATGCGAGATTTGGCAAGATAGTGCCATCAGATGTGACCTTGTTACACAGCACTTTGCACAAAGGAACGATATGAGATCTACCGGTGGACGACCGTTCACTATTCCCGGTCTTAAGGGGATCAACACGTGCAACCTATGATTTGTTTTCCTCCAATGCAACATATTTACATGCACCAAAATCCAACTCTGCAAAAGAGGCTTGTACCATATTTAATTCGGTCGCTTCTAAGTACCTCAGTGTGCAAACACTCTTGATGTGGACAGGATGCCTAAGAGCCCGGAAGCCAACGAGAAGCCAGCTTCAAAGAAACAATCGACTTTATGTAGTGATTCTATCCAGGCTTTAATCTGCATTCTATTACGCACTTTAAGTTCCTAAGACTATCCTGCCTTTTCTTGAGAGAATGCACGTCGTAATGCTGCGCAGATTACTGTCACGCCTCAGCGTCACATTTTTCCGCTCAAAATTTTAGTGACATCCTTTATGCCTAATTGTTCCTATATATTACTCCTACTTTTCATTTTGAGGCCTCACAAATAAGACCATTCAGCTGAAATTTTAGACATGATGCTACAACGAGCTCTTTACGACACTCGGTCTTGTCGCACTGCTGAAGGGCTTTAACTTTTCCAACAGTGACCGTGGAATGTATATGTGGCCATTTTGCTGTACAGCTTATGCTACATAATGCAGACTCGAGCAAAGATCATTGTGCCGGCTGCTCGAGGCGTGCGTCTTCGCCGTCTGAAGCTAAAAATGCCCAAGGACAAGTATGTAGCATTTCGCGTCGTGCAATTACCATCATCGACGCGACGTTCTAAGTTTAAAGGTGCTTGAAGGTTTGCAGCATTGTCGACCGAGTTCTTGGACCGCGTTCAAAGTGCAATGAAGCCATTGTATCCACCGCTCAACGAGGAGTTCCAGGTGAAGCGAGATGGTACGGTGCATCTTGAAAAGCTTGCTTTATCCTCGAGTCTGCTAACATCGATCCGTTTTTGCTCGCAATTTTAAAGCAAACGACGAGATTCTCATTCGTACAAATTCCAAGGAGTTTGGAGTCAAGGTGCTGCCATTAAAGCAGCAGATCGTTTTTTCTTCACCAGTACATCCCTTATCAAACGCTACCTTTCACAGCTCCAAGTTAATTACCATGTATGCAGGTATCGGGCCTCCACACGTATCAATGGAATGCCTCAACGAAGAGATGGGAAGACGAGGTACGCGCATCTTAGTGCAACACGTTTATTGTATTTGTTCCATTGATTTTGTGATTAAATCATTAACAGGCCGACTCGCACGACATTGAAGGATTACTGACCCGTGACCTGATGCGCAATTGTGCGGGAATGCCGCTCTTTTAGTCCCGAAAAAACATCATTGACTACATGTTGTAAGTCGTTTCTGTTTGCTGACATTAAAGTCTATTACTCCAGCGTCTTGAGTAAGCGAAAGAGCCCCGCAGCTTCCCGAATTCGACTAAATTCAATACAAAACGCTTGAACCTCAATGATTAAATCCTACACTCGCGAAACATTTCACATGAGCGCAACCTTAGCGCATACAATACTATACAATACAATACCATCTCTCGACATACCTGCACGTTGATAATCTTGTTTCGGATCAATGATTGCAGAAAAACGCATACGAGACGCACGAGACGGTTCTGCATGTACTTGTCCTTGATGTTTTCACACGACGAAATACAGTTGGAAATGTACAAGTGAATAAATTCGGTGGGTAAATCCACAGCCGTCGTCAATCGATTCACTACTTCCATTGAATGAAGAGACATGTCCATGTTCACGAGTGCTGACAAGTATTCTGTGATTTGATTGGACGACATGAGCTTCAGTAGGCAGTCAATGGCCAGCATCGGGTTGTTTTCGACTAAATCTGGCAGTCGTTGTGGCGTCAAGGAGCAGTGATACACGAGATTGGGATCCGCTTCAAGTTCTGCCAATACTTTCTGCTGCAACGATGGCACGAGTGGCTTCTGGAACGCACGCAACATTAATTCACGTAGCGCAATCCCGTGCGTTAAATCCAGCATGGTTGCGTCCCACAATAAAGTTGGGCAATAGTCGGGGTTCAGCCAGATCAATTCAGTAATCTCTGGCTCAAGAATGGGCGGAGGAAGACGCATAAAGGTTGGTTCAAAGCTCAATAAGGACAGCGATCCAGTCGACGACGCACTTGCTGCAGAGCTTGACGAAGCAGCGGGAGAACCCGACGGTGTCTCGGGATCACTAAGTAAACTCATTTCTTCCAGCGATAGCGCTTCAGAACATGGCAAATTTAACGAACTGACTTCATTAGAAGGCACTTGTAAATTGGCACCATTATTCACATGTTCCTGCAGGTCAAACTCGGTGTCAGTCACGACATTGCGAATACCTGCTGCGCGAAATTGTGGCACTGAAGGAGTGTGTTCCAGGTACTTCTTTCTCAAGACTTCTACGTCAAATTGAACAGCTTGTGATGTATTGGCTCGGAACTCGGCCATCAGTTGCTTGGCTGTCTTTTTGCTAATCTGCAATACAATAATTGCAACATCAATAGTGTGTCGTTACAGCAATAATTGTATTGCGACGTACATCGCGGGTTGCACCTGTTGGCGAAAGCAAATGGACAATAAATTTCTGCTCGCAAACATCGCTGCCTTTCTCCAATGCATCCAGAAATACAGGCATGAACGGATTCGTTGTGGCACCTTCATTTCGATACAATTCGCATAGAATCGAAAAGCTCACCAAGCGCTGGGACAATTCACCATACCACTCATAAATTATTTGCTTTACATTTATCGCAACAATAGTATTGGACATACCTGAGAGCTGGTAAGCAGGTTGTCTTGCAGCAAGATGCAGATGGTGCAGCCCACTTTAAAGTGATCGTTTTTAATAAAAGTGCGTAGAAACATGCTGGAGACTTGATCGAGCGGCTTATCGTCCTCCTAGTGAAAGCGTCATACATACGCCATCAATATTCATTTCTAACGCGCATTTCTATCGACTCCTTGCTCGCGTTTTCTTCGTTTCTGGCACTGGTCAAAAGTTGAATGCAACAAGTGTTTGCAAGCTACGCACATTGAGGATGGCCAGAAGTGGACGAAGCTCGCGGATCTCCAGCATCGCGATGATGGAGGGAAAGTAGCTGGAATTAGCTAAGCTTTTTCGCCTAAATGGGAGGAGGCGGATGGAGTGCGAACTTAAGTTCAAATGCGAACTTAAGGATAATAGATTGTCACAGTTTTTATTATCTGGATCAGCAATGAGTTCATTTGCTGCACCTGACTCGCTGCTGACTCGTGTGCGGCCTTCATGCGCCAAGCTGATAGCACACGAATCGTCCTCTGTCCACATTAATGCAGATAAAGTGCGCAGTTTCAAAGAGGAGCTGGATGCTGAGAAGTTTAAGCAACTGGCCGAGCCTATGAACTTTCCGCTCAACTTTCGCTCGCAGCAGGACGAGCTCAATTTTCTCAGTACGCAAGCAAGCCTTGTAAAAGCACATGGCAATCCTTATATATTGTCTGGGCCTCGATGATACTTGTAGCTCTCTATGGGCTTTTAAATTTCGGAAGCGGCTTTAGGAAGGACTTGCACAAATATGCGGATCGAGGAGCTCACGACACTATTGTAAGTGTTTCGTGCTATTACCAAACTGCAAGCACTTCATGGGCCAATTGTACTACAAAGGTGTTCGGACTTATAGGCATGTACATTTCAATACCCAAGCTGGACGCTCAATTTGTACGGAACTTGACCATTGATTTGGTGGCGAACTACTTTGGCATTCCTCTAGAAGAGGATGAGGAGGTCTCTCCAGGTGTTTACATGGCCAAACCGGTAAGACTTACAATTAGTAGTAGTGTGCGTTATAACTACATGTTTGTGGTACGATTGCAGGGACCACTAAAGCCCCTGGCTGTGATGATCCAGAAGGTGGGAGCTTGAAAGCATCTTCGAAATCGGAGTAGTGTGCAAAACGCTAATTCGTGCTATGTGTTGGCGATTTAGATTTTGAATGAATGCGGGCAGAAGCTGCTTGACTTAAAGATGGCTGATTTTGGGGCTTTTGTGTTAGCCAACCTCACCTCTGATGACCAGGACGAGAAAGCAATAGTTAACTCAAGTGCTGTGTACCTCGTGGATCAGCTCGTCGCTACATTTCCAGGCTTCGATGACCACTATGAATTCCATGGCGAGAAAATCTACATTTTGAAGCGGGCTCAACTAGCCGTTGCATGCATACATCGTCGATTTAAGGTACCATGCACCCAAATAGTTGATCACTGTACCAGTTTCTAATATCATGTACATAGGGTTCCGAGCCGAAGCTTACGTTTGCAGACATAGATGAATTAACAGCTTTAAGCGACAACGTACGATCGTATGCAATGGTAGTGTCACGAGTTTGCGATTAATTAGTTTTTGTCCAGGTCTTGCCCTGTGTACTCCACGCTCTGGGTATTCTTGAGGTAGAAAAAAAGCTTTCTATTTCTATTTCGATATTTCGGACGTACCCAATCAATTACTTTGTACCAGTATGACGCAGATTTAGAAGCCCGCATTGATCGTAGCGAAGAGCTTCCTGCAGGACAACAAGAGTGCGAATTACGCGCCGCCGCTCTCGTGGCGTGCGATCAAATTGTAGCGGAGAGCGATGGCATCATTAGTACTCTCGAGCTCGACTTTTACCTATGGCGCCTAGGCAAGGACGATCGCTTTCGAAATCTTGAGCGTCACGCCACACGCGATACTTATTACTATTAAAAGTACACTTATGGCGACGGATAATTCGTTGGTTCTGATGCGTGGCTGCTTTTAACTTATGACTAGCATCGTGTACGATTTGCAAAGCAATTTTTAACAGGTTGCACCAAGCCATCTCGGATGTAATAGTGGTTTATATTTATCTATTATAGTGGGAAGTCGCGGAAAATATCGCATCTTACGGACTCTTTCTTGACTAAGTACTGCTCGCGAAGATGGGTTCCGATACGCAGCCGCCGCTAAATACACTTCCATACTTTCACACTTCCACTTTAATCCTGTGTGCCTGAAAATTCATACCACGGCAAGAATCAGTTCAACAAAAGACCTGCACTCACCACCAGCCACACGCGGAGAATTAAGTTCTTATCAGATTTGTTATTTCTAAATTGTTGTCGATCGCCATCGAACTTTCATTTTGGAATGAGCGACATGAACGTCATGGTGCAACAAGAAAGCCTCCCGTGGTCGACAGCCGACGTAAACGACAAGCAAGATTGTTGCCACGACCGCTCAGATGCATTGTCTGTGAATGCTACAAGAAGGACCGTGCTGCCACTCCGTCAACAGTCATTAGGTGCGGCACCAAGTACGACGCGCTATTGCGCCGACTCGACGGCGTCAGAGCCTCGCCTCAGTGTCTGCAGCACGTCGGGGACTGTGTACGAGAGCGTGGTAGTCGTCGGGCACATGTATGGGTCGGACAATACCGTGTATTACTTGTTGGAGGTGCGGTCTTGGGAAATGCCACTCGAGGGATACGTAGTCCGGCGTCGGTACAACGATTTTCGCAAGTTTCACGACGAGTTGAGCCACTTGATGCCGTCGCAACGTCCTCGCAGTAGCACAAGCGTTGGCTTCGGTCTCAACTATTCGTCCTTGTTGTGTAGTCCATTGATTAAGGCGATTCCGGAAGCGTCGCCACTCTGGTCACCCATGCGTGCAGGGGATGGACGTACTTGTGATGTGGGGAGAGCGTCGTGGGCGAGTCAAAATAGCAACAATTCACAAATGCAGTTTGACGAGAGCGAGACAAGCAACAGTTCCCCCGCTGCACTGACCGACGAGTTCCGGCCAAATGCGAGCTATAATAGTGACGCATTATTACCGCTCGATACCGTCAAGTTCAATTTAGCAGGACGACCGTGGCTTCCGCCTATGCCGAGTGGTGGAATGTTCACGATGTTCACCACGCGTCATACACTGATTATGTACCGCATCGAGCAGTTTAATCAGATTTTAGCAGCTGTGATGAGCGACAAGTCGAGCGACGTGGCAAATTTGCTCATGTATTTTATTCAGGAAAAGCCGGGAACTCAAGCACAGACGTACACGAATTTGTCCGAATATGCGCCAATCGATATTCCGTTTAGTGTAGAACGCTACGCACGACGGCGAGCCATGTCGATAGGCAAGCGACAACCGCGCGATTGAGTTGTTTTAATGTCGAGTGGTGATCTAGGAGGGTGGTGGTGTAAAGTAGATAGAGATTAGATTTGATGATATAGAACATTTACAATTGTAGATGTAGTACCGTCGCCATGACCAATCTACAGCGTCAAGCTCTAATATACTATTGAAAGACGTTACGATCGTATATACCGGAAAGCACCACAATTGCGGTTGACATAATAAGTGGCTGCCATTGCATCACATCAAAACAATGAAGTCATCCACGTACATTGAAATTAGAATACATAGAAACGCGAGTCTCAATTCGTGTTAAGATAAACACACTTCTGTTCTTCGGCACCGGTCCTGACCGCCTGCCACTTTATCGGTGGTCCGGCCTGACAACTCAACCCACCAAGGCGCTGTCGGCAAATGTGAACTTTTTGAAGTTTTGCTTGTCCAGAAAGGCCAAGTAGTAAAGTGTAACAGGAAATTTGCTAGAAGTGTGAGGTCCTCCATTACTTCCCACATCTTGTAGTACTTGTTATGATCGGTCGAATTGTGCAATAGACAGCACCTTGAACAACGAATCATTAAAATTTTATCTATGTAATCGATTTGCAAGAAGGTTTGCGAGAAGTGCGCCTCAACCTAGATAAGCTAAAGCCCAGGGGGCTCAAAGTTGTCCTGACGACTTTCTGCTAAAACGTCAAAGAGTGGTGGTAAAAGCTTATTGCTTTCCTGTTAGAATATTTAAGCGGAAGGTTGGTATTTAAAGGCGAGCTTTTATGCTAAAAAAGCTGGCTTACCGTTAGAAATAAGAAATGGTGAACAGTACTCAGTTGATTTGCAATGGCTTCACTATGCAACGACTAGACGTGTGAATGCAAGCTACCATTTTCTCACATACAAGGCAGCAAATACAATAAAGCCATGCGAGGTGCAACGTGATGGGAGGCAATACATACATACTTCTAGCTTTAGCGAGTTCTTACAAGGATGGCTTTTCTTTTGTATTAATTGACGTGCGTGAATATGACAAACCATATACTGCTAGAATGAATTTGAAATTACAGGCGGGCACATTAAGAATTTGCCCCTCACAAGGAGGGATACAGAAATTTGTTGAAGCCGCAATTTATAAGATAATTCCACGGTAATCTTTAGTAAAAGGCGAAAGATTAATACGGATGAAATTAACTTTACGGGATGTCTTGATTAATTAAAAGTATACAGCTCTTATATGTATTGTTGGCCTTCACGAACAAACTATAATAAGAAAGAGTTGAATGACCAAATTCCATTGGTTCCAGATAAGCCATACACAAAAGATTAGATTGAGTCTTTATCGACACCTTGCAGTGATATATTTCATGACTTCTGCCTAATACCAATTCGTCGCGGCGCTCGAGGCTGAGCTTAAACGACCTTGTCTAAATTATTAACGTGTTTTGCAGAGTATTTTCTGAGCGAAAACCCGCACGATTTAGCCACGTTGCGTGTCCGCCAAGAGATGACATGGTAAAAGTCCTTTTTTGCTGACATTGCAGTGCCAATGTGGCAATCAAGGAGAAAAAATTATGTACAGCAGGTTATGATGACACACGGAGCATAAGAAGATGTAACTCCAGCTCGACCAGCGTCTTGAATCAATTTAATATGTAATGTTCGCACACTAAATAGCTATTGTGCTGCATTTATATCAGCAGAGCTTATAACATTTTCACACCATTAAGCGCAAAAACAACTCCACGTGGTACAGATAAAAATCCACTCAAACAACATTAAAAAAATGGATCTTGGTATCTGTCCTTAAAGAAGATGAAGATGAAGAGCAGTCACGTAAGGCTCGTAATCCTGATTTTTTTTTTTTGGCGAGAATGTGGCACTAGTAGCTCAACTACTGCCGAGCGTCTTACGCAACATTTAAACAACCTGGGCTATCGCCTTTTATATTTTACGCCTTGCGATAAAAAAGTGTCCGCAATTAGGCAAAGAATATTTGATTTGTCAGGGCATTTTCTGCATCTGTTCGTATAGGTGAAATCTGTGTATATTATACTGGTTGATCTATAAGAATGAATCATCCCGCAAAGTCAATTTCATTCGTATTAATCTTTCGCCTTTTACTAAAGATTACCGTGGAATTGACTTACCAAGTGCGGTTCAACTAAATTTCTGTGACCCTCCTTGTGAGGGAACCACCTTAAAGAAATTCGTTTAGCTATTCCTTTCTGGTTCTCGCACTCAGAATCATCATATGACGCAATAGACTAAGTTAATGCTGCCGCCAGGTGTATTTGTATTCCTCCAACTTGATTACCACATAAAATTAGAGCACCGCGAAAATCGTTGTCTGCTTCGCATTCTTTCTATGGAAAAATCAGGCGATATTGGTGAAGTAAGCCATTTCTTATAAAATAAATGGCAAGATTTCTAACACGACTGTTCGACAGCAGTATTTGCTGCATCCGGGAGAGCTAATCTTTGAAGTGCACAGTACACTAAAACCTATGCGTCATTTAGCAAAAATGCACGAAGTCAGCTTACTGCGATTTCTTGGCCCGCGCAGTGATAGCGTTCAGTCGCTCCACAAGTGGCGGGTGGCTGTAGTGGTAGGCACTGTATAACGTGTCCGGATTCATATTCGACAGGTTTTCGATCGCGAGCTTGGTAAGTCCTGACTTGAGTGGAACATCATAGCCGAGGTCTACGGCAAACGCATCTGCCTGGAATTCGTTTTTTCGCGTATTTAAAGTCATCAAGAACGACAGCACATGCTCTACAGGTGCCCAGATAGTCTGCGAAAAGAGCAGGAAGCCGATAATGACTGGCTTGGAAGAGTCACCAACAAAGCCAAAGCTTGCAAAAAGCTCGGCATCGTTCATACAGCGACCAAATACATAAAACGAAGCCAAAATGTAGATTTGCTGAATCACAAAGCCTTGCATTGTGTGCCACAGTTTCCAGTGACCTAATTCGTGACCCAGAATAGCCACAATCTCGTCGTGCGTCGCTTGCTCCAATAACGTATCGAAAAGCACAATACGCTTGCTCTTGAAAAAACCAAAGAAATAGGCATTGCTGTGGCTAGAGCGTTTGGATCCATCTGTTACAAACAGCTTGGTCAATGGAAACTGAAGGCTTGCAGCCAGCGTCTCAATGCGCGTACGGAGTGCGCCTTCTTCCAGTGGTGTAAACTTATTGAAAAGCGGCATGATCAGGACCGGATAAAGCGTCATCATAATGACGGAAAAGAGAAACAGGAACGCCCAGACGTACATGTAAAAGTATTCTCCTCCCCATCGAATAACATAGATCAGCACAGCTGTGACGGGGAATCCAATCACAATAAACAGCATAAAACCTTTCATCTTGTCTTTCAGAAACAATCCCAATGTCTGCTTATTAAAACCATGACGGGCTTCAACTACAAATGTCGAATAAAGGCCAAAGGGGATACCCGTAAGCGTTTCATAGATTGTGGTGAGCGTCAAAAGCATCAACGCTCGGTAAATCTCACTGTTGCTATCGAGGTTCAAAGCCATAAGAGCCTTACCACTCGTAGACCACATAAAAGGCAAATAGCCCAACAGCAGAAATGCTGTAGCCTCCAGCTGCTTATAGGCCCCGCTGACGAGGCCGAACGTGCTCTTGTCGAGGCCGTAGGCGCGACTCTTGTCAAACTTGTTTTGTGTCGCAGAAAGCAGTGTCATGTCATCGTAAGAACTCAAATCCTCTGTCTTGGCGTCATCCGATACGGTTGTTTTCGTTTTATCTATTTTTTTACCACCATTCTTCTCCATGCCAAAGCTTCCGAGTCCCTCGATGGCTTCGGTCAAAGGCTTGGGAAACTGCTTGTCGTGCAGCTTCCTGCGCTGGCGAAGATCCAGATATGTCTCAAAAAGGTAGACAAGAGTCATGAATACTAATGCACCCTCGAAATAGGGCACAGAACTGACGCTAGGTCTCCATCCACGCTCCGTGAAGTACGGCATCTGCCACCATGAGAGGTCGGTCATAATGCGTCAGGATCGACTAAAATGTGGATAGCCAATGAAAAGGTCACACTTTAATTTGTAGCAAGCTTTACTTAATAGTCTTTAGATGTGGCAAAACGTCAATATTTAGGAAGCGTTTCTCGTACATTTATATAGTACACATTTTCAAAACGGTTAAGTTGCTTTTCGTGACCACTAAATAACCACGCCATGTTACAACTCTGAAAAAAAGGATTTCATAGTCAATGGGATATTCACAACTGGCAACCAGCGATGGTAAAATAAAATGGCGACTCTTTTGATGTACTGATCGCTTTGATAATCACGCTTTCTAAAAAGTCATCTAGAAGGGATACAATCCGGCCTAGATTGTACCGTAGCGAACTTAGTCGCTATTGAAAGCTTAATTTAAAGGCAATAAGTCTAAATTTCTAATTGACAAAGTTGAAGCTGTCGTCAACCTCACACTTTTATATATCACGAATGGAGAGAGAGGGCAGTCGCTCAACACATCGTGCAGCACGCTCTCTCATTGCAAGTTGCTATGACCAAGCACAGAGCATTACTAGTGAGATAGAAGCAGGCTAGTGTTCGCGATGAACTTAGAGCAACCAACGCTTAAAAATACGATGCTGACCCCTAAATTTTGACAATACTTCAATAACGGTTGCCTAGTATTGTATTGTATTACGTTATCGCGTTGCCAAGTTATGCACGTGCTAGGCTCAGTCTGGCTAGTCCACGGCATAGAGTGGTGTCCGCATCCGTTGGGTCTCGTTCGGCGGGCAGTGCAGCCAGCTTCGAGGTCGTGAGGGTCTTCTATTATTTTGATTACTCTGACTTGGTAAGAGCCCAGGTGGCGCCCTGGTGCTGGAGACCGTCGCGTCGAGGGTGAGACTCGTTAGGGACCTGCAGATGCCCGAGAGCACCTGCCCGAAGCGCGCGAGCATTTAGCTCCCGCGCTTGGGAGGAGGGCGTCACCCCAACCTTTTCCGAAGCAACGGTTGCCTTGTCATCTGCAATGCACATCTGTGCTGTCCATCAATTTTGTGCCCTTCAAGGAAACTAAAAAGCCAGTTCTTGAATTTATGTATGAAGAACGACAAAGTTGTGGACACTGGTGAAGCTCAGAGCTCACTGAAAAGAACGTTGCGCTCATTTGCTCCTTCATACTATCAATGACACCATACAGTAAGGTGGAATGACGTCACTCGTGAGAGCCTAGCTTAAGCTCGGTCTCCCAGGTATGTTGGCGCAGAGTATCTTCAAACAGACAACTTGCTTTCTTTGTCTACACATATGTCTTCGGGTATACTGGCACTGGCATCGTCAAGTCGGTTCTGAAATTAGAAACATCATTTGTTAATATTTTCAAAAATTTTAATTGCGTTAATTTAGTCGCAGCGGTAAGCCGCGAATACTCACTTGACACCATCGTGCCCGTAATACTATGACACATAAATGCAGTACCCATGAACAGCTTGCTGTTTGTTCGCCAATTATACTGGCTGACACATGCCAAATGAAGTCCACGTCTTACGTAGGCAGCAGACAGTACCACCGAGCCAGGTTGTCATGCTTTCGGAAAGCAAAGACATAAAAGAGGTGTATCGGCTTCCAACAGTCCGTCTTGGTTGGCAAACTCTGCAAGGAAGCCGACGTGTAGGCTGAAGGTGCGACCTCTTTGCAGGTCTCACAGGACCTAGCGTACTTCACCACCCATTTGTACACTTGAAAATACTAACATGTTGCCGTAAACCAGTTAATGAATTTTCTTTTGGCCCAAACGACCGCATGATGTGCAGTAACGCAAGTGAGATCGCTGTTGTAAACCTAACCAAAGGATTTGAGAGGGTTTTGCACGATAAAAAACGCATTAGAGGCCCTCGATCGGCATATGTTATGTAAGCCTGACGGATTTGCTCTGGTGACCATTCCGTCAGATTTACATTGAATATGCCAATCGAAAGCCTCTGATGCGAGAAAATACTTCTATGTGTTTGTCGGGGCAAGTTGGCAAGAAAATTGCCATCATCGATAATGTGTGGTCGGATTACCAATCTTCAAGAGTTAAAGACCCGAAGTATGCATACAGAATATACTAATAGCAAGACATCATTGTCGTCAACGTTATAACTGCATTCAGCAAACCCGAGCTGCATGGATGAGCGAGATGACACGTCTTCATAGAGTTTTGTTAATGCGCAATCGGTGGCATAACTAAAAGCTACTCAGGTGACGCCAAAAGACTTTGTTTTGGAAACGCCAAGATAGGAACCATGAGAAAGAATTCCGTGCTGGCTTCCTTAGTATTATTCAATAACACTTTTCAAGCAATTACTCAGTAAATTTTCTACACTTACATAATCGGTGTTTTACTTGTGGAAATCTCTGCGTACTAGTCGCATCCGTTAGTCCTTTTATTTTTTTGGGTCTGGAAGGACCCATTGGTTGCTAACAAAGCAGTGATTTATTTCAAAATTATTTGCCGCAAACATATATTCTGATGCTTTTTAAAGTTCAATAGTTATCGTGACCTTAAAATTTAGACTAAGCTGACTTAAACTAGCCATCAAACAGATTTGATTCTCTTCTGCGTCCTGAGACCCATCATTATGCAGCCTATTAAATAAAGGAGTGAGGACCTCGTGCAAGATACAAAGCAATGAGCCGACTGGTTATAGTTACAACTATGAGAGCAGTGAAAGCAAGTTATACATTCTTCACCAAAAATTCAAAGTACAGAACATAACAAAAATCTGCAATCGTCACCATTTTATTCTCGAAGTAATAGCGGAGAGAAGCAAGCAAGCCTTTGGAGGTTGCAGTACAATGGCACCTACAATATTATTGGTCTACTGCGTTACTACATCTCTGGTTGAAAATGTTTGGTACATTTATATTGGTACGTGGTTCATACCAAGTTCGAATAAGGTAATCTGCATAGCCCTCATGGCGGATGTACGCCTACCTGCATACTATGGGCGTGTTCCAAGGGTTGGAAAGCTCCACGATGTTGCTTCGATGTTTAAACATACTATAGTCTCACACGTCGTGGGCTTACAACCGACATTCTTGACGATATATTCGGCCATAGTTGATAGCATCAGATAAAAAGTATTATAGATCCTTAGATTTCTTCAGGATATTTAGCAAAGCCGCAATGCATAAGGGTGAACTAAGACCCCTTCGTCTATCAATGCCTTTAGCTCCACAAGCTTTTTTTTGTCACAAGGACACCAACCTTGCGATTTTAGCTCTGCTGAGGGCATAGAAGCGTCAAGCTTTTTAAGTACTAAAAGTTCCGACATGCCTCTGACTTTAGCTCGTCTGCTGTGCCACAACGACCATTGTAGTTGTCAAATAGTGAAAAAAGTTTTGGTCGGTCGTGGAATCGTTCGTGGCAATCAGGGATCACTTTCGTCTATTATTTTACTTTTTGCTGTAGCTAAAATATGGAATCTGCTCATGATGGCACTGTGTAACTTGCCAGTGGACTTGATTGCTTACTATGCTATGTTTCCTGCTTGCACAACTTTGCGGTAGGTTTTTGCCACGTCTTACTTTTATTAAAAAAATGATATATTTGATTCTACATCTAATCGATACCATAATTTAGCCAGATCATTTACCCTCCTTTTGCATATTTTATTTTGCATAGAAGGCTTGGCACGAAAAGCGATAGTAAAATTAAGAAATTGAATTTATTCATATGCACTAAATGTCCAAGTTTATACGTTTAAGTACACAACATTACGCATCGTGTCATGCGGCCCCTGATCGTCTGCGTGTACCCAGGGTGCAGGAGAGGTCGACAGTTTAATTCTAAGCTCACGCATCCGAACGCTCTTGATCGACAATTAGTCTTCGTTAGTAAGGACTCTTTGCCAACACGACAAAGCGCATTCGCGTTTGGTTGGGGTTGTAAATGATATACTCGCTGTGATGGAGTCCTGTTCGCTCATCCGGCTGGACTGGCTTGCCGACGGGCCAGATGGTACCGTGAATATCCACGACTTCACCCGCAGAGTCCGGACGGCATGATCCAACCCCCTTGCAGCTGTGGTAATGCGCTCCCTTCGCACGCCCACCCGCTCCTGTGTGTACAAACTGTTTGGCATTGTCGTCTGCATTCATCATCTCCTTGCTCTCACCCAAGGCCACTTCACTCAGAGCAAACACGCACTGGTTATGGCCATTCGTTGGCCTGCAATGGCAATATGCCTGCGCTTTGGTCACTTTATCTGTAAAATAGAGTCCCTTGCCAAAAGTCCGTCCGTTCGAAGCGACTTCGGGCGGTGCAATTCGCAGCCCTTCGGATAAGATGCCCAACCAATTTGCTAAGTGGCTTCCGTGCCATAAAATCTATAATCATTTTGTGCGACAACAGTAAACACGAGCAGACCGAATTCATAAAACACCCACAAACGTGCAGACAAACACTAATACACACAACACTCAACACCTTACCCGTCGGTTAGAGAATTTACGAAAGGCTGCAAAGCGCGTCTCTTGTTCTGATTTTTCAATTCGAAAGACAGAGAGCAATTGCAATCGGTCTTGCTTCCGGCCACAACAGTTTGAGTTGCGGATATACGTTTGAATAAGTGCAAAGTCAGGATCCGAACTCTTGACGGGCTGTAAGTCACACGCTAACAATTCGTAGCACTCATCTAAGTAGTTTCTCGAAGCACATCGTCGTGCGATCGGATCATGAGCCATTCCACGGACATTTGCTCCAACTTCAGTCATTAATTGCACCTTCTTGCCTAATTTTACCATCGTATCAATCACTTCGAGACGCGAATGATGTGGAATCAGCGAATAAAAGTGGCTACTTAGGTTTGATAAACGGTTTCGGGACACTTGGCGACTACGTAGTGCTTCGTAAATTTCCTCTAGCGTTTCATATCCCTATCAAAACAATGCATTGATCACATGAGCCTCACCAGCAGCACCAAAGTGCCAATAGAAACTTCTACATACGCGTTTAATGGTCGTTTTGGAGAGACGACCAAGCGGTAGCTTCATCATGCCCTCCTCTAATAAATCATCCGTGACTGTAGACGCGTACGACAGCTCCATATGGTCGGCAATAAGCGTCACAAAGTCTTGCACCTCAGTAGGTAATCGCGATACAGGCGCAATGGCATATTCACACGCGATTGTCTCAGTCGACTTTGCACTGATAGTGTCGCCATCTGAATTTGCATACAGCCAGTCGAATTGGCTATTCAAAGCCCGTCGTACACTTGGTAAAGTCGTTGAAGTCGTTGACGTGGACGAGTGCATTGTCGTCCACATGGTCGTTCGACGTCGTTTACGACTAGATGCTGAAGCGGGCGGAGGTGAGGTTGGTACCAAATCAAAGTCATGAAAATTGTCGGCATTGTCCATCTCTCCTTGATTATCCGCCAGCGTCGACGTAAGCGACTCGGAGTACGGCGTTCCAGTTGAATAGTCCAACTCAATCCATGTGTAGCTGCCTTCTTGGTATCGCAATGCATGACGTTCTTCCCACTCGCAATTGGTACGAGATGCAAACAAGGTGCAAAACTCAAGCGTCACCTTCTCTGCAGTAGCAAATGGACCTGTGAGTGTCGTCTTGCCGGCACATCCAACGCGTCCTGCGCGAGTCCAGAGATAAAACTGTTTGTCAAATTCCAGCGCTTGTACTGCAATGAACTCGCTGTGATTATTGGTAACACGAGCCTGTAAAGTGCAGCATAGAAAACAAATGTCAGGTCTCACTCGATACACTTTCCTCAAAGTCACATACTCGTGTGAGCATGGCGTCGTAATAGCTTCCAGTGTGTCGTAACACACTGGCTCGGCGTTGATAGGCCTCAGGTAGGTAAGGATCAGGCTTGATAAGCTGCAGCTTCTCCTCGTCCTCCTCTGTCTCTGATTCATTGCAACAATTGGTCCGACGACCAACATTCTCGTCTTTGTCCGCATCGTCGTCTGGAAGCTGAAGCTTGACTGCTTTGGCAAGACGCCACGATGTCACGCGTTTCTTAAGCGGTGGCGAAAGAACTGGCAGCTGTGACACAATGGCTTGCGAACGCGTACTTGCAGCCACGCCCGAACGCGCGCGTGGCAAATTGATGCGGCGCGGACGATTAGGTGTTGCTGGAGACGGATACGAGAGGGGTGGAGAGCTTTTGATGACGGCAGCGGGCGATGCCGTGGAAGACGTGGACGTGCGACGCTTCTTGGCCATCACAGCGATCCTTTGCTATGTGTGATGATGCTGTGGCTCGGGTGGCTGGAATGGAACTGGCGCGGCGACTCACTCCCCTTCTTAAGGCTTCGGGTCTGCTCTGGGTTGGCCCGCACACGATTTGTCTTAACTTTAGTAAGCGTGAGTAGATACACGATGCCTGTGATACTGATTACCGGTTTTTTGCCGTGTTCTCGCCTTCGGTGAAGCGACGGAGAGCAAGACGAGATGGGCGATAGTCGCGGCAATATGCAGACACTGCCGGCATTCGACAGGTATCGAGGTGATCAAAAGGATAAGCGTAGATGCTCTTAGAAGTGGATCTTTGTGTCAATGTCACTGACGACGTTCTTCAACGGTGGTCGTCAACAAGAGACGCGGCTACTTTGACAAGGATTTAAGTAAATATCGCGCGCATAGTAAACTCTTGGCCGATACACTAGAATCCCTATCTGCATACTATCGGGAAGAATTTGAATACTTCGGCGCGGCGTGGCTCGGACAAACGCTAGTCTACATGGAGCTGGTCATTCATGATTTCTCACGTGTTGATCGCCAACTTGAAGGCGAGGTCAGATCTGATTAATGGCTTTTCTTTGCACATACTAGGCACTATAATTGAGAGCTTATTGGAAAACGTCATAGAGCTGAAGTAGCAGAATATAGAGGTAAGTCAAATCTGTAGTCGTCGGACAAAATAAGTTGCTTTTTTTTACGTCACAAAAGTGATGCAATGGCAACTTTAAAAAGTAGCTTTTAAACTTATAATTGTTTTCTTCTAGATCCCGTCTTACTATAGTTACAAAGTCGAGGGAATTTAGCTTATGGCGGCAGTGGGCGCCGTTGTGGACGCTGTCTTCGGCTCGTACGATATAAAAAATGCCAAGCAGTGGCGTGATGAGGACCTGCTACATCGTGAACAAGAGAAGCAATGGCGCGAGGACTCAATTCAACGAGAGTACGAGTGGCGTCGCGCTGACTTACAGCGCGAACGGCGCGTAGTGAAGCTCGAGAACGAGAAGCGCATTATCGACGCGCGGCATCGACAACTCGTGACCATTTCGCAAATGTCAGCTTTGCTTGCTGGATTTACCATGTCCACCATCGTTGAAGTGCAAATTGCGGACGCCACCAGTCAACCAGTGATAATCATGTACGGCGCCGTGTGCTGCTTAGAGGTGAGAGGTGCGCGGATTGTGAAGCGGTGATTAACCTCTTTGCTATAGATGATGTTACAGTCAAACATATTGACGTGAGTGCTGTTGCTGTATGTAGCTAATTGTCATGTTGATGTGCATGCTGACGTGCATGGCGCTACTTCTGGCGCTTACGCGTTTCGTGACACACACGCTGGAAGGCGAGGTGCACGCACTGTCGTCATTGGAATTGGATGTGGTTTCGCCATTTTACGGATGGTGGCTCAGCAAGTGCGAACTCGAGTGGGTTTTGGCATACCACCTCTTTCGGAGCGGCTTGTCCTTGTTTCTAGCACAGGTGGTGCTACTAGGTTGGGCAGTTTTTGGCGAATGGGTAGCCGCCGCGTCATGTATGACAGTCCTCTGCGTGCTTGCGCTCGCGTACTTGGAATTGCGCGTCGCCAGTCGATGGAGATATCTCGTGCGATTCCCTGAATCGCAATCTTCTGCATCGCCCGTAGCATCACTAAGGGGGCCTGCCTCGTCGCCAGCGACTTCATAGACAAAGTATTGTACATTATAATTAAAACATAAAGGTTGTTGCACTCCGTTGGTACTTTGTTTCTTCGCTTCCATTGTATTCATTTTCACAAGTATCTTATCCTACTGTGATGGCCGGCCAATCATTCACTTGAAAGCGCAGGGATCGACAAGTGGCGATGACGCCAGAGAAGTTTGTGGTGCATAAATTTGGTGGCACGTCTGTAGGAAGCGCTGATTGCTTCGCAAAGGTGGCAGACATTGTGTCAAGTCTCAAAGCTCCACGCGTAGCAGTGGTAGTATCAGCCATTGGCGGTAAGCCTAAAGTCACGGATCTGCTCATTTCGCTACTCCAGCTAGCCAAACAGCGCCGCACTGCCGAGTGCGAAGACATCCTTGCTACACTTCGCAAAAAGCATGATGATGTAGTAAGTACGCTCTTGACTTCCGAAGTGGGCGACTCTATTAAAAAGGCCATCGAGCGCGACCTTCAGTCCGTATCGGAGCTGCTGCGTTCCATCTCCATTATGCAAACGTACAACGAGAACGTGGTGGAATTTATCTCAGGCCACGGCGAAATCTGGGCAGCAAAAATCCTTGCAGCTGTATTGAGCCAGAAGATGGCGAGTAATGGATCAGAGACGCGCTTTCAATTCGTAGATGCTCGGAACTTTCTGACAGTCGAGCCAGACAACGAGCACGGTCCGGTCGTGCAGTATGATCTATCTGAGCAGAAAATGAAAGCAATCATAAAAGACGGAGTCGACGGCGAACTGACGCATGTAGTCATCACGGGGTTTATCTGTAGCACAGTTGAGGGCGTCATGACCACGCTCAAACGTGACGGAAGTGACTTTACAGCTTCCATCTGCGGCCGCGTATTACATGCCAGTAGTGTTACGATCTGGACCGACGTGAGCGGTGTACTCAGTGCGGACCCACGACGTGTGCCAGAGTCGCAAATTTTGCCCGAAATCTCGTACGAAGAAGCCATGGAACTTGCGTACTTTGGTGCCAAGGTCATTCACCCCAAAACAATGGCACCTGCCATCGCTGAAAACATTCCCATCTACATTCGGAACACATTTGAGCCCGAACATCCAGGCACAAAAATTTCCGATCGCAAAAAAGTCGAACTAAAGCGCACCGAGTCAAACGGCACACCAACTGCACGCAACGTTGTGAGTGGGTTTTCGACAATCGATGACTTGGCGTTATTTAATGTTGAAGGTAGTGGTATGGTCGGGGTACACGGTACATCGTCGCGATTATTCAGTGCACTGGATCGCGTCAAAGTTAATGTCGTGCTCATTGCTCAAGCAAGTTCAGAGCACTCCATCTGTTTCGCTGTGCCTATTTACTGTGCCGAGGACGCTAAAAATGTCATTCACGAGACTTTTTTTAAGGAAATCCACGTGGGACTTATTGACAAGACAGAGTACATTGCGCCAATCAGTATCATTGCTGCTGTAGGAGACCAAATGAGTCGAGCGCCTGGTGTCTGTGCCCGTTTTTTTGGTGCACTTGGTCGTGCAAAGATTAATGTGCTGGCTATTTCTCAAGGATCGTCGGAGCGGAATATCTCTGCTGTGGTATACTATAAGGACTCGGCTACTGCGCTGCGTGCTGTGCATTCATCCTTCTTCTTGTCAGACCAGACGCTCTCAATCGGTTTAGTCGGTCTTGAGTTTGAAGAGGATGAGAACAACAGCATCGGGTTAGCATTACTCAAGCAGTACCATCAGCAACGCGACTATCTAAAGCAGCGCTTTAACGTGGATATCCGTGTACGCGCTATTGGCACTCACATGTCCACGCAGATGCTGCTTGATAATGATGGTGATATCACTGAAAATGCCTTAGTAGCCCGGAAGCACGACTTTGTACCATTTGAACGAAACCGATTCTTAGACCACGTGTGTGCCGACCACTTGCCACACTGGCTGATCATTGACGTATCCAATAGCTCCCACCATGTCAAAGACTTGTACCCTCAGTGGCTAGCACGTAAAGTGCACGTCATGACGTCCAACATCAACGTGTCAGCAGCTTCCTCGGAGCAGCACAATACATTGCAAAAGCTGGCAATTCAGAACGAATTAACTTACGACCCGGAGGCGACGTTGGCGATTGGTGTTCCCATTTTTAATACCCTTCAGAATTTTATACAAACGGGCGATGACATTCAGCGGGTCGAGTATTCCGGGAGCCGATTTTTACATGCAATTTTCGACGCTGTGTTTGCTCTGTCGGACCCGGCAAGTGCGGATCTGGAAGCGATTATGATGGACCTTATGTCAGTGTACAAGAAAGAGTATAGTGTGCGCGACATTGTAGACGATGTCATGGGCGTCCGGAGCGCCAAGAAAGCCATCATGATTGCTCGAGAGATGGGGTTCAATATTGAAATGAAGGACGCCAGTATTTCGAGTCCGTGGGATCCTAGTGCTACAGTTGCTGGCAGCCAAGATGAGGTTGGAGCGTGGAGCTACGAGTATCTCTTACAGCATCTGGTGAAGGCGAGCGAGCCGTTGAAGCAGCAGATTGCCAAAACTATGGCAGATCCAACACAAGCTTTCCAGTTGCGTCAGGTGTCGTACATTGACGCCGTGTCGGGTAAAATTTCGGTGCGAGTAGAGGCTTTACCGCCCACGCACTCATTTGCGTCGCTCAAGTGTCGTCAAGGTGGCTTTGCGTTTTACACGCTGCGGCACTCGCTTCATCCTGTCGTGGTCACGGGTCCAATCGCAGATTGCTCAATCACGGCGGGATCCCTCTTTGGCAGTACATTGTTCTTGGCGCGGAATTGTGGAGCACGCGCCCTCAATTGCGGGCCCACGTGCAAAAAGTAGACTTTTGTCTTCAAATCGTAAAGAAAATCTGCTAGTGACAAACTCAAAAAAGTATAAATTAAAGGCAAACCCTTACCGGTAAGTCCTTCTGTGCTACTGCTTGTCTACGGCAAGGGCACACTTGCGCGTCTACTCATTGGAGGCTTGACGAGATATCTCCATCGACTTGCGATGCGTAAATTGTAGTAGAGAAGACCACATGCACAGACCACTGAGATGACAGCGGCCGCAATGGTAGATTTGACAAACACGATCCAGCTGGCCAAGGACACGGTCACTAAAAAGAAGGACGCGCCCGTTCGAAACAAGCGGTACGCAAGTAGCCACTCTTGCTCGCATTTCGTCGTCCACCAATCCGTTGCCGGAGAGATTGTGTCCAGTTCATCGTCCGACAATTGATGGATCTCTCCCTCTAGCGTGTGCGTTATAAATCTCGTGAGCGCAAGGAGGAGGAGTGTGCACGTCAAACTGCACACCAACATGCACAGAAATTCAAGCGCGCCTACAGTCCCGTAGATGAAAATGAGCGAGTGACTAGTGTCCTGCCGTAACGTCTTGATCTCTTGGAGAAACATTATGGAAAAGAAAGTCAAGATAGCTGAAAGCTGTGAGACGGTCTGCAACTGCTGAAGACGCGCATCGATCAAGCGCTTCTCGGACTCGAGCTTCACCACGCGTCGTTCGCGCTGTAAGTCAGCACGTCGCCACTCGTACTCGCGCTGAATAGAGTCTTCACGCCACTGCTTCTGCTGCTCGCGATGCAGCATGTCCTCGTTGCGCCATTGCTTGGCATTCTTAATGTCGTACGAGCAGAGAAGAGCGTCCACTACGGTCGACATGACAGTTGTATCGATATTGAAACCAATGCCGGTAGAGTATTAATTAGTCAGCTATCAATATTAGACCAAGACTCTAAGCAACTTTTGTTATTGTAAACGTCTTAATTGGTAACGGCAATCGTTAATGATGTGCGATAAGCTAGGAGCATGCAGCTACGTGGTTCTCAATACCAGCAATAATTGCAGCAACTTCACCGAAACCGATGACTGAGCAAGGTCACTTGAAGGTGCCAGTCGATATTCGTGGAACAGTATAGCAATTTTCGACAGATCTTTCTTATGAGGCTGCTGCTCAGTATGATTGTGACTCGATGCACAGGCATGGCGTCGGTCCACGTCTTGAAAGGAACAGGTAAGGATAGCTGAAATGCTTCGGCATTCTCGGAATTGGTGTAAGATGTACGTTTTCTTCTGGTCTTCTGTCGTTGCTAAGAAAGTTGCAGTGCGTTGTCGCGCAGGAAAATGCTGAATTTGTACCGTCCTTTGTGAGCTTTGTACTTTCGGGAGTTGATGGCACAAAAACATCTGCGAATAGAGAGTTGATACGATCCCAGATGCGTCCTGTCTATCGATCAAGACATGCTACATTTTCGCTGTCGAGTAGGAGGGTAAAACTTCACTCTTTTCGAACGTCGAAAAAGGAGGGGATACATTTGTAATCCCTGCTGTAGGATAAAGAGTAGATTGTCCACTGTCGGTGAAGGGACTAATGGTTTGGTTCCTTTGTTGTCGGATAATTAGTGGATACTTTAGACGAGGAAGAAGAGACTTCAATATTCTACATAGCAAGGAATAGGAGCTTTAGTTTTTTTATCGCCGGTAAAGAGGTTGCCGCTTAACGTCATTCAGCGTCGGGAACAGAGTAGGTGCTACAGCCACCCCTTGGTGAAGGGAGGTAGTTGCGTCTTCGCGTTCTCAGTGCGAGCTTAGCCAGCATCATAAAAGTGGGTCTACATTTGCAACCGTGGCACACTAGATATGTTCAATCTTCTTGAAAATCTTTCAACCTTGCCACTAAGAAATTCGTTGATACTTTTCTGAGGATCTTTCTAAAGAATATTGCCCTCTGTAGCGCATTATCATCAGCGGTAACTTCCTTGATTATTTTTAACGCTATTTGAGATCCACTATGGTGAAAAGGCTTGTGATTGAGAAAAGCGAACCAAGGATGCCAGCAAGAGCTATATCAATTTTTTTCTAGCTTGGCAATGGTGCAGGTGTCGAACGCCGATGCACTGCTTCTGAAGATTTTGCGTGTGACTTTTTAGAATCTCAGGATTATTCTAAACTTGGAAGATTAGCTGTTTTCTTGTTTTCGAATATATAAACTATTAACATTGGTCCTCGACACAAAATATTTAAACGGTCCAGACATGGGTCGAGGATGTCATGTAAAAAAGTTAAGTATAGTGAATATGTTTTAGTTAGAATTGAAAGAATAGTATACAATGGTCTTTATTGCCTACTTCAATCCCTTCATACCCAGCGAACAGTTGTTGGTCGAAAGATCCCATACGCCTCCTCTGGGCAAGATGCTGTGTATCCTTACCGCACAATATTATGCAGAGGCTCCCGAGTTGAATAGAATTACATTTCTGCATCTACCGGAAGCGCAGATTGCACTGCTCAGATGACTTTCTGTCTTTTATAAGTATAAAGATGCGGCTGTATTTGCCGCCACCCCGCTGCCACGCAGCTATAACGCGACAAGCTCGAAATTTACGAGCGAAGTTAACGCTCTTTGGCTTTGACAGCACATACTCCGCTAGCCCTGGTATATGGGGCCCGAGCCAATAAAACAGAGGTTTTCACATTAAAAATTCAAAATTTCTATTCTGGATAAAATATAATGAGATGACGATCAAGGCAGATTTGATCATGGATGATCAGGTGCACGTGACGTTTGCATCCTCTTACCTGTGAGATGGGGTCGAAAGCTGAGCGCTTACCCGTTGAATCCCATCACCATAAAGAATTATGTCCTAGGGCTACGAAAAGGTTTCGCTTTAAGCAACGTTCCTCCGTCAAATTATGCTTATCGCCACCTCTCAAGCTTTTTCGCCCGCAAGCATAAAGGCGTGAGCTTCATGTAGTAGATTCTAATATCGATAGAGTTGGCGGTCTCACTTACTGAGCAACACTCCAGAACAAATCGCACAGACTGTGCAAATAAACGGCCCAAGGGTAAGCTCATCTCACATTCAGATGATCTCCGCAATGATAAAAGAGGTTGTACGAATCGATCAAACAGGTTTGCTTCTGAAGAATGTCGTGGTTGGACAATATATTTAACTCAGAGTGAATGCCAAAGTATATGTATTTTGCAATGTTTTTAGGAATAAGCCAAAACCTTTTCAATTATAATACACGATAGAATAGGAAAAAGAGTGAAGCCAATACCAACCGGTCATTTCTATACTTGAACTGTAGCGACATTCTTGTGTTAATTGACTTCGATATAGCTTAAATATACAAAAGTGTGGCCGGGAAAAGCTCCGTGCGCTGCTTTGAGTGTTGTTAAAGAATGTGCATAATCCACATCTGTCCTAGAGAGGTTACTCCTTCTTGTTCAAGGACAGTGGAGGGCCACTGGCAAAATCTGCTTTCTTCAAATAAGTAGAGAGCTCGTGGTGGCGAAACTTCAATCCTAGGCGTCTAATTGGTGCGCACCATGAGAGCTTGGCTTTTAAGGTTTGACAGCACCTTATATTAGGAAGTAGCAACGATCGAGTGCTGGCTTTACAAGCAAGTGTACGTCGCAATCAAAACACATTTAAACTTTGTAGTCTCAAGACATCAAAAGAGTTTTCTGCCGTTAAACGATTGCGATCAATTGAAATATGCGTAGCGTTGGCTGTAAAGATTTTAACTTTCGGCAGAACAGACCTCTTTTTTGTTTCTAAAATTGACAAGTTTGACTTCGTCCTGGTCATGCCGCGGATGAAGGAGCAGCTTTGTGAATGATTTAGCGGGGCAGGTTACTGACTCTAGCACACAGCGAGAACTTTGTGGGCCATGTTCGTGCCCCTATTAGAGCCTACAGCTTCTTTAAAGGGCAAAAGTGTTCCCACCTACTGATAGCAATCTTCTGTAAGCGAGTACCATAGATTTATGAGTATCATAGCTCCACGGGTAAGCACGACTTGTGGGGAACAAAGCCCCGCTAGCGGGTAAAATAGGTCCGCAAGACACACTAGATATCCAGCTTTACACGTGAGTTGGATTTACTACTAAGAGGGGTACAGCTTTGCATACAAAGATGTGTATATAATTTAAATTGATTCTCGGATATCATTAATGGCCCTTAAATTGACAGAAATGTATTCACGAATGACTGACAATAGATTGGTCGTTGTACCATGGCAGATTTCCTTAAGATACAGGCATTACCAGAGGTTTTTAAGCGACTGAACCTCGAAGGATACGAGGGGCTAAATCCAAAATTGGAAGCATCTCAAAGATGGAAAGCAGGCTCAAATATTGGCTTTGCCAGACGAGAGAAAATCTATTCGGTTTGACTAAATCATCGGTAGTCCATCATTGCAACTCGATAAAAATGATTCTAATCTGACAGCTTAGGATTGCCGGACGGAAATGACAAGAAGTGATCGCCAGTTAGTTTAAATTGGTGAAATTTTGAGTGCATCTACTAGAAAATAAGTTTTTTGTTGCGAATTTAGCCATGCATACTTGTGGTCACGCTTTACTTGCATAAAAATGTTTCTTGGCGAATCTCGCACCTCTCACCAATTTTTTTGTTTGAACACGAGCGGATATCAGAAGCAGGTCAATGCTTATCAGAGATTAAGCAGTGCAATGACACCTGCACAATCACCGATCTAGGAAAGGAAGTTCTAATTATAAATTTGCCGATGGGATAGTACACTATTCTTTACATGCTTTTGCTAATTATGAAGAAGACGTTATAACATACTTTTTAAAGTGGATAAAACGCCCTGCGACATGCTTTGGAGGTGTATCAGGAACTACAAAGCATCACATTAACACTCAAATGTCTTATACGCATGTCGTAAAGCTCAATGTGCGTGCTTACGCGCTTTTGCTTAGGCCCAGCTATGAAACTAGCAGGACTAAAGATCTACTGACGAGCATACTCGTCAAGCATACAAACAGATATTAATATGAAGCCTTTCATGTAGTATTTCATTTTGCCTGATGGATATGCCAAAATCGTTTCTTGCTGCAATCAGAATTGCTGTGCAACAAAGTGCAAGAGGATCGACTCTAATGCAGGCTAGACCGACCCAGTGGCTCGAGTGGTTAGCCGCTTGACCCAGGGATTCGAATTAGGGCAGCCAGAGATACGTCACTAAAGTGGACGAGCAATCACACCGATTGTGTGCCTGCGCAGCTCGCGCACTATTAGGTAATAAAGAGTTGGGTGGGCTGGACGCTTCACTGACCAAAAAGCTCCATAGTGTAATGAGGGGTGTTCAATATGGGCCGAATAGCTACCAGAATCCCGCAATAGAGAGAGCTTACTTCTTGCGCGTGGGTTCTGGTAGCTTAAATCTTTTATGCAGGCTAGATTTGATAAATTTGCCACGAGTCGGTTGTAATTAAGTCTCAGATGCTCCACCATTTTTTTTAAGTAAACAACTACCTGACCTATCAAAAAGTTGTTTGAAAGACAAGAAATGTAACCACAGTATTTAAAATAGATTTTATCCTTTAAAAAATGGGAGAGACTATTGGATGGTTTTTTAATTTTGAATTTAGAGAAAGGGCATGATCGGCTCCATCAAACAAGGTTAAACCGCGTTTTATCGAATTTTTCAAGCTTCAAGACGACGTCGATGCACCATCAAATTATGTGGGGCACTCGGGACTTTGATTCTCATGTATCCTGATTTTTTTTACGCGAAGCGATTTCCGACTTGGTTTGGAGACCTCGCACTGTGGCGCGTGACGGTTGATCCGACCGTAAAGCGCATTAGTGGCATTACCAAAGAAAATGCTAACCTGTCCGGCTGGCGATATGCCAACGACGGGACAACTCGGAGGTGACTTGTCTTAAATTGACAAGTTGAGTTTTAATCTTACGGATGATTGGTGCTTCGATTCAGGTGGTTGGGCTTCTCTGATTGCAAAGCTATAGCTTTTTCACCATTTCAGTGGTTGCGCAAGGAATACTTAATACTGCCCATGTCGTAAGGCCCTTTTACAAAACCGAGTGAAATCATTTAATAGCATCGTACATGAAGCTCAAAGCAGATGCACGGCAGCCAGAGGGTCGCAAAGGAACAGTGATTCGTTTTGAACCAAGTTTTCTTCGTCCACGCTGGAAGAAGCCTTCAAAAAGTCCTCGCGACAGACGAAGAGATGAGCGAGCTGCTTGGCGCCATGGCCTGCATCGGCTAGGTAGAACCATCTAATAGGCCATTCTACTCCTCATAAAATTCAAGTTGATTTGCTTTTGTTTTGCAACGGTATCGCTTATCAACGCTCGCACAAGATGAGCCTAAATTTACTGGAAACACTGTGATATGATGTCTTGGAAGTGTACATGCTGTAATTAATGGCGTGATATCAGATCATGCTTGTATGACTGATCGACGCCTTGCTTTGAAAGGTACCGACTGCTTTGAGCCAAAAACGTCAGCAAGGCTCGTCTTTATCGAGATGGTCGCCTTTACTGAAAGCTTTGGATTGAGCCGGTCCGTTATTTCTACGACGCCCGAACCAACGCCATGGCCGCTTTGCAAATTCTTTCCCGAAATGATCATTTGCCCGACAGTAAAAGCTGCTTCGTCGGCTTCAACCTTTTAGATCTCAGACAGTCGGCTTTATAACTCTTTTAGGCGTTACCTCCAGCAATGTCATCAACGTCGACGGTCCCGGTAGTTTGCTCACCAAAGTAATCGGGGCTACAAGAGTGAGGGTTTTTTGAAAAGTATAGAATAAAAAATCACTTAACTTTACTAGCGGACCGGTCTCTCTTTCCTATAGCTATGCCAAATTGTCAAATTACGAGTAGTAATTGTTTACCTTTGAGTATTTCCTACAATATATACAAATTACAGCTTTTTGACTTGTACCACATACACAGTAAAGAAAAGTGCTTGACCCAACATAATTTGACTGCGACATCCTACTCCTTGGACGCATCTAATCCCTTACTGTTGTAGAACATGCACGACGTGACCACTCTCGCGGCCATTCTGTGCGCTATAATACAAAATTACATAATGGCCGCCTTGATATAATACAATGTATTTGCATACTCAGCTAAAACAATTTTGTCGATAGCACCGCCAGCAACTGTACCCGACCGAAGAGAATAAGCGTTTGTCAAAGAATTCCAAATTTTCAAAAGGACAACATCAAGAAAACTGTCTGATTGATCATGACAGGTGGCGGCATCAGTTATGACATACCAGTCAGTAGTACATACAAAATAATGTCGTACACTCACGAGTCGCTGCTCTATGGGAGAGTTTGCTCTCACGTCCGGTAGAGGCCAAACTATATATATCCTTCAAGCAGGTCGCGGATAAAATCTCGTGACGACACCTGCCTCAAACGTGGAAACATGTGGCACCTACCCCAAATCTCGGTGCTGTACTCTGAACTTAAGGTGATTGCCACACTTTTGCGAAGCCAGCTCGACAAGTGGTTAGACGACTTTATAAGGTGATGGATGTTTTAAATTTAAACACAGTCCCGTGCTATCATCTCGTAGTTCTTGTACGGCGAAATGCATCTTTTCTGCGATTACATGAAGTTTCGGCCGTTTTTGACATTAGTCTCCATACTTAGTAAAATCAAATCATTATTGATACGTCGCGTAAGGGCTCGGTTGAAGTGCAGTCCCACTCTGTACTAGTTGTTACTAGGGGCAGTAATAAAAATTTATCAACTGCAACTTTGGTGGAGCGTTGCGGCCTTCACTCCTGAATCCGCACTCTCAACCGCACGTGATCTTCACTCTTTCCAATGACAAACGGTCGAGTCTCGCGCGCGGTGACGCGGCTGCTGCGGCCTTTTCACCGCCATGGGCACAAGTCAACAGCTGATGTCGTTGCTCCGAAGCCTCAACGTGGATCGCTAAATTCGACTACCACGTCCACGTGCTCCACGTCTCCGTCATCTTCGTGCAGCAGTGACAGCGTCCGCAACGTCTTTCCGTTAAAGACCGACAGCGATGGCATTCCGTGCGCAGTTTTAATACCGTCTGCGCTTCAGCGCTATTTGCGTGCTCTTGTGGAGCAGACCAATGCATTGACAATGAGCGATCATCGTGCAAGCCACAAGATCCCTGAGTCGTCTTTTGCCAGCACTAGAGCTACAATTCGGTGGCGAGGCGATTTTAGCACGAGAACAATCGAGAAAATAGTGCAACTGTTTACCGAAGACGACACGGACGGCTTTGCTGGCACAATTGGGATACGTTCAGTTAAGGCGGTGTCTCTGGAAACAGCCTCAAAGATTATGCTTCAGCTGTGGGACTGCTGTTTGCAGATTCTCGATGTACTCGCAGATGGCGCTGTGCCAGAGCCATCGTTGCGACACACGATGGCACACTCAAGAGATGTGGCGATTGCTGTGGCAAAGGGGAAAAAGTATCAGCTGGAGCGGGCAGCATTGGCGTTGCTAATAGTAATTATTAGACGACAGGAACTTGATGCGCTGCTGGTAGCTGCTGGCCACGGAGGTTGCAAAAGCCACAAGCCGACTGTCGAAGCTAGGAATGGTATGTCTCGGTTGTCTAGACGACTCTCTCGCCACTCACGACGGTCAACGATGAGGGAAACTCGAGTCTCGCAGTGCTCAAATTCGTCGAATAAACAGAAACGAACGAAGCGAGGAGAAGAACGCACTATACGGTTGTGCGACTCAGTGCACCGCTTGCTAGAACTGCACCAGTTAACGATGCAATATGCTTTTGATACGGTGCATGGACCAATCGATGCCAGCAGTAGCATAACAGATTTTAACCCGCTCGATCAGCACCAGGAACTTCTTGGTGCACTATTGGGCACGAGTTTTATGCGCATTCCACGACTTCGTGGCCACATTCTTGACAATCTCAGCAACTTGATGCCATCAACGACTTTAAGAAATACACGGACAGGGTCATGCTCGTTTATAAATTCACGAGGTCGCAATAGATCCGTGTACGACGACAAATTACGGCTTACACCGTACCACTGGCATCTAAGCATGTACCCACAGTGTCAAAACCTTCTCACTACTATGAATCGGGAAGACCGGTGGGCTTCCTCAATGGAAATAATCAGTTGTTTGATGGCCGATTCGGATAGCTGCATGGTTACACTTGCACAACTTTTGGAGCATCTCACTGGTCAGCAAGCTCTAGAGTGTACCAATTGGAAGTGCATCCCTGGGGCTGATTTGCTGAAGAACACAACTCTAGAAATTGTCAAGTCTTTGTATCAGACGGAACTGGCGCAACGTGAACTAAAGTGGCAAGACGACGCTGAGGAGAAAAGTAACGAAGCACCATTAACCAGTAATAAGTCGCCGCTGCGTGAATCTTCTTTTTTTTTGGTTGACCATACAGAGGAAATGAACTCGCCGACCGCGTATTTTGCCGTTCGTGTTACAGCTATGATGCACGAGAACGTCAGTTTTATTCACGATTTCATGATGATAATTTTGCGTTCCACAAACTACATGCTGCCGCATCACGTTAACTTGTGTTTGGAATATTTAGAAAAATTGATGCTGGAATTTCCGTTTTTCTTTGCTAAGGAGCAAGTAGCACAAGAGTTTCTGAGCACAGAGGCGTCAAATTCACCCACTCAAACTCAACAGGAACAAGGATGCACGGACGTTGAGACTCTACGCTTTGTGTTTTCTTGTCTCTTGGACTCGGAGCATTTCGAGATTCTTAAGGCAACTGAGCTGTTTCTTTTGCGAAACTTCATGAAATTTTCCGTTTTGTTGCAAGTGCAACTCACAGAGTTGCTCTCCATGCACGTTAAGCGGCTTTTTTTGCATTGGAATCGCGACGTACGCTACTGCTACTACCACATTCTTCTGTACCTGACGTACCCCGGTAACCGCATGGTTTTGGGTGCCAAGTCGGACGAGGCGATTATGGGTGCCGAAGCCTCTCGACTATTTGAAATCCCTGGACTTGTTCGCACTAGCAACACTGTAAGCTGGGAGGCCTATGACGTTCCGCTACTACAAATTGTCTCGCGTTACACGCACATGACCAAACGTCGGCCTGTTGGAAATCAAACGCCCACTTGGGTGGACGCTGTGCCTTGGCATATCGTGCAACGTTCTGTAACTGAGTACAAAATTCATGTAAAGTCGTACTTTATCTACGCGCAACAAGTTTCCATGCACCAACGTGTACCGACCCCCGAGTTTTGTGTCAAGACTGGGGAGAGCGCCTCTTCTGCAGCTCCTGCAGCCGCAACACTGGCGTGAAGATACGTATGGCATTAAAGTTGTACGATAACAAGTGCGCACTGCCATTAGACAATTTTAACTGGTAGGATAAAAGTTTTTTTTTGATCGGATCCGCTCTGTGTGTTATGATGGCGGGAGTTTCTAAATTTTGCCAATAATGTAATGTAATGTATTACGTTATCGCGTTGCCAAGTTATGCACGTGCTAGGCTCAGTCTGGCTAGTCCACGGCATAGAGTGGTGTCCGCATACGTCGGGTCTCGTTCGGCGGGCAGTGCAGCCAGCACCGAGGTCGCGAGGGTCTTCCATTATTTTGTTTAGCTCTGACTTGGTAAGAGCCCAGGTGGCGCCCTGGGGCTGGATACCGTCGCGTCGAGGGTGAGACTCGTTAGAAACCTGCAGATGCCCGAGAGCACCTGCCCGAAGCGCGCGAGCATTTACCCCCGCCACTGGAAGGAGGGCGTCACCCCAACCTTTTCCCTGATAAATTTTGCCAAGGGGTATATATTTCTTTTCGTCTTTTGAAAGAAGGAAAAAATACAAATATATAAATAAAGCATGCTTCAACTAAGTAGCGATAAAAATGAAGAAAAATGGACATCACAACAACTAAAAATTTAGTAAGCTGCGCTTAAAGTCGATACTTTTCACGGAAAGCATTCCTGCGCTCTGCAGGTCGTGACATAGGTCCTAGAGCGTGCAGTAGGAGTCGGAAATATTTGTACTGTGTCTAGGCCGCATATCCACTGTATTGTGCAGGACAATCGTCATGCTACTTCGTGCGTTCTCGACTGCCTCGACCGACCGTCGCGTGTTGTGCTCATTGCAAAAGCTGCGGCAGCTGCAAGGCAAAGGACTCAAGTTCCCGTTGCATTCTTCTAAGCCAAGGGAAGCGGCCGTCGGGAAGGAAAGTGAAAAGTTGCATCGTCGAGACCTGCTGGCCACTGGTTTTGTATTCTACAACGAAGACACGCAGCAGCCACGAGCATTTGTGAACAGGTAAGAAAAATATTAACTTAATTTAATTGTAGCTTACCCATGTCAGAGGTCGTGAATAGATGTCCACACGCAATGCTAGAGCTGGATTTAGATGACAGCGACTTCTTTTGTGAAGGTTTTCTTCACTGTAAAGCCCACGCTGCTTTTTTTGATCCAGACACCGGAATATGTCTTAAAGGTCCTACATCATTACGGAAAACGCTAAAGGTAAGTAAAAGACAATAGCTTAAACTTTCACGTTTTAGATGTATGCTTTTATGTGTTGGCAGGGTCTTCAGGAGCTTAACGTGGACATAGATGGAGAAAATGTCGTGTTGCTTACCGAGCAATCTAACTCGAATTCAAATTCGGCGTCTATGTTCGACAGCGAGACTTTAGAAGCTTACAAGCGTATGAAGCAGCAAGAGTTGGCGAAAGTACTAGCAGAACGCTCGAATGCCGCAGAGATGGAGGAAATGCAAGAGCGATTGCACGAAAAGGCCATGACTCGAATGAAGCAGTACGAGCGTGTAAGTTAAATTGCTTGCTACACTTTGGAGGAAATGGGCTTGATAAAGAAAGATATCTTGAATTAAATCTGATTGATTTACACATGTAAAGTCTGATCAGATAATCGCTCATATATATTAAGTAGACTGCAAGTGTTTCGGTATTAACATGTAGTATTACGTTTAGGAAAACTCTCAGGTTTCTTGGAAAGGTGTAACTATTTATAAATCAGTCGATCGTCGTTCACCAATATTATTTTGGCGTCTATTGCTGGTCATTTAAGCGCTCTGTAAAACCTGCGCAAACGATCATTTCGACAGAGTAATATATTAACCAAAGTTCAACTTGGGTGAACGACACTTAACATTTGAACCGTCATTCCCACATTTCCTTCGTTCTCCACGAATCAATGGTAGCGGTCGCAAATGACAAGAACACAGGGACGGGTGGCATTGTGGCAGCCCGTCTGCTTGGCTCTACGTGCTCGGGTCTGTGCGAGCTCATGATCTTCCATCCCGTCGATACTATTGCCAAGCGTCTTATGACCAACAAAGAGTCTTTTCAAGGCCTTGTGGCGATCAACCAGGTCATTTTTCGCGATGCGTATGAAAAGCCCATGCTCTCTCGCTATCGGTCACTATTTCCTGGTCTAGGCTTTGCTGCTGGCTACAAAGTCTCGCAGCGTATTTACAAGTTTGGTGGTCAGCCTGTAGTCAAGGACTATATGACTAAGAACCATGCCGCTTTCTTTGAACAAACGTTTGGCGAGCGCAACGCCAAGACTATGATGCACGCCACGGCCGGTAGCCTTATTGGAGTCGGTGAAATCGCTTTGTTGCCGCTTGACGTGCTCAAGATTCGTGCACAAACGAATCCAGCCGCTATCGCTAACAAAGGAGTGCTCCATATCTTTAAAGAGGAAGGGTTTGCTCTTTACCGTGGCACTGGTTGGACAGCTGCACGAAACGCTCCTGGATCATTTGCCTTATTTGGTGGCTCGGCTTTTGCGAAAGAACGCTTATTTCAGCTTGAAAACTACAACGATGCTACTTTTTTCCAGAATTTTGTCGCTTCCATTATGGGTGCCTCAGCCAGTATTATTGGTGTGTACTTGGTGTGTTTGGTATCGTAATATTTTGCTAATGTAATATTGTGCTATTGTGCTTACTGTAGTGGCTCAACCCCTTGATGTGATCAAGACGCGCATTCAAGCACGTCCATTTGACTCACCTGAAAGCGGCATGACGGTTGTGCGCAATTTGCTCAAGTCAGAAGGTTCAAGTGCGCTTTTTAAGGGTCTACTTCCGAAATTGTCGGTGGTGGGGCCTAAACTCGTCTTTTCTTTCTCGGTAGCACAGCACCTCATTGCGTACTTTGAGAACTCGTTTGCATCATAGTAAAGATAGAACTACACTATTGTCGTTTTGCTGCTTCAATGATGCTATCAAGTCAGCGACAATAGAAAAAAGCACGCATTTAGTGGAACCGACCCAAATTCGGTCCACTTGATTGAGTGTAAAATATAAACCCATTCGTTCTAGAAATGACATCAAAATTATCAAATCGGCTTGTGCATTACTAAAGTATAATGCTCAGCACAGTTCGCACTAGAATAAAGCTGACGGTGACAGCAGAAGCACCAATAAGAAATAGCGCGAATGCAAGTTTCCACTTCCAAAGACGTCGAGGCTGTTGTGCAAAGGCACTTTGGGGAAAGTAAAGTTCCAACACCGAAGCAAGTGACTCGTTCTTCCCTACTGGGAGCCCATCTGGACGCTTCAGACTCGATAATTCTAATAGAAAAGTCGCTTGAAGTCCATAATGATCGGACAAGTGAGTAATTGGATGGATTTCCAATTGACGTAAACGTTGTTTTACATGATCGCCATCATCTTTGGTATCTGTGAGCTCTTTGATGGTACAATGGTCCACTGTTGTCCCCTTTTCGACCAAAGTCAATCGAAAACTTGGTACGAAAGAAGTATTACAATCAGAGCTAGTATGGGCACTTGCCATACTATTCTGAGCACTTGCTCCAGTATCACCCGGGACGAAAAACATGTAATCAATGCACTTGCCGTCCTTATCGAGAGAAAATGGATCTGATTGGTGGATAAGTGACGAATGGCCGTCTCCATTTGTAATAGGGTGTAATTCATCACCCAATTTTGTCGTATCGCATTGTTTCATCAAATCAATTATCAAAGGTTTTGATTGGTCACCACCACTCTTGCCCGCTTTTTGTGTACCTTTTTGCCTCGCTTCCCTTACCACACGCTCGAAATTATTGACAAGTTGCTGGTACACTTTGCTCTCTCGACACCGTGTTGACGTCACCAATGTTGTTTGCAAATCATGAACAAGATCATGTCGTGCATCGAGATTAAAGTCCCCCGTGATAATGACGGGTACTCCAGGGTCACCTTGGATCGTTTTACCAATAAATGCATGCATCTCCTCGAGCTGAGCAAGACGAATGTTGTAGTCTTTAGCATTATCACCAGCTTGTGTGTGGGTAGTAAACACGTGGAGTGAATCCGAGAGATCGGGTGAGAGCTGAATACGAGCGTACAGGACGCCCTTAGCACATATCCCGTCACTCCCGGATCCTTGCGAGAAGGCAACTTGATCTCGTGCGACAATGGGGTAGCGACTGAGGATCAAAAGTCCACCGTCAATCAGACGAAGATCGAGTAAGTTTGGCCACACAGAGCCGCAGTGGTAGCGAAAGCCCATAGCATATGCTTCTCGTACGAAACGATGGTGCCTCACCCCAGCTTCAAACATTTCTTGGAGAATGACAACGTCAAAATTCGCCATTTTGCGGAGCAAGAGCGCGACGCGTAGATCTTTATAATCGCCAGTAGCAAACCACTGACCGCTGTGAATCCCCTCGGGGCGACAGAATATCTTACATTGCAGTCAATAAACGTCGTTAGCGCGATGTTTGGTCACAATAAAAAGGAAGTTGATGACGTACGTTCATGCTGAGCACGGCGAGCCGCTCTTGGACCTTTGCCATGATTCGAGGATGCAGGAAGGGCACTGTGTAGGTAGATGCAGATGTAACTTTTTTATTGGCTATAATTGGGCTTGCCAAAGAGATTTTGCCATTTGGCACCGGAAAATAATGCCCAAAATCGTTTTTAGGAATTGGAATCGAAACGCGGTGTCTAAGCTGCATTGACTTAAGACTTACGTATTGATACTGACTTTTAAATGATACAAGAACTGATTTGTCGCTGCCGTCATTCTTGGCGCAAAAGAGTGAAGTTTCTAGTATCGTTGGCAAATATTTGAGCCTCATTGGCGATGACCACTGCTGCTATCTTGCATATTTGTTGCCAAGTCGGTCACCAGAATGGTACGTCATTTCGTGGCAACTTATTTGTCTTGCCATTTGTATAGAGTGCACGCCACTTCAACTTGCAACCATTTGATACGACCATTTGTTGCCTATCAAAGGCAAATAAGAAACCCAAGCACCAACCAGAAAGGCACGAGTGATGGAGATGGCTACCAAGAAGCTTGTTGGTTCACAATCTGCGTACGTGGCAATACTATGAAGTACCTGACGTGTTTCGTAGTGCCAATAGCATGGCTGCAACGAGACCGTTTTGAGTTTCATCCGACTTTTCCAAGCACCAAAACTAAAGCTACTGATTCAACTTTAATCCTTGCCCCTTACAGATGTGATGAAGACGAGTTTGGGTGGCAATTATTTCACGACCGACAGCATAATTTAATCTACTACTTGCACAGCTTTACAGGCGAAGTGCGATGGCCTCGACCAGAGACTGTGGGCTTCGTGATGCACGGATTAAAGCCACTACCTGCTGAAGTTGCAGATGCCGAACAGTACCCCAAGATTGAAGACAGTAATCCAGACATTTGGAGTCCGTACTATCCACACGTGGTTATGCTCCCTTCTGGCTTGGTCCAAGTGCATCCCAGTCCTAATTCAGACGCCGAGATCCGATGCGGGTACAATCGATTCCCACTCAGAGGTAGCAACGTACCGTTAACTTACGATACGCAGAGGGTACGAAAGTTGCCACCCACGTGGGAACACTCGAGCAATGGGTTACCTTTTTTGCCTCCGTATCCAGTGGCAATTTTGCATCAGGATACTTTTGAGGAAAACCCTCAAATTGCATCGGTATCTCGTATGCAACAGATGCCCGAAGTGAAGAATTCACGCAATTTTCTATTGCCACCGACTGGCGAGTTGGGACGAGTGCAAGGGTCAATGAGTTGGTCAAGACTTCAAGCTGTAAATGCCACAACCGCTCCTGCTACTGATCAAAAACAACCAGGTGCACACATGTTGCATGCCACTTGTTTTGCCACCTGTCGCTCATTTACATGCCGCTTGTTGCTGTTGCATGCAATAGCGTATCCAAAAGGGTTGCAACCCATAACCATGGAGAAAAAAGAGCATAACCGAAAAGGGTACCTTCTTCGGCGAGCGCGTAAACAAATGCGTGATTGCACCTCAACTTCACTAACAGGAACCTTAAACTCAAGTGCAACAGGAGCAACAAGACACCGGAAGGTGCCACGACTGCCAACCGAGACACGCCTATCCTCTAGTAAATAGAAGCAAGACAGCGTGAGCTGGTACAACTTCCATGACATGAGATGGTTATTCATCCTCTCTATAGAAGACCCATTTACCGCCGTAGACGCAATTAGGTCTACGAGAGCTGCCCGTAATATACGGAAAATCGAGAAATTATTAGGCCAAATTTTGACAAATCGTATGCGACAAAAAAGCTATAGTAAATCGATCAAATGCTATTGATGTGGCCCCCCAAAGAATGATAAATATTTATAAAAGGTTTTGTTGATAGTAAGATTTGGACACAGAATACAACCCACGCACAATTATGTGATGGGGTCACACATTCACCTTGCGCAGAGGCGTGCAGAAGCCAGCGGTTAGTTTTAAAGATGCAGCGACCCCCTACGTCCTCCCATACTACTACAAATATTGCGTTAAGAAAGGGAAGGGTTGGAATTAGCCATCAATATTATGACTTTTATGCGAAGAGTCGATCTGATCATAACGATGATCAAGCGGGAAACATGAAAACCTGCCAGTCAGTTAAAGGATTTATTTTCACCCAAATGTGCAGTCGCATCGATAGTTGTGCCAACATCAAAGGCCGCATCTACACCTTGAGTGGTGAGTCACAAAAAGCTCGTACGCCAAGCCATTTAGGAAATGAAGAGTTCGGAGGAAGTTTCACAAATGCCACGACAAAAAGCGCACGCGTATCGCTCGCCTATGTCAAGCGGTGTAAGTGGCTCACAAATACCTCCGATTTAGAAAAAGATAAGAAAAGCCACGAGCGCTCTAGCGAGATTTACATCGAATAAGGCGGCGAAAGAGCTTGAATTTAGCGGTAGTGCTGTTAAAGCGTCTTTATGAAGCATGCTTCATCCATCGAAATAGCTAAGATTATTTTACAGAACATTTATTTTGTGCTCATATGAAGGTTGTATTTGACTATAATGAAAATGTCCAATGATAGCGCGTCGCTCAACTCACGATATTAAATTGTCTTGCTACCATCAAGCACGATTCTCGTACCGACAAACATCTATCAAACTTTTTTAAGGTGTGAACTTATACTTTATGATATGTAGTACGCTCGATCTTCGCCAATATGGATGAAAGACATTCATGTTTTGCGTGCTGATATTGATGGTATCAAGTTTTTGGATTTTTACACTGTTGTCAGTGCGTCGGTGCTCGCGTGGCTGACGGGCTCAGCATTGCGCACAGCCGCAAGGTACAGCAAGTACTTTATCTCGCACATAGATTTTCCCCTTCTAATCAAATACAAATGATCCATAAAGTTAGCCATTCTACCATTATAATATGAATAAGTAAGTTTAGTGAGTACTTGACAACTTCGAGAAACTTCTCTACTCGTCCACATGGCCAGTATAATTATCTTGCCGATCTACATAACTATCGTTTGTATCTCTTTGCAACGATGAGAGTACTTTTACTTTTCTGCAAAAACCAACTTATGGCATTCGGTGTACACTTGTTTTTAAATCGATGCACCACAAAGAGCTCGTCAAGTTGTAGATCTTGGATGCTAAGTGATAGTACAGCGCTGCTAGGCAATGAGCGCAAATCACGCCGACTTTTGATAACAATGCTAGTGTGCGGACGAGCATGACTGTTTCGCACATCTTTGGCAAACGTATTTCTTACACGGTATGTGGCAACGCAAATGCTTTACTTTATCTGGGACCATAGACATCAAATACTTATTCAACAAGCACAGTCGATGAGTCTTCGTATCGACATTCCAGCTGACATTGGTCTGTGTAAGGTACTCGTTTTTTTAACACAGTCAAGTCGATCGAAAGATTTGTTTTTTTTATTTTGTAAAATTGCACGGACTCGTACATTCGGTATGGCTGCTCCCTTGCATAAAGTACAACTGGATCTTTTTTGTGAAAGCTGAGATAGCGAGACAAATCTTGTTCCGTAACAAAATTCCCGGAAAAAAAATCCGATAAAAGCTAGCTTTAATCGAATTTTGTTTTCTCTGATGTAGCCCTTCAGCGCAACTCAGATTGCGCGGCTTTATTTTGATCGGTTATATTTAAGATTGTCTGCCTCAAAAGGCTACGTTCTCATTGGCGAAGAATTTTAGCGCCAAAAAATAGGTATCTAAGCATTAACATTTTGATACAACATTTTGGCCATTGTATGAACGTTATATTAAATTCTCCAGAGCGTATGTAATTGCAGACTACCAATCATGGAGTCCAAGCTCTTTTTAAAATCCAAAGCAACTGGTCGTTCTTGTTTTTTTCTTCACTGTTCCTGGTTCGATTTTTTTTCTATCACAAATTAGGTATGCGGATCGCACAAAACATTACAGCACGAAATTAATTGAAACGCTAATAGACCTCCGTTTCTTATTTTATATCTCGCTACTAAATTGGGCAAGGGTCACAATCTGCGCTTGTCAGTTAAAGGGACAGTGATATAAACCTTTGCTTTCTCCAAAAACACGTAGTCCTGATCATTGGTAGAAATAATGATGTTAAAACAGGTCCACATGGCGTATGTGTGGGTGACGCACACCATGACCTTAACACTTAATAGCCCTCGAACAATGAATCAGCAGTGTACTGCTGGTTGCACACGCGGAATGGAAACGCATTACGAGTGAAACAGACTCTAAGAAATTTGCGCGATGGCAAACGATTGCAGTCAGCCAAGAAAGGTTGACTATTCTTTTAAGAGAGCAACACTGACATATGAGTTGGCTCTAGATTTTCTTTCGGTAAAAATGACCAGGTTGTTAATTTTAAGCATCTTGATGGCACAAAACCATTTTTTGTCTTTAGTATCAACAACCATAACTTGGCATTGGGTATGTTCAGGTAAAATCTTAAGCACTAGAGCGATTAGCGCGGTAAGGTCATAGCTTCCACCGCCTAATTCTGGGCAACAGGGTCAGAGTCATGCTTCACGCTGTTGTGCGTACGGCCGCTTCAAAAAAAGTCTGGGCAAATTTACGGCCAAAATAAATGTGAGAGGTATCAAAGGTACTGATATATCCCTATAAGGAGACGTTAGGCGCTTTTGACACCTTTTTTAAAGTATAATTAAGTTCTACTCGAAAAACCGGTTGCCAGAAAATCCAAAGATAGTGTTTTAAATGTAGGTAACATAATACCACAGCTTAATAACACAACATAGGCCCGCAAGATATAGTAGTAACATGGTTCCAATGGTGGGTAGCAAGTTCCAACTACAACAGCTAACAAAGCTTCCTAAGCGGGCAGCGTTGGTTCTTAAGACATAGCGGGGAGCATAGATCTACAGGTGGGCTCTCCGGGAGCGAGTTCCACCACTCTACTAGAAGAGAATGGAATAGAATACGAATCCGATTACTGGGTACCACGAAAGACCCCGTGGCTGAGACAAGCATTAAATTTACAGGAGTTATATAGCATCAACGGTCACAAGGCACGCTCCAATTTGAATCCAATGTCACTGATCTCCAAAGGACTCGAAGCTGTTGAATTATTGGCTGAATTATAATCACTAATGGATTAGAAGTTATGTTTTCAATACATTTTTTGTCCTTGATGAAGATGCTTTATATCAGCCTAATCGGAAGTGCACGTTGCGCTTTGACCCAAAGATTTTGTAGGAGACCGGGGATCCGATACATCCACTAAAAGAATAGATATTGCTGCGTTTAGAAACTCTTCAGCAAAATGTTCACTGAATCGAAGACAGATGTACGAAGACATGCCGCATGAACAAGCTTGAGCTCATTGATGACGTCTTCGGTGAAAAGCTAACAACTAGGTCATAATTCCCACACTCCTACTGGATTTTTCTTAAGTCCGAACGGCAAGTGACGTTTCGCAAATCACCCAAGTGCTGAATCATCAATAAAAAAAAAGCTTGTTGCGTAACAATATGTCCTTTGAGTCTGGTAGATGGTGACTTATCAGTCAGAATGAGCGAGTCAGATACACCCCATACCAGCTAGTCATGGTATGCTATAAAAGCTGTTAGCAATGCCATAAGAGCTGCAATCGTTTGGCTGTTTGGTCACACAGTTTTTTCGCCCTTTGTGGCCGTGCATCTGGGTACATCTTGACCATACATTCGTCCATATCGGCTCTAAAGTGCTTGAAGAACCAGTAATAGAATACTTTTAATGGCAGCAAAGAAGGCCTTCAGATATCACTTTGCGTGATGAGACAAAGTCGCTTATCGTCTTTTGCGATGGCTTTAGTTGCTTTCTACTGCAAACTGAAGTGAATGGACTAGAGCGAGTAATCTTGCTTCAGTCCAGGTAGCTCAGGACTGCAAAATGGGGCCACTTAGCGTATGGCGACATACTACGTATTACTTATTTAGTACCGAAAGAATCATTGGAAATTAAAGCCCGGTTTGGTCAGTTCTAATCTCATGTCCTTGAGTGAGGTAATAAATTCGCCCCACTTGACCGCAAATTCGACATTATGGTTGTCATTTCTCGCGGGATGATACATTTGCTCTCAATCCACCCTGTTCAACTTATTGTGCTTAATAAAGCATATTTCACGCAGCACAGATCATGATTTGGACCACGTCAACAGGGTTGAAAGCTCTAGAAACGAACGAAATCTGTTAAGCATATAAAATGAAAACTTCGTGTCATGCGATTATATATCGAAATCGAATGGCTTAACTCTCAACAGGGATCGCAGCTGCATCAAGTTAAGGTGAAAGACTGTCAGCTCCGTTACAGGGCAAATTCGAAAGATCTAGCCAAAGCTGTGGTTCCAAATGATGGAGGCCTGAAGTACAATATAATTTTAGAGACAAATCAGCAGTCACTTGGCCAAAAGAAAATACATATTTAGGGTCTTAAGACATATTCGTGGCCCAATTGTATCAAATTTATGAAGGCATGTGCGATCTGCCAGAAGGTCAAACGTACCGCTTGCGCATCGGCTACTTTATAAATTTTGCCAGCAATGTGCTTGCGTTGTTTATTCCAGCCAGTGTACCAGGACTATTGATACATACGAAATTTAAAAAACCGTGCATTCTCGGACACTATGGTGTCGAATAGGAAATATTTTAACGCTGCATTGTATCAAATTGATTGGAAAACGCTTGCTAATAGGTATGGCTGACCATTAATAAAGGACAAAATAGACAGAGAGGATCGGCCGTTTGCTTGTATGAACACTGCGCAGTATGTGCACTGAGAAGCCAGCTCTTGGCTTTATATCAAACAAGCGAAGGGCTTCACAAGGAAAAGGTGACGACACCAGATCACAGCCATAATCAAGGCCAATAAGGCCAAGCCGGTTTCTAATGACGCTATTGAAGTTTCATAGGACCCATTTTTTTAAAAATTGTCTCACGTTAAACCTGGAAGGAAAATAATGTTCGAGTCATTCCATTACTTATTCTACAATCATTTGTGCTTTTACTGAGTTATCAAAACTTAAAAATGTCTCAGCTGATATATAGGAAATTGTGTAGAGTTAATAAATGCGTTGAATTGTATAATCAAGTGCGAGTTCAGTCATAGATAGCTTATCTGCACACGGATTTTGTAATATTAACAACTTGACTTAAGGCAACATTTTCCTTTTGGTCTTAAATACAGGACCCAATGTACACGAAACTTTTGTGAGAAGTCCACTGCGAAAAATAAATTTCTAAATGTTCAAACAAAGTGAATTATCGATTTATCATACATTCTACACCATGAGTCGGCGTACGACATCTTCCCTGTAAAGACACCCAACATTTTCTTTGAAGCTTCTTAAAAGGCCTCACGATCCTTGGGGCCTTGATCTCGATAAGTCATAAGCACCTTACCAACGCGCTCGGCCTTATAAGTAAGGCCACTTCAAGGTGCCACCGTATTCGCCATCGACCGTGATGCCAGATACTAGTAAAGCATTGTTCTTTGTAGAGTTCGAAGGATGGCAAGAAGTGTCTTGCCATGAGCAAATTAGCTCCGTTTTGCAGCCCTAAGCTGCCCGTACTGGGGTCAAACAACTCGCTCATGTCAGATTCAACGAGCTTAGTAGCGTGCAGCCGATGGCATTTGAAAGCGTTAAAAACGGTACTTAATGACTTTGTCTGATCCCGCAAAGCCAGAACAGGTATGTGCTGAAAGACTTTCGTGATGCTGTTGAAAGCATCCTAGTGGTGGCTTCTCCATCACCATTCACTCAGTGTTTTTTCCACCAAGTCCGACAAAGGCTTTACAAGACCCACGTATTCAGCATTGCACTTTTGCAGATAGCTGGCTTGGCCACTTCTCAAATCATTTTAGAGCCGCGCATATATCAATTGGGGTCTAATTAAGCCTTAAGGCTGCTTACATGGCAGTTGATAACTTTTAATTTCTTCCGTCACAGGACACATTTGTCGCATGACCTCAATGCTTGCCTCAAAAAATACTATAGAGCCTTTGATGCCATTTGATATCTTTGTGAGCGGCCATGGAGTATTTAGTTGTCAGAATGTCTCAAAGGTGCATGCCTATAACGATCGAAACAGCTGTGCGACCGAACGACCAAGACGTTGCCGGGGAATTTGAACAAGTGATTTGGTCGAACCTGTTATCTGCACAAATACAGTGCTGGGTAAGCAGGTCTCAGAAAACGGCGATCCGATGCATTGGCAAAGAACATTAGATAGTGTAAGAAAAGCAAGCCGTCTAAAACGGACTTAAATTTGATATCGTGCTGACCACATGCGCGTACAAACGGATGGAAAATTGAATACGCATCTCCAACATGAATTAACGACTGGAAGCTTCTTGGTAGTCCCCGAAAACGATCAAATTTATAGCTTGTATCGACCACCGTCACTTTCGACGTCTTTACATAATCAACATCGGCCAATTTGATCGTCTCTGTGGGCATAATTTTCGCTCCCGTCGTCTCCTTCTCCGTAGTGGACATCTGAAATTCCTCCAAGTGCTGCGTACGAAGGTGAAGAGAGAGACTTCAAGGAAGCGACTCTTGTCACCCATATTGCAAACACTCGGCAAGTTAAAGCAAGAAAAATTCGCTAGATGTCACGAACTCAGGGAAGATTAGTTCTGAGGAGCTTAAGATACAGATCTCACCATACGAAAATCGCTGTTTACTTCACAACATTCTCCTATGCAAACTCACTGTTATGAGGGGAGTTGTGAATGGTCATTGAGATGTCTATCGATCTAACTTGAAACTTAAGGACTGAGACTCAAAAATCATAGTAAGTCCAGAGATTATTAATTGTGAGTAAGACATCATTTCTCGATAGTGATCGATACATGTGACAAGCTTGGTATAAAATGAGCAGGCAGTGCAGCGGTAGCTATGTATTGATTTTCTGATCATGAAACCCATATGTCATCATTTGACCATTTTACGAGAAAATTTGCGCATTATTCTCACCAAAGGAGCACATTGTACTTTAAGCTCAGGAACGTAAATACCTGCTCAATGCGGTCAAGCTTTGGGACGTTACACCTGAAGGTTTACTTGATGCCAGAATAGGTTCTTTGATTAAATCGTGATGGTCACAGCGCTTGAGAATACCCACAAGTATACCCATACATGGTGGTAGCCATCCTTGTCGTCGGGTCTCTCTATTCTATATCAAGATTTGGTGCGGTACTCAAACCGTGCACACAACCGCCGAGGGTCTCTAAGCCAATACCCTTTTGTAATTTTCTGGTTTCCAGAGAGCCCTAGCAGCGTGCACAGCAGGCGAGATATAATGACCTGCATTCACCAGTACATTTCACCTTTTATCCTCACTTATGGGACCTCTTGAGAGGCGGCGACTTGCGTCGGTATCCGGCTGGACTGCGACAAAGACTATCGCTAACTGCATCGATGACTTTGATCATTCGACACACCCGTGTAGTGAGCCAATAAGTATGTCGTTATTTATGTTCTCGTCTTCTCCGTCGTGACATTATCAACGAGGGAATCTAGGACGTCTTGGTCTCTGTAATTACTAGAGCTTCAGTCCTTACTACTAAGGACTTTCGCACGACGGTGAATCTGACGACTGTCTAATACGCTTTGAAATTTGGGCGTAGAGTTTTTTTACAACGTTGTCTTCAACTTGAGACTTCTTCATAGCCGTAGTGGCCGAATACCCAGGCGAGAGTTCGCCAAAAAAGCTTTAATCATGTTTGAATCTTTAACGACGGAAGTGTTCAGACCATCGCACAAGCGAAAAACTAGGAGTGCGCATTCTGTCGTGATGGCATGAGGAATTCTTTTTCGAGCGGCGAATTGCTTCTGGCTTGCTGTACACGGTGGAAACGCAGCCTTTTGCTATGGATGTAGTGAGGCAAAGCCGATGCAATGTTAGACACGGGAGCCAAAGGTGAACATAAAAATGCTGAAGCAACCTTTCTGGAAACTAGCCTGGTGCTTATCAAATAAGTGGGCTGACCCGCATCCCTTTTGTTTGCTTGTTTGATCGGCACTTTAATACTCATTCCTCTCGTCGTGGATAGAATCAAAGCCAATTTATACTTAAATATTGGCTTTCAATTAATGTGAGACTCAAATGCGTGATGGCTTTTGGTGCACGACAAGCACCCTACTAGTTTGCGTGCTGAGGTACTTTAAACGGTGATTTAGGAAAATAAGTCCCTGCCTAGACTGCGGGAGTAAATAAGTTGCTTGTCAGGAATAGAAGTTAAAATCAAAAACAGACGGTTAGTGCTATATACAGCAATCCATGGGCTGCATACAATTTGATATTAAAAAGACCGGGATGGTCAAATTAGATCAACGAACGATTATTATCTTTCTGCACGCCTTCTCTGTGCAAGGCACTGTATGACCTCGTCACACCTGCTCTCAGCACACTGAGTCTTACTCCGATGCATGTGGCTTGTCAATGCATTTTGGTCATGTAGGGTGCGCTAGGCCCTTGCATCCATCTAATTAAAATATACGAGCTACATTAGTTTTCCTTACAAAGTCACTTCTTAAAAATTGTGTAGTCACCTAAATAATTGTCTTGCAATTTAAAAAGAAATGTATGACAAATTTGCAGTTAAATTTAGTAATATCATGCAAATTTTGCGTTTTTGACAAGCATAGCTAGATATATAGAGATGAGCAATTCTATGTATAACACGCTGTTACTTGTAACTTCAAAACATTCCTTGTCCTTATATGCAGCGAAAGGAGGCTGTCTGTGTACTGAGAGATGCTTTAGTTTCGGGAGTTGCCGCGACGGATTGGCTTTAAAGCAGCTTATACCACGGAATCATCAATGCAAGGGGCTACAAAAAGCCCTTTTCTTTATCGTAGTTTTATGTGTTACCACGTTATAGGACCCAAGGCCCTTGAACGATTCGAAGTAAACAATTGTAACATGCACAAAAGCACAAGTATTAATATTCGGCTTGCATTGTTGAAATTCTCCTATATTAGGGTATGTTCGTGAGGGACAAACTGACGTATATAATGTTTCTTCATAGAATTGTTAATCATCCCGCTAAGTCAATTTCATCCGTACTAATCTTTCGCCTTTTACTAAAGATTACCGTGGAATTGACTTATACAATGCGGTTTAAATAAAATTTGTGAATCCCTCCTTGGAGGGAAATCGATCCATCCTCAAAACCAGACTTTGCTCATCTACAATAAGTTTTGTCATATTGTGCATTTTGCCAAAAGTTACAAGTATTCAACAATTATAATTATACCCACATTGATAGTGTAATTTATTGTGTTGGAATCGACAGATACATTTCTACGATAATTCTGTAAAAAATGAAGTCGCAAAATTTTATATCCGCGAATTTTGACGAGTACTTCAATAGCATTCTTAAAATGGGCATAGCAGTTTCGTGGCTCAAAAGTCTCAATCGACTATGAAAGTTGCTGTTCCGATCGTGGACAGAGAAGATTCTCATGCCTCGACCGAACCGGTCGAATGGCATTCGTTCGACGCTGCATGTTTAATTGTGACAACATCCGGACGAATCCTTCTCTTATGGGACCAGGACGACAATTTGCCGTTCCAGTACCCCCAGCTTGCTCTGTTAGTGGCAAGTCTCTTCCACTTTGGACAGGCTCAGCCTTTTGGTCACTTAGAGTTGCAGAATGGGTTTACAGTCCTCATGTCTGCGGATCTCAGTACACAAGTGATTGTTGTGATTATATGTGCAACCCTTCAAGTTTCGAGGGACAATAACATGGCGTGGTTGGAACTAGCGCGACTCAAGACTTTGATCATCTTGCACGAGTTTTTACAAAGCCATCGCAGCGAGATTGCGCGTCTTTCTGTGCAAAGCTGTGAACAGGCCAAGCGAATGGCAGACGAGTATACTTTGACAAGAGCTTTGGACGGGGTACACGACAATTGGGAGGGTACCCTAGAGATATTTATCGCTTTTCAAAATAATGTGGTCAGGCGGTTGATGGAATGGACGCATTCAAGTATTCAGACCTCGATTAGGTCATGGAAACGCGATATGGAGGGTATTATACATCAGAGGTCACCAAAGCTCTACCTAGCACGTGGAATTGTCATGAATGGGGCGACTGGAAAGCTAGTCTTTTCGACTTGTTCTACACGAGCAGGTAGTTTCTTTGACCAGGATTGCGCTTCTCAACAACTTCATCTTCTTTACCAAAGTGCAAGAGTGCAACAGCTCAGTGAGCGTATCGCCAAAGCACTGCATGAGTGTGCACCTTTACTAGCCGAGGATGTCTATGATCAACATAATGTTGCACCTGCTGTTGTCGTAAGATTTAGACATTCATCCTCACGTCGCAACGTCACGGAGCTCTTCCTTGCTTATCAAATGCTTCCGGTAAGACTAACCGAAAAGTCATTTTCTGAACTTTTGTGCTCATGTTGGAAAAATGTGACCAGACTGGAACATTTATGACGGGTATTAATTTTCACGGTGACAACGCCGGGTTTCGTGGACGCCAAAGCAGTCTTGAACAGTTACAGCAGGTGCTCCGTGCACACGCTAGCGGTGCAGCAATGTTACGTATACTCCAAGATCCATCGCAGGATGTTGAGGTGCATATTGGAATGGACGGGGCGCCAGAGGAAGTGTGGGAAGCAGCAAAGAAGCTACTTGCGTGGGCGATCCCTTCTAGCAGCGTTCTTGCGCGCAATCCATTGGATGATATGTCTGATAGAACTTTAAAGGATAATGCAGTTTCAAGGCCTCCACAACTTACATAAATAACAGAGACCGAAGTAGTGCTGTCAGAAAGAACCCATGCTTTAATGGCCAATTTGTTTCCGAATTCTTCGAGTAAAGTCGCTGGTATCGCTTGGTATGAAAGTCGTTCGAAGACTTTTCTTCTTGCCTTCTCCTTCTTCAAAAAGTATACACGTGACATCGATAACAACTCGAACGACACCTACGAAGCCCAATCAAGTGAGCTTTGAAAGTCAAAGCCTTGCCCAATCCCAACGAGGGCTACGTACTTGTGACGAATGCCGCCTGCCATTGCTGTCGTTCCGAGAGCTTTGGTGCCTCGAGAGCCACTGGAATTTCCAGGTCAATACAAGCTTTGAGCACCATCTCCCTTGTACTCCCCTGTAAAACATCCTTATCGGCAGTATACACTGTACCCCCTTTCACTGTACCATCGAGCGTCAGCCAACTTGGGTACACGCTCCCTCTCATCAATTGCACGTACCAACAAAAAAGTTGGTCACCAGTCCTTCTAACAGTATCCGGTCGTTTTCTGGTCCACTTTGACTGAGTACCACCTCATGAATAGACTCGCCTTGAGTCTCTGCGAGCTGAGCTGCGTACTTTTCGAGCGGCTCCCGGTCCTTGATCCACTGTGTGTGTTTGCATCGCGCGTTCGCTCGAGCCTCTCCATGCACTAATATTGTCGATGCAAGACACGTGGGTGTAGGCATTGGACAAATATGCACTGCGACGCCATAGTCGGCGCTGTCGAAAAGGGGGTACCAAAGGACGGACAGCATTCCATCTTCCGTATCGAGTGTAACCCACTGTGACAGTACAGTGGTCGCCAGTAAAGTTGTCACTACCTTGAGTTTGTCCAGCATGAAAGTGTCTTGGTTACATTTGGTGTTTATTGCCACAATATTATTTGACAGTCGTTGCAGGTGAAAAGGCCATTCGACCAGGACGGTGGACAGCTCTAGAGACGCCTTGGCCAAACCCTTTACTCTCACGCATGTATACACACCAGCAGGACGTGACAGAAGAAATGATTTAGCTGAAGGACATTCGATACAACTCTGCGCACGAATGGCCGACACCGTAACCTCTTCGACCGACAAGGCGCCCTGAACCTCAGCTACAAAAACTCGCATCGTATCGCACTAATATTTGATTACGAATAGTCTTGGATAGCATTCCGACTCAAAAATAGTAGTACTAAAAACGTTCGTGCAACATCCACATAACCACATTAAGGAGGAGTCTTAGGAAATGCTGGGTCGCAGCTTTGTCACTGCAGCGCGTGCTTGCGCCCCTCGTGTAGCGCCGTCAACGGCCACTACGCTCCGTCAACAGTTTGCGAGCTTTGCTACCATTTACGACCACCAAAAGCCGTTCGAGGTGCGACAAAGTTATGGTACACCAACCTTTTTCTCTTCATTCATTGCTTGTCTTTCAAATTGTAGGACATTAATCGCCACCGTAGCGACGCTGAGCTGCGGATTGCGCAGGTACCGATTGTAGAAGTGGCTGGTACGGTGGCAGTATGCGACGGGGGCGGTGGGGCTTTGGGCCACCCGGTTGAGTACATTCAGCTAGACACGCGCGTGTACAATACCCCGCAAATCTGCAAGTATTGTGGCCTTCGGTTCAAAATGAAGGAGGGGTACGTTAGCGGCCACTAGGTTTTACACTTGTTGCAAAGAATAATGAGAATACAAGAAGAAAAAAGAATTGTTTGCACTTTCCAAGCACTCATGACGCCAATAATAATTGTGTCCGCACGAAATGTACTACCGCGACGAAGAGGACGAGGACGTTGACATTGCATCGTCCATGATGCCCATGGAATCCATGTACCGCACAATTGTACGATAGCGCCCTTCGCCTTCTCGACGCAGTTGACCGTGCTCCATGTTTTCTAAATTGTCCTTCACGAGCGTGAGGAGCCCAACGAGATAATTATGGGTCACTTCAGGCGTCTGTGCCACATAAAAGTATAAATACTGTGCAATCATACAATACCACGGTAAGATAAAAAAAAAATCGTAGTCAAAACGACAGAGCAAGATCAGCGTACAGCTTCAAAGATATCCAAAAAGAGCGAAACTTGATTCGACGACGTCTCCTTGAGTGCATCGGCAATACGAAGCGAGCGCTGCAGACATTCGCGCACGCGTTTGCCATCGAGTTGACAAGGATGCTGCACTCATTGCAATAGCAATAGCAACAACATGAGGTACCACAATAAAGTGACCAATCAAAAAGTCCCACTCACGTACCCAAAACAAATGGGCACACTTTAGTACCATCAACGCCTGGTCCTTCTTCTTGAGCAATCGTGCCGCATATTGCGTCGTCTTAGTCGCCAGAGTCTCGTAATTCGCCCTCGAGAGATTGCACGTGACTCGCAACGACGCCACCATGAGCTCGAGCGCTCGCCATTGGTCCCGTGCGCGCGTAATCTGGTCTTCGTACACAATGAACGCTTGCGTAATGAATTCGTACGCAATGGCGTCAAACGCACAGCGATCGGCGACCAACGCACACTGTAGGAACAAGTGCACGCACGAAACCGACAGCGCGTCGTGCTTGGACGCCAAGGCCGTGACAATTTCATGCGTGAATTGCAAGACTTGGTGCGGCGTCGTGTCAAAAGCCGGGCGCGGCTCGTCCCGATCGCGCTCTTCACGATGACCGTGCGTCTTGGCTTCACGAGGCATTGCCAACTCGCGAGCAAGGGCCAGCGACTGGTACATCAACGGGACCAGTGTAAAGCGCATGCGAAAGACACCTCCTTGGAGGAAAGCACGGCGTGCTACGACAAAGCTTTGAAACCGCGCGTCGAGCTGGTCGTTGCGAAGCAAGTGAATAATTTTGGCCAAGCTTTGCTGCTCGTTCGCAAACGTCTCGAAAGTCGTGTCCGAGGCGTTGCAAACGAGCGGTGGCGACGGCAACGCAGTCGGATCGTCGCGTACCAAGGGTGCGAGGATTTGCAGCAAAAACGCCGTTTGCGTGGCGTCATAGACACGCTCGTGACGGGCCAGCAGCACGCGAATAAACGCTAGTGCAACGTCTTTCCGCGCTCCTTGCCACGGCATGTAGGCAATTAAATCCACGAGCGCGGGCACGTGCATGAGATCGGCGATGGACAGCGCGTGGAAAAGCGTTGACGTCAATGCGTAAAGCTGAGTCGTCAAGAGTTGACGCAATGGGTTGTGGCTCTCATCACGCCAAGTGGGCCCTTGCTTGTCAAGAAAGGCGAGGCACAGGGTACCCAATTGTTGTACCGCGGAGGTGGTACGGGGATTTTGGGTTCCTGGCGTCGTACCCAACCACGTCAAGGTAAAAGATGCAAACGTCACGAACAAGGACAGGGCCGAAGCGACTCGAACGTGGGCACTAGTGTCTGTACTTGCGTCGTCTTGAGCTTCCACGTGGTACCGTGATGGATGCAAGAGGATCCGTGACGTTGTTGCGAGGAATTGCTCGAACACTTGGCGGTTCTCCTGGGCTTGTTCCCCTTTGGGACCTTCCTCCTCTCCCCTCGCTTTAATGACGGGACCTCGCGCTTCTTGGAATTTGGTCAACCGCTCCAAAAGCGCCGTCAATGTCAACGCAACGTCAACAGCTGGTGGCAACGTTTCGAGTGCCGTGAGCACTTTGGCCAGATTGTGCAAATGAAATTCATCGGGAAAGACGTGGACAAGACAGTCCATTAAATATTGTTGGGCCATTGCGTCTTTGCAAGCAAGCACAATCTCCTCCACGACGCGAGGCAAGACTTGGTCAGTGTAGACACGCAGCGTCACTCCTTCCAGCTGACTGAGCCGCACTAGACTCGTCCCGACGAGCAATCGCAGCTCCATCCGCTCCTTTTCTCGTGCACCGACTGGCCGTGCGTCGCCCTGGTCTTGATGCTGCAGGCGGATCCAAAGGCGATTCGTTTCGCGCAGATTTTGCACTAAAAAGCCAATCGCATCACGGACAGTGCCACCGCCCGCTTGTTCGTAGACTGAGCCAGTATCCGGAAGCTCCTCACGGACCCTCTGGGATAGATAGTGTCGTAAAAAGAGTCCACGAAGCGGGTGGTGCACGCCCTTGAGCATGTCAACGAGGTCACTCAACACGTCCCGCGCTGGAGCTTCTCGCGACTTGATATACACGGCACCTACAGCCACGAGCAAGTAGAGTCTTGGCACGACATTTCCACTACTTTGCACGCGCTCGTAGAGCTTTTGCATAGACGCGCCTGCCTCGTGTTGGTCCTCGACGTAGCTCTCAAAGTGCCGCAATTCATCCATCACTTGCATATCTAGAATCCGAGACACGGTCGATGAAGTGAGTCCCACACAAGTCGATCAAGACGACGAGAGCGCAATCGTACATAATTGGTAGTACTGCTTTGGCGACAAGAGACTCGTGCGAAGCTCGCGCAAGAACTCGGCCGCGTGCTTCAAGACGCCTTCGTGATCACCGAGATCGACGGCACGCTGCATATGGACACTTTGATCACGCACAGTCTGCAGGGCTTCGCGAAGCAAGTCCTCTTGGCTTTGCCGGTCGAGGCCAAGGCCTCCTCGTGCCATCTTTGGTTTGGCCCCCGACCTCAGTGCCGGGTATCGACTTTTCAAGGGTTATTTCGTGGCAAGAAGACTCCTTAAGAAGAATAGGTAAAATAAAAATCAGCGTTAAATATTTAATGTTAACAGCATCAAAGCGTGGCGTCAAGTGGTGATACGCGTCGAGCAACGGCGTTCATCCCCAGGCGCGTGTTCCGACCAAGTCGCAAACTTTGGCCCGGGGTGAGTGGATTTGGTTGACTCGTCTTTCAACAGGCGAGTCGGGTCTACCTACATTTTCGGTGCAATCACCTTGACAAGGCGACTGCGGAGCGTTGCAAGGACGACGACTTCTTCGCGCTGACGCACGCGATGCAGTTCCTTGGTAATGGCCGCAATCATACGTTGCATCTTGTCGTGCGTCGTTTGGTGCAATTGCAACATGTTGCGAATGTGCACGAGCAATTCGAGCTCTTCCTGCCGTTCTTCATCGAGCTCATCGTGCTCTTGTTGGCGGGCAGCCAAACTCCCATCGTCACACGAGGGCGGCGAGACGAGGAGGACATCGATCTCGGCCTGGAGTTGGGCCATCAGGCCTTCAATCTCTTCCAATCGCGCCGACGATTCGGTCACGTCATTCTCGGACGTCAACACGGCTTGCTTCTCCACGGCCACTTCTTCCCGAAGGCACGCGAGCTGCTCTCGCAATGCGCGCGAGTACAGGGTCAGCTTGCGCGCCGCATCTTCGAGCTGCTTCATGGCAGCCAAGCGTGGGTTGCTGCTGCTAGTGGTGCTCTTGGAAGGCGGCGACATGGTACGTGCAAAAAGGCTGCGTGTTGCGGGCGTGCGAGTTTGCGGTGCGAAGTAGCGGACAAGTTGAACAATGACCCGTTCAAGGAGTGGATTGTGGAGAGGAGTCGTGTGATACGTACGAGTGCTATAGGCGACAGATGATGTGGCGACAGCCCCACAATCATATGATTGGCTTGTGTCTTTTCACACATCCGTTTCTAAGACTACAGTTTCTGTACTTGTTCATACTTTGCCCGAGTCGCTTGAATATAAAGGACATTTATGGAATGAGTTTCAAGTCTTTCCTTGGCTAACGAGGCCCGTTAGACGCGTTTGACGTCGACGAAAGGTAGCGGCTGCAAAGAAGCACTCCCACCGTTCGACTCGGCCGTCAGTAACCACAGGATCCGCTAGCGAGAGATAGTCGCGTCGTGATCTGAGTCGAACGAATCGTACAGGCGCTTATGCTTTACGCAGGTTGCAAGTGCTGTCGTCAGGGCCGAATAGTGAGGCACTAAGGACGGTCCCTTGTAGTACTGGCGTAATGTGCAACAGAATGGATGTAGTAGTGACCGTTTCGTACTCGGTCCGACGCGTCCGCAGATCGTGGCTCGTGCTACCAATTTGGCTACAATTTTATCGTTCTGCATGCGAAAGCCTTGAGAGGACAAAGTGTCTGCAAGTTTGAGAGAAACGGAGCTCTTAATGGCAGGATCGAGTCGCCATGGAATCTTGCCTCGCATCCTTGTGACGAGTGTTGAGTCGTTCGTGCTAACGTGTACCAATCATTAGTCGCAAAGCGCCTGCAGGGGCTGTCCACACCGAACACTTATCTTGGAAGCTCTGTTGAGACCTGTGAGGTGTTGTATCACACACTGCAATCGGGTAAAGGAGAACATGGAGAAGATGAGGGAAAACATGCAAAGAAAAGCGCGCATGTAGCATCGAGAGAGGCAATGGAATCGTGCACTTGCAAAGATTGGTTGATCCCTTCGCAAACCATTTACGGTATTCCTCTTTTGCACAAAATTACCATAGATTGGCGACCGAAAAAAATCCCATCCAGTTTGAGCATACCCTAACCTATCCCTAAAGCACTCCTCAGCCTTTCTTGCCTGACCCCGCCTCTTTTTTTCGGCCTCGTCTGTGCCTTTCACTTCTTAGCTCTTTTGTAAATGAGCCATCCTTACAATACTAAACCTTGGGTACGTTTACATGGAGAGCGCTTGAATGCTGTCAACTTGGTGCCATGCGATACTTAAAGTGTAAGGGAGAGAGAAAGAAAGAAAGAAAAGAGGGAGAGAGACATCGGCATGCAAAGCCAAGAATCGATGCATCTTTCGATCAGCGAAGCACATTTCTTTGTGTCTTTTATGAAGTACCGGTACCAGCACGCTGAAACTGCAAGTTGCTGTTCTTGAAATCGAGGCCTTTACAGTGAGTTAAAAAGCAGTGTGATCTGAAAATGACATTGTCGATCCTCCATGCAGTAGGAGAGCAGCAAGTACTCCTCGCACTGATGGGATTGCATCGGCTTTTAACTGAAAGATCAAAATGATAATTGAGGTGTACCAGAAACTAGAAATGGCAGTGCGAAATACTTCCATCAACTTGAATATAGTCCATAACGGTAGTTATGGACTAATTAATACGCAATTACTTGATATATAAGACTGAAACTACTATTTGGCTAAATTAGTGATTGATGTCTGGCAAAACCACGTCGTATCTGAGGACGCCCGATGCTATCCTGCTACCTCGCAAGCAACCTCCCCGAGTTGCGTAGTAAAGGAGAGGCCCGCCATTCGATCGTACAACTACTTTTAACGACAAGACTTTAAATGCATAAAAGTGGATAATAGGTATGCAAATGCAATGATGGTCTACTCGTATTAAGTGTACCTGTCGCTTACCGTGTTTAAGTACGAACTCTACCACTTAGGAATTCTTGCACGGTCTCACGGCTAGAATCAGAAGCTCCTTTCCATGATTCCAAGGCTATTGTACCTAATATCTTTTCTTTCCGCAAAAACGTTGACGACACTAGCCTCATGATTCAAAGGTGCTCTCGACCAGGGTTCCACCAAGAATGAGACACCTTTCCGTGTAAAAAAACGTCGACCTGGAACAAACATGCCCGTGTTTGCCAGCCGGCGGGAAGTGAAGGACAAAGAATTCCACAGGTGATGAGCTAATCATCTCTGATCAAAAAGATGAGAAGCCCTAACGAAATAGGCGACGTACAGAATCTTGTGCTTGTAGCTTGCTTACGACCAGAAGAAACTGCCTTTTAAAGGCAGAAAGTGCAAGTAAAGAATGGGTTGGACAACAATAAATTTCATGTCGGGTTGGGAACCAGAAAACACGGACCTACTATATTCACGGAGCAATTCGACGATACGTCCTACGCGTTTCTCTCGCCCTTCTTTTCGAGAGAAAAACACATCGACGGTGGCCGTTTCGAATGTGACAAGATTGCTGTTAAAAAATACTTTATTTCGTGGTGGAGTTTTAGAGTAAACGAAAAAAAAGTGATGGCACACAATCTTTGCTCGTAATTTACTTTCGCCGTTTAGCTAATGTGTTTGCGACAATATTAAAACCATGTCAGTACTGGACAAAAGAAGCGACGAGATCTAGCAAATGAAAATGATTTCGCCTACACAGCTGAAGCTCGTAGAGTTTTAATTCCCCCTTAGCCGTAATATGAGTCGGAATATGCTCCCAAGTGAAATCATTTCATTTGCGAGAATCGAGTCACTTTTTATTTCTCACTACTACTGATAGCATTTTCTCCGTTTAAAATGTTGTCAGCTGCAAACGGTCGAACGAAGTGGCACTAATGCATTTTCTTCTTATACTTTATTTTCACTCTAAGTTTCATCACTTGTAGCTCAAAATAACGCAATTTTTAGCAGTAGCCAAATTCGGAATACATTAAACTTCTCAACGATTTTTGTTTTCTCGGGAAGAAGGGCGAGAGAAATGCGTAGGACGTATCGTCGTATTGTTTCGTGAATATAGTAGGTCCGTGTTTTCTGGTTCCCAACCCGACATGAAACTTTTTTCTGTTGTCCAACCCACTCCTTACTTGCACTTTCTGCCTTTAAAGGGCAGTTTCTTCTGGTCGTAAGCAAGCTACAAGCACAAGATTCTGTACGTCGCCTTTTTCGTTAGTGCTTCTCTTCGTTTTTAATCAGAGATGATTAGCTCATCACCTGTGGAATTCTTTGTCCTTCACTTCCCGCCGGATCGACCAGGAAAATCGCAACGAACATGCCCACAGTTTCTTGTATTTGACACGGAGAGGTGTCTACTTGTACAAGATGGACGTGTCGCCTACTGTTCGCTTGCCACTTCATGTACGAGCTCTGTCAGCTCGGAATTTTTGGACGGTCTTAAATCTGGAATCGGAAGCTCTTTGCCATGATAAGAAATCATTGAAAGGCTACCATACCTAATATCTATTCTTCCCGCAAACTACTGTTTACGATACTAGCCTCGTGATTCAAGGGTGCTCTCGACCAGTATTACACCAAAGATGCCATCGCTACATTTGCTACCTCTTATCAGCTTCAGAGATTCAAAGTCCTACTGTTTCAAATACTTGTAAAATTGGACGGCAGGTCTCTCCTACGCTACCTGGTTCGGGGAGGATGCCCACGTGATATTGAGACAGTATTGGACGTCCTCAGCGAACACCTGATACACGACGTGTCTCTGCCGGACATCAATCTACTGATTTGATACAGCCAAATACCTATAAAGCATATATCGTCAATATGTACTAATTGATTTATATGTACTTCGCTCTGCCACTTAAATTTGGGCGAGCCCATTAGTGCGAGAAGTACTTGCTGCTCTTCTACAGGCTGCATAAAATCCAGCAAAAGATCGACCATGTTGTTTACAATATCACTGCCTTTTATGGATCGACGATGTCATTCACACATCACACTGCCTTTTCTATCTATTATCACTCTACTGCAGCACGGGCAGCTCAAAAGAACGTGATTTTAAACAGCAGCCAAATCCCAACACATTCGGAATACATCCAGCTCTCGAACGGCCACCGTCGATGTCGTGTGGAATCGTCTTTTCGTGTTACGACAAAAGGACGGGAAGAAGAACGAGAGATATGCGTCGGACGTATCGTCGTATTGTTTCGTGAATCTTTTAGGTCCGTGCAGACGTTTTCTGATTCCCCCACCTGACTTGAATCTTCCCCTTGTCCAACACGTTCTCTACTTGCACTTTTTGCCCAAAGCTGGTAGCAGAGCAAGATTTTTCCGGTCGAAAGGAAGCAATCAGCACAATAATCTATACGTCGATTGTTTCGTGACGGCTTCCCATCTTTCATGATCAGAGAGATGATGAGCTTGTCACCTGTGGAATTCTTTGCCGTTCACTTCCCGCCGGATCGACCATGAGAACATCAATGCCCACTTTTTTTGTATTTTGCCACGAAGACGTGTCTACTAGGAGAAGATGCACCTGTCGCATACTGTTCGCTTGCGCTTAGTGATGACATCATTGGTCGCGTGCGCACAACTTATAACAAAATCCTACTCACAAGTGCTCGATGGGTTTTTGCCGAACAATAATCTACTGATTTAATACAGCCTGATAGTAGTTTCAGCGTAATATGAACTCAATCCAACAAAAGTGATGAGTACTTCGCACTACCAATAAAAGTTTCTAATACGCTTGGATTATCCATTTCAATTTCACAAAAGAGTGGCAGCAGTAAGTTAGAGCTGCAAGGATTTCATCCGTGCAAGTGGTTTTTGGTGCTCTTCTACAGGCTGCATAAAATCCAGCAAAGGATCGACGATGTAGTTTTCAAATCTTACCGCCTTTTATGGATCGACGATGTAGTTTACAAATCACACTGCCTTTTATACATAAAAAAAAGTCTTCGATGGCAATAACAACATCTATCCCACAATGCTTTGCATAGGAGGAAGGGCGCGCACGATCGACGAGATCTTTTGCTGGTCAAAAGCAGGCAATATTGGTGTTAAAGCTGGTGAAAGCTGCACCAAACCTTCAAATATTTAGCTTGCACTGATAATGATAGCGGCCAACCTCTTTATTGCACTCCTCTTTATATGCTGCATTCTCTTGAGGTTGCGGCACGTGCCGTTTAGTTGACCTTTTATTTCCATTGCAGTCGAGACAATGTAGTGATCAGGTTCTGCTGTGTTTTCAGCACTTCTTCATGCGAAAACCTTGGCTTTGCCGGTGTCGGTCCCTCTTTACTCTCTTCTACATTGATGGAGCTCGTAGCCACACTATTGCAGCTTTGGAGCATGTCCCGACTCATGTCACACCTGAGGGAAAGTTGAGCCTTTATAATAGTGTGGCTACGAGCTCCATCATTTGAGTAAAGGGGGACAGACACCGTCAAAGCTAAGGCTTTCAAATTCTGTAGATAAGTTAGGAGCAAAGATGTTGATGCCGAGACGGTAAATCCAACCAAACGACGTAAGGAAGTCCTAGCGACCTAACAGAACCCAATCACTACATTCTCTCGACTGCAATGTAACAAAATCTGTCACCACGCAAACAAATGATCAGCTAGACGACACGTGCCGCACTCTCTAAAGAAGCAGCACAGCAATCGGGAGATATTTTTCCTCGATTTAAGAAATTGACTTACGTGACTGTGCTAGAAAAAAACAGGCAATAACGAGATCGGCCACTAATAATACAAGATTTTTCAGCTTCCTTCACATTTAATGCTGTTAAAAGCACTGCACTAATAATGCCTACCAAAAGTTCTCGTTGATCGTGCCCGTCCTTCATTCTAAGCAAAGTATTGCGGAAGAGCCAACATGAGTCGTCTGCATGAACAAATGCCAAAAATTTGCAGATATGCGCTCTTAAGATGCCGACAAGCTCGACTGATTGACTCTTCTACTTTTGCTAAAGCACAAATTGGCTTTCTACTGTGTCCAAACGCTGGTTGTAAGAAGCAATCATGCTGATGCCCGAGCAACTTTTAAGCGTAACGACTACACGAGTTCATTTCGGAGTATACACCGGTAATGTATTCGGGAAATGTGCTAATTATTTGATCGTGCACAATGCTCACTTGAAAGGCCAGTCTGGTTCGGTAAACATAGACTATGATGGTGTCACATAGCATCTTGCACAAAGGGTGTGCTTACAGTCTTCCGGTAAAATTGCTCATAATCCTCAGTCTTTGAGGATAATACGCGATTTAGATTTTTCTCTAGGCCGATCACTACGGGTATTTCTAACAAACCTAAGCACCCTAGGTCTTTGTGGCGGGGATAGACGCCACGTAATTCGTGAGAGTAAAAGTCGGATCAACCGCCGTACGTCTCAGTATGAGATAGCTAAAGTGCGTCGGGAAGTACGTCCCTTAACCGTAAGCTTGTCAACTGCTCAAAATGCACAGCCTTATGGTTAGACACCCCGTCAGACTTATGGCCACCACAATGGTCCTTCTGCCGCCAAGTGGCCATCCGTATAAGACTTAACAACAAAGTTGAGCCGGCGCCTGGAAAAGCTGCTGAAAGCATTTCAAGAATCATGTGAGGCTATTGGTCCTTGCGATCGAAACACATAAATAGGTGTTTTACATAAATAATGTTTGCGTCAACAGTTTTTCTCAAGGACCGATGGTGTAAGTCAATCCATGCATTTGTAATAACGTGAAGGTCCGCTAAAAAGATGTTTTGTTTTATTCGAAAATTCAATGCGTCCTTTTTCCAGCAGAAAAGAATTAGTATCGAGCAACACACTATCTTTCCAAATAGATAGTTTCAGACATTTTATTCCGTGATTGCCAAAGAGCTCCTTTTGAAAAAAAAGGCGATTACAATTGCATCCCTTGCTCTGCTGGTCATACTCAGCCAGCTTTCGTGTATTTATGTTAAAAACTAATCAAGTATCACAGATTCGGGAGGAAAATATATTCTGCGCCTCTTCCTTGTTTATGTCTGAAGATGTCGCACTTTAAGGAGCTAACGAAACTCTAGCGTGGCTCGTCCCACTCATGTAGAGGGACCAGAAGCCCGAAGGGACGTATACCATAGTGTTAAAGGCAGCTCGAATATTGATAGCGTGTCAGTAGACGACTGTGGCACCAGCGCGCATACTGCGATATGTATAATTTGTACGACAAGGTCAACCATTTTGACCGACCGTCGCTTTGTGGATAGTCTGATGTAGAGGGCTCGGAGCAGACCTAGCAGCGTATGTCAAAACATAGGATTAAACTCGGAAATGTGCATCTGATCCATCCTTTTTGGAAGATCATGGTATTTAAAAGCCGTTTTTTTAAATAATCTTTCATTTGTTTCGTACTTACACTCGCTCAAACAGGTGCCAGACGCATTAAACTATTTCGGCAGCAAAGAACACCATCATCCGCGTTGCCATTAATCGACGGCAAACCAAAGACAAAGCCAAAGCTTATGGATTTCAGGAATCAGCCGAAACTGATAGACTGGTCAATTGGGCCGACGTGTGAGCCGCACTGATAATGCCTTGAAAGGTCTCACAGGCCATCACGTACTAGATCATCCACTTTTATATTAATATGTTGTGAAGATCAACGACGAAAATCTTTAAGCCCAAATTTATGTTTATTGATGCCCCATGTGCCTTCAAAAGAATGCTGTTCCGTGTGTCTTCGCGTTTGCAAGCAGACTCGAGCTGGATCTGCCAAATATATCCTAATTAAGTGTAGTCCGTCTGTCCACTTATAGTGATTCATTCAGCTTTGGCATCTTTGTCTACACTAATATCACACTCAGGGCAACCGACTAATATCTGTTAATAATTTCTGGTGTTTTCATTCGTCAACAAAGCTTTCATCAGGGCCGATTCAAAATCTGGCTTGTGTAAAAGTACACATTTGATCAGTCAGGCTTGTTTTAAAGCGTTTACCATTCTTTGAGACAAATCAGGCGTGTTTGTCACCGCTCTCAGGAATACGCGGTCTGGTCTAATCAGATAAAGCTTAGAAACAAGAACTTTTACTCTAAACTTTCCCAGAGCGTATTTTGTGTCAAGTAAATCTTTGGCATAGGCTAGGAAGCCACACTGACTAGGCCTTACGCCTTTCTTTGAAATTTTTCAGATCATATAAAAGACCAAGCTGCAACGGCTTTCATTTTCTCGGAGACAGCTCAGTCTCCAAGGCAGTCATCTTATCTGCTATCAAGACACATTTAATGATAGATTATCGGTCCTAAGAACTTGCCTTGGGTAGCCTAAATAGGTCTTTAGATTCGACTTATTCTCTTTATAGCGGCTTTGAACCAATATCGGTCATGGTATGTCCGATATAAGCCTGTAATGGGCGAAATAAATGTGTGACCAATTTGCCGAGGCGCTTGGTAGTCTTTGTGGTATTGCTAACCATTCCGGTGTAACATTTGCCGTGGAGGGAATATCCAGCTGCCATATTTGGACTTTAAACTGCATTCATGACGTCATGCAGCGTACACGCGGACATGTTAAGCAACACGTCCTTTCTTAGCATGGGTAACTGCACAAGTACTTGTTCAGACTTTCGAGAGCATGCACTGGTTGCCACTATTCATTTAAATGTATTTAAAGGAGCTAGTCACGAGTGCGTAGAAAGTAGTAGAATTAAGCGTCTGCACCATAATTGTCTTTGCACACTGCTCTGAGGTTGTAGCTGTTGCCTGTTGACACAGCATTTGATGTCTAGCTCCCCTATTTAAAGGAGAAAACAATCTGCATGTTATTTTTCGCCGGAAACTACTCCAGCCACAAACCACTTTGTTTGCATTTTATGCGTTTTAAAGTCACTACTAAATACAAACGAAAGCGCAAATTTAATTTGATGATAATGTTCTTGCCATTGTGCTTACCGGTAAGACATTGACTCACAAGCGCCCGTCGTTCATCCCCTGCAAGTTGATCTGAGACGCGTAGTGCAACGAGCAAATAAGCACTTGTACCGAATTCGAAGCGGTGGCTGCATGGCCACCATCTCTTTTGTAGTTAAAGTGGATAGCTATAATGGAGCTACATAAACCCACTGTGTCACACTAGTTGGTGGCTCTTCGTACAACGTGACGTAAGTCACGTGATGTTTAGAGCATCGATAAGGAGGCAGAGCTTAAAGCTGCGTTCTGACGCTGTTCCAATTAGAGGAACCTGTTTACCGGTACCTGCACCAGACCATACACAGATGGTCAAGTGAAATCTATCGACCGCGTGCTGAAGGAAACGCTGTGCAGTTTGTGCGCTGAAAAACCGCACCCGTGGGCTAATAAGATTTATTGCTTTAGTTTGCACTCAACATTGCATCTCGAGCATCTATGAGTGTTACACTTTATGAACTGGGGCGATTTGAAGTTCTACGAGCTCTTCAAACCTCAAAGGCTTTAAAGACAAATGGGAATTTCTTTCTTCTTGGTGCCTGATTCAAAATGTGCAAGAAACCAGACATCCGGCTATATCGAAAGTGGGTTAAACAAAATTAGCGAGATGTTGCAGTAATCACACAAGAGACTGTTTTGGAGCTAAGGGTAAACTCAGACATTTCGAAAGCTAGCCTGCAAAAATAATCAGGAAAATTTTCGAAGCAAGTACAGAAGTGAGAATTTGAATGTGTTTATTGAAAGTGTTGAGTGCGAAAAACCTGCCGCTAGTCAGGGTATTTTTTAAGTGTTTTTGAAAATGTATAGGGCGGTTTGCACAATTGACCTTTCCAAGAAGACGCCGACGCGCTAAGTCTTTTGTGTGGAACATCTTTAGAGATACTAAGATGTTTAGGGCCCTGCGCTTCCTGTAAGTCCCGAGATTCCTCAAGCACCTCTTCGAATCGCTTTTCCGGTGTTTACAGTGTTGAAAAGGCGGCTTCGGGTAGCTGATGGTGCCCATAGGAGCCACTTATTTGCCATATGACTGAGATGCTACCAATTTTATGGCTGTGCGGTATGGATGCCCGGCCTAGCTTGGTATTGATTCAAAGAAAAGCGTCTTTCAGACTCCGATCCTAAATCTCGCTAAGACGCGCAGCATTCAATCTCACTGTGGGGCTCTGGGATCATATGTATGAAAGAAAGAAGCTCATTTTCTCGTCAAGGTTGACCTTGTGAGCGACCTTGAGCGAGTACACACGATCTGCTGCTCTTCATGTAAGGGCGCAAGGCCGACACTCTTTGATCGTCAAGGTTAATGGCACTTCCATGTGGAGTGCTTAGTGAAGCGGGTGCGTTTCCACGACTGCCAGAAATGTCTATAGAAGTGGCGTAGTTATATTACTTTAGAGAAATCGTGGAAGTGGTTGGAACGATTCGGTACTACTGCCACAAATCTGTTGCAATCTAGAATTTTGAGACAGCGGGCACTTCCTATGTAAGCCACGGTAATCTGGCTGCATGTTAAGGTATGGTAGGCATTTCGCTATTTTACGCCCAGCGTCTGACATGGTAGTATGCATATCTCAGGATGGAATGTCCTCGATCCATTAAAAAAGTAAGTCGCAGTCCAAATTCATGGATGTGAAATATTCCTCGATGGTGGCTATTTATGGGCTGCGATGCTACAAATTTGACCTGATTAAGATTCCATACCCACAGTTGTCTTTTTACGACGCTAAGTCAAATTCTTATGCGCAAGTTGATGCAATGCTGAAAGTGCGCAAGTAATCTACATAAGGTCAGTATGCAACAATGCTTTCTTTAAACCAAGTGCGAATCATAGATGCCAGTGTTTGATATTCCTCGTGACGTATGAAGCCGAAGAGTGTACAATCTGGCATTATGTGGTAAGTACCTATCCAGAAGGCCTTCCTCTTTTTCGTTGGAGCCGTTTTCGAACAAGTGTACCTTCCACGAAACGGTGACTCGATCTAGTACACGGCGGTGGGCGAGTCACGAATCTCCTCGCTCATTGTGACATTGGCCGTGCCAATAGTTGTTGCCTTTGATTTCGCCATAATTTTTCTGACCCTCACTTGCAATTACCGCATTAATGACGCCCTAGGTTCGGTCTACGTCTTTGGAAATGATAAAGCTCCCTGTCCTTCTAGCAAATTGTTTCTGCATCGCCGGGTAGGCTGACGTCAATTAAAGAGCGTAGTTTGGAGCGATGAGTTTTTTTACAGCAAACTATTGACCTGAGATCTCTTTGCGGCGTTAGCGGGCAAAGTGCTAAGCGAGTGTTTGCCAGTCCTATCGGCTTGAAGGCGGGAAGGCTCAATGGACCACCAGGCGAGAGAGAACGACAAAATCTTGTTCCACTCTGCGATGGAGTAGAAGGCTTTTAGATCCTTTCTAGCATGGGAAACATTGAAAGCCTCGCCGCCCACAGCACAGACATAATTCATAGCACAGGGCCCAGATTTGGTGCAGTGGCATCAAAGATCTTCTTGCGCGCCTCCTCAGTGCAAGGTGCAGTGTGACGCCGTCAAAGTCGTCGTTCTTTAATTAGCAAAAACCAAGCTTCCTTTCTACACTATCAGTATGCGAATAAGATGGAATTTAGCAGATGGTAACGTTAATAAGCCGTGGTTCTCTTTTGTAATGTCCCTTGCAACAAGTTTACAATAACGTGCTTACTCCGGCTTTGCCTGGTTCACCTTGCGTTTTGATCTGCTCGTGCGCAATATCGAAAGCTCAGAATGTCACTATAACGTATATTTTCTACGCTCGTACTTTATGGTTCGGTCCCATCATGTGTCAAATTCAATGCCGGGGTATTTAGAACACTCTGATCCGTTTCGGGATTAGTCTTTAGACCAGTGACGTCAGCGGCGACCGTTCCAGACTTTAGAATTTGGCTGGCTCCCGAGCCTTCATTCCTTCTCTTGCCACCATCGACTTCGATCACGATGGGCAAAGGACAGCGCGCACGCAAGGCAGCAGCCGACGCCATGATGGCCGCCGCCATGGCACAGCCTTCTCTGTCCGTGCTGGAACAAGACCACCACGTGCCATCACCGCTGCAATGCGTGGCTGTCAAAAGCGCAAGCGTCGACGTGACGGTACCACTTGTGCCCAAGAAGCCGTCCCCGCCACCGTCTGAGACGTCCGCATCGTCACTAGACGATGAATTACGTCAGCTAGTGTCTGAGAGACAGCGCGAGGCGTTCGAGGCACTTGAAAGTGTCGAGCGCGTCAAGACGCAGCTCGACGCCATCTTGTCGTGTCTCGTCGCCGCCTTTTCTTCCAAAGCCGAGCGCAGCGCCGCGGCCGCTGACATTGTAGTAGCTCTCGAGATCGTGGGTGTTGCTAGTGGTGCTGGTATCCACGTCCTGGATGCACTAAAGCAGCACCTGGTCGCCAAGCCCACGACGGCTCGCGAAGGCTCGCTCTTGGCATTCGTCGCGCTGTGCAAGAGCGACGCCCTGTCGTCCGTGATCGAACCCATCGTGGTCGAGCAACTGATCAACATTCTGCAACGCCACGCCGACTCCGAGCACGCGGTCAAGACCGTGGCCCAGACGCTCGCCAAGACGCTCGCGACCACGCTCAATCCACTGGCCATTCACACGGTCCTCAAGCAGCTCTACAAAGCGCTTGAGTTGCGTCAGTGGCAGAGTAAAGTCGCTGCCCTGACTTTTTTAAAAACTCTGGCCAGTGACGACGTCTCGCGGTGGCTCCCGGAACTCATGCCCATTGTGACGGAGTATGTGTGGGACACGAAGAAACAAGTCCAAGCCGCGGCGATCGACGCGCTGGTGGCAGTGTGTGCCAAGATCAACAATGACGACGTCGTCCCGCTCGTGCCCGTCCTCGTGGGCGTGATTGCTCGTCCCGAAGAGACGGAACGCGCCATCGACCGGCTCCTCGCCACGACCTTTGTCGCCAACGTCGACGCACCCACGCTCTCGCTCATTGCACCGCTCTTGCACAAGGCGTTGCGCGACACGAGTCTTCGGAGCTCGTCGCTCAAGCGCAAAGCGTCGAAGATCATTGACAGCATGTGCCGCCTCGTCGTCCGCCCGTCCGACGTGATGCCGTTCGTGCCCTTGCTCTTGCCCCAATTGGACACTGCCATCGATCGATTGATTGACGAAGACGTCGTGCACGCGGCCAAGGAAGCACGGGCGCACCTCGTCCATGCCGCAGGCGACGGGAACGCCCTGGACGACGACCCGCTTGCCGTGCGGGCCCAGCTCGAGACGGACCTGTTGACGGCCTTGACGGACACGCTCGATCGGCCGACGCATCCGGGCTTGACTGACTTTACCTTGGCGTACGTCACGGACGTGTGCACGGAGCTCGCGACGCAACGTCGTGGCGCCGAGTGGCGAGACGTTGTGATGCCGTACCTCCAGCCGCACATGCACGACGTGGACGCCGAGCAGTTGTGCGACGCGCTGCGTGCTGCCGGCGGTGGCTTGGGCGACGAACGGGCCAAGTCGACGGATCCCAACGACGTGTGTGACTTGGACTTTTCGCTCGCGTACGGTGGCAAGATTCTGCTTCGCAACGCGCGGTTGCGCCTCACGCGGGGCCACCGGTACGGCTTGATTGGCCACAATGGCGTCGGCAAGACGACGTTGATGCGCAACCTCGCGTCGGGAGCCATTGAAGGGTTGCCCGAGACACTGCGGTCGGTTTACGTCCAGCACGAGGACATTGTCGCGCGCCAAGGCACTTTGCTCGAGTCCATGTGGAAAGCCCCCGAGCTCGCGCACCAGACGCGCGAGACGGTCGAAAAGACGTTGGTCGACATTGGGTTTACCCGCAAGATGCTCGACGGGGACATTGATGCGCTGTCGGGCGGCTGGCGCATGAAACTGGCGCTGGCCCGTGCCATGCTCTACAACGCGGACGTCTTGCTGCTGGATGAACCGACGAATCATTTGGACGTCCATGCCGTGCAGTGGCTGGTAGAGTACCTCAACTCCCTCGACACGATGACTGTGCTCTTGGTGTCCCATGACACGGGGTTCCTGGACAATGTGTGTACGGACATTTTTCACTACGAGGCCAAGAAGTTGGTGCTGTACCCCATGACCTTGTCTCACTTTGTCCAACTGCACCCCGAGGCGAAACACTATTATGAACTCAAGTCCTCGGACATGGTCTTTAACTTGCCCGAACCTGGTCGATTAGAAGGGATCAACTCGATGACTCGTCGGATCTTGACGCTCGAGAACGCCACGTTCACGTATCCTGGAGCGACCAAGCCACAGCTAGAGAACGTGTCGGTGAAATTGTGCCTGGCGTCTCGTGTGGCTGTGATTGGGGTCAATGGTGCTGGCAAGTCGACTTTGATCAAGATGCTCGTCCAGGAGACCGCCCCGGACACGGGATCGTTCTGGAAACACCACGCCGTGCGTGTTGCGTACGTGGCGCAGCACTCGTTCCACCACGTTGAGAAACACTTGGACAGCAGTCCCGTCGAGTACTTTCAATGGCGTTTTGGGGGTGAAAATGGCATTGATCGCGAATTGGGGGACCACGTGAATTTGCAACAATCGGAAGACGAGAAGAACCTCGTGGGCAAGAAACAGGGGCAGGTCGAGAAGATTGTGTCTCGAACCAAAGGCAAACGGGGTACGCTCGAGTACGAGTGCAAACTCGTTGGCATGACGGAACGCTACAACAAGCGGTATACGCTCGAGCAGCTCCAGGCCATGGGTCTCGGTGCCCTTGCCGAGGCCGAAGACGTTCGTCAAGCGACCTTGGCGGGGGGCCTGGACCTTCGTCCACTCACGACCAAGGAGATTCAGCGTCACTTGGATGACTTTGCCTTGCCGGCCGAATTTGGGACCCATGGCAAGATTCGCGGTCTCTCTGGTGGTCAAAAGGTCAAGCTTGTGATTGCGTCTGCCATGTGGAATCGTCCTCACTTGTTGGTACTGGACGAGCCGACGAATTACTTGGATCGGGCTGCCCTTGGTGCACTAGCGGATGGAATCCGGCAGTACGCTGGCGGTGTGATTATGATCTCGCATAGTGAAGAGTTTTACAACTCGTTGTGTACCGAGAAATGGTTGGTCGAGTCTGGGCATTTGACCATTATTGGCGAAGCGCAAGAGAAAGAGTACCGTGCCGGTGGTGGCAAGAAAGTCCTTGACGACGAGCCGGAAGAAGAGACAAAGAGCAGCAATCTCAATTCGTCCATGAAGCGCACGAACTTGACGAATCCAAAGACGTTGCGTCCACTGAGCAAGCAACAGATTCGAAAGCTGAGCAAGCTCTGCAAAGGTGCGGGCGTGTCGTTTGACGACTATGTTGATGGCCTCACGCGTGCAAGTCCCGAGTGGAAGTGGCTCTAAGTAGTAAATTAGACCTTGTTTTACGTGATTGATGTGTGCTTTTTCGCTTAATTTCGATGTTAAAAGGGACAAGGAAGGCAGCTGCTATTACGATTGCTAGCTGCTTAAGATTGCAAAAGCAAGAAAGGAAGAGTAGGGAGAAAGCTGTGGCTCGTTCCATGGCTACGCGTGCTGTGCGAGGCGTGAAGCAGTACGGACAACTTGTGGCTTGCTTTGGCGCTATCTATTCTCACAAGCAGCGCATAGTATTTTTCAGTGGAATATGACTTTAAGTCATAGATCGGATTGATATAAATTTATGGAGGGAAATGTGATGAGTGGATATGTGTGCGCGTTTAGAAATATGAAAAAAGTCTTTGAATACTATTACAGGGTCGTGGTGAAGTTTTTGGCATTGCATCTTAATGCTGGCAAAGCCAACGAGAATAAAGATAAGCTGAAGTAGAGATATGGTTTTAGAGGACATTGCCGCATCGTGGATGGCGGGTGTAAGTCGATCGACGGCCTGAGGGACGAATGAAGCCTCGAGGCGGTCCACGGGCGACGGTAACTGGTGCGACGTAGACCACGTTGACCTTGTTTTTAGTTGGAAGACGACGGCGGGGCGGATTGCAACTAGCTTGGTTGTTGGCGTTGATACAACACGAGGCGCAGCAAGCACCACAGAGACAGCAAAGGACGTCTTCGAAAACCATAAGAGCGTTGGTTACGTCGGTGCTGGCTGTGAAGATTCCGGAAAAGTTGATAATGACATCAGGGCAAAATTTTCGGATTTTTGATGTCGAGTCCAACGTTTATAGTACTATACGATTTGCAAACTCGTATTGACTGTCCGGATATATCATCCCCCAAAAGCGAATATATACTGAGGACAACTGGAATTAGAAAAGATATGCAATAATTTATGGCATAGTCCGGACAGATCTTTATTCTTACCTTTAAAAACATGGACAGGCTGCTTTGTAAAATTTTCAACCGCAGAAATTGATTGATGACTTTCGCTCGATAGTGTGGTATTCGAGCTTGCTGCCAACTACTTTTTGCTGCATCAAATAGTATCATAAGCGAGAGGATAAGATCCTTTTCACCAAAGAAACTAAATGGAATGACAATTGACCCATGTTGAACTTTGTATATCGCTTGTACACTCCTTATTGTTTAATGTGTAGTTAAAATTGATATTGATTTGGAGATTCAGTATCAAAAGAGCTTACCCATTTCCTAAGCGACATTAAATTCCTCTTATTCGTATAGAAAAGATTTGCTAACGACTACCAAAAATTTCAGTTCGAAAAAACATCTAGGCAAAAAAATCCATTCTACATGTAATATTTAAGGTGCTATTGGAGGCTCACAACCATTTCTTGCAAAAGACGACCGAAATAGTACCCATCACGCCTGCAAATAACGAGCAAATTGGTGGCGTAATGCCATTCATATCGGGCCCTAGCAAGAGTGATTCAATCGAAGGTCCATCGCCTTGCGTGCACATTCGCGATTCAAGTTTAAGTCCTAGTCCTGTTACTTGGCTATTCGATTGCTGTTCTTAGTTGCTGGCATATAACAATTATATTCCTGGAAACACTTTAGTCGTCACATGAGGTGAACGAAGCTTTTCAACACATTGTACCATTCCTGCATACATATATTCTCAGCATGTACTCACACTCACGCTGGCGGATGGAGGTGTTAAGCTAATGAAGCTGATTAATGCATGTGCGCAGAGAGCTAATCTAAGCTCTTAATCGGTCATAAAACTGGTATAGATGCTGTGCATGCAAAGCTGTCACCACTTTGTATTCAAACCCGAAAGGCCATGGAGCAGATAGAGAGATGACGAGAGTTAGCAAAGTAGGACCGTAGCTTAATTTTATCTGATAGAGCGACTACTCCTCAGACTACTACTCTTTGGCTACTACTCCCTAATTACTACTCTTGGACTACTACTCAATGACTAATACTTCGGTGCTACTACTGTGAAAATACATAAGTTATCTGTATATCGTCGACGTATGCTCTCATCAAATTCTTTATCCTCGAAGACATCTTAAGATATAAATATATCAGCTTCACCAACACCATTCATATATATATATATATATATATGGTGGAGCTATAATATTGTGCAAGAGCTACGTAAATCTGTGAAATGTTCCTAATGTAATGTATTACGTTATCGCGTTGCCAAGTTATGCACGTGCTAGGCTCAGTCTGGCTAGTCCACGGCATAGAGTGGTGTCCGCATACGTCGGGTCTCGTTCGGCGGGCAGTGCAGCCAGCACCGAGGTCGTGAGGGTCTTCCATTATTTTGCTTAGCTCTGACTTGGTAAGAGCCCAGGTGGCGCCCGGTGCTGGAGACCGTCGCGTCGAGGGTGAAACTCGTTAGAGACCTGCAGATGCCCGAGAGCACCTGCCCGAAGCGCGCGAGCAGTTAGCCCCCGCGCTTGGAAGGAGGGCGTCACCCCAACCTTTTCCAAGCTGAAATGTTCTTAGGTTGAAAGAATATACGCGTTCAGATGAATAATCTGAATGGTGAGTAAAAAAGCAGCATTCGCTTTTTTGATAGTCAAAACCCAATCGCCATGTCTAGCGAAAAGTTTTACAATCAATCTGTCTAGGTTTTCCAGCAAGTCTTCGATTAACGGCATCGAATAAATCCTCAGAGGGACCATATGTCCTCAGGTGGAAATGAAAGAAAGATCAGGCAATAATTCCGTTCTTTTTTAACATCCTTCCAGAGGACGATACTCGAGAGAATGTCGGTATCTGAATGATTTTTGCTGACAGCAGACTTTATGTCCAGTCAGACAGCCTTCCGTGTAAGAGCAGGATCGCTGTGTTACTGGCCTGATGTTGGTAGCGCAGTAAACATTTCGCGCAGCTGGAGGCCGTCTCTGATGATATGTCTAGCCTTTTGGCGCTATCTTTGCTGACATTTGTTCTGGATATCTCCTCGCTTGACCTCACACCCTTGACCTCAAATCCATCCGCGTCAGGACCGCCACCTAACCTATTTAGTCTTTTGCGAGAAAACTATTTTTTTGTGGATGCAAATCCGTTCGCCTTGTACGTCTTGATGTAAAACCGCAATTCCAGCAGGTATACCAAAAAGCGCTTATTCAACTCACATAACCTTTGACATATCTCAGCCTTCATGGTACGATTGTGCGTTGACTTGACCACAGATTTGATCTGGCCATTCAACCTGACTGATGTAACGATTCGACATCAACTTCCGACATCGAACTCCCCTCTTGCACATCCTTTAGGAGTCTGTTCGTGGATAATCAGATAGTGACTAAAATGGACTGACTGATCGTCCAAATCATTTGAATTACCTTGTAAATGTTAAATGAGCAAAATTTCGACGTTTCGCGTGTCATCTTGGTTCTATAATTAAGAAAAGCCGTCGAATTCGTGCATGGTTCTCAGCCAAACACGTTTCTGGTGAATATAACCCGTACGGCACATTGTACGATTGCCGACGCTTATAATTTGTATAATCCTAGAATCACTAGAGCAATAATAAGTCTTGGGGTGCTAACTCTTAGATTTAGGCAGTTAGCGACCAGTGACTCCTTTTGGTTTCGAGGTAAGATAGAAGGCTAAAGACGTAAGCGCACGCTTCTTCAAAGCAAATAACGATGACCGCCCTGGTGCACTCGGTAGCAGCTTAAGTCAATGTGCCCTTTAGCCGGTAAGTCGGTTTCTTCGTGAGGGTGTAGCAGTATGCTCATACACGCAAGGCGGGCAGCCCATGCCGGTGTTCTAAAACGGCTTCGAGAGAGGGAGACAGTCGGCTGCCCAAGGTTCAGCCATATTTGTTACGCGTTTCAAGCTAGAAGAACGCACAGTGAGACCAGTTTTAGCGAAAGGTTATGAAGTGACCGGCGTCAGTGGCGCTGGTGCATCAGGAGGGTACTCTGCTCGAGATAAAGTTGCTTACGGAGAGTACCATTCCTGATCTGGATCAGAGAGGTCAAAATGGCCATTATTTATGCATTAATATGGGTCAAGTAGCAGTTAGTGGCTCTGTAAACATAAAAAAATGATGGAAAAGCAAACAAGTGGGCGACAGCGCACTAGTCTGCACAAATCGAGCGATATACTCACAAATAGGCATGAAGAGGTACCAAAGACTCGAGACCCGAAAGTTTGAAATTCTGAGAATCCAATGCGTGTATTGACAATGACAGTCGACGCTGTTGGTGCAGAGTTTTTCCTGGTATTTTGAAATGCATTCGCCAAACGTTCATCGCAAACAATGGAGTAAAGAAGTGCCGGACGCCTCATGATTTGAATGCGTTTCTCTCTCCTTCTCAATAAGATAGATGATTGCGCTATCGCTTGTAGAGCATTCTCGCGCAATGGCATCACACTTAAGCACAGATTTAGTGATGTTAAAAGAATGTAACTACTCCGAGCTTCCTTGGGAATTAAAGCGCTGATGCAGCAAGGCTACTCTGATATCGTAGAGTCGTAGACGCTCTTGGTCATAAAAATCAGCGTCCTTGGCGAAACTGCGCTTTCCGCCATTGGGCTTGAGCGACGAACCGAGCTTCTGTCGAGGTATCTAGCTCTGGCTGCGAACACATTAATTAGCAGTAATTGTTACTAATCACGAATAACGTCCAACAGCCGATGATGAAATCTAAGCCAAGCAAACATAAATTGGAGATGTTTTTCGACTCGCATATCGGGCAAGTGTCGACCGAGCCAATACGGACGGCATGAACTGCTTATGGTGGTGCTTCATGTTATGCGGACACTGTACATTTGGAATGTGTCTTTGTACACACGTTCCCAGGAACCAGTGTTTCTGCAAAATAATGACCACATTTAGCCAAGTACAAGCGGGTAGATGTCGCTTGCACATTCGGCTCTCTCACAAAGGATATCTGCATACAGAGAGTAGGACTCACTCTTTCAATCGGTTTATCCTCAAGATTTGCTCGATAAAATGCACAACGACGGCTTATCTTTGGATATTTTTGCACAGTGTTTAGCTCCTGATACTGGATGATACATAAATGAAGAGGTAATGCCAAAGGCGGATCTTGAACAATCACTTTATGGCATTAATATGCCATAGAATACGATGCAATGCACCTTCACAATTGATGATTGAGTTTGTATACTAAGAGTCTGTCAGTGTTTAACGAGACCGCTCCGTCTAATAGTAATAGGAAGCTGATTCTCAATTTCAGGACAAATATTCACTGCTTTGACTTTGCTGACAGATTTGAGAGTATATCCAAGCTATACCAATAAAGCTCGTTAAGGGCAAATTAAAAGTGCACAAACGAATTAAAGACAAGATAATCGGATTTTTATCTTTCTTTCTTTGTAATGTTAGTCGATTTCGGTCGTCATTCAAAGACATAGTGTGCTATTGACTTTTTACGTGCAGGAGATCCAAGCTACTGGAACGCACACACCGAGGCAAAGCTGTCTTTGAGCAGAAAGCAATACCTGTATGACCCACCTCTATAAGCGGCATTTGTTTTCCTCATTATTTTCTCGGCCAATAAAGCATCCAGCTATCATAACTATCACAAACTCATTTTGGATTCAGGTTGGCATAACAGCTACAAGTTTTGGGTGGTTCGCCCGTCTGTTCGAAGACTATCTTTGGGTGCCTTGAAACAGATTCTCTGGGCAAACCAAGTCGTTTCGGCCTCGAGCAGAGCGACAAGCCACCGAGCTAACGGCTATTCAAGACAAGACTTCCTGCAGTGCTATATCCGTACCATGCGTCACCGTCTTCTCTTAGACGAGATCGACAAAATGGCTACGTGCTACAATGGTGTTGGCTCGAATTTACATTGACGATCCAACCTCTACAATGAAAGAACTTTGGTTCGCTGAGTAAAGCATGCGCCACTTCACGCGTGTCGGGAAGGAGGCCCCTCACATACCTAAATTTTTGGTCGTCTTTCCCACATCAACCACGCAGCGAACGCCGTACACGATCGATGTTCTGTGGGTTTCATGCCCCTCCACGTGCTTTGAAAGTGTGAACCTTGATGCCTTTGCCTCCAGTCGATGCATGGGTATGCGAACATTGTTATTACGAATACTGCTGAGTAAACTAGGTGTCTGTGTCGCACCTTGAACGCCTTGACCCACAGTCAACCATACCTTGCATAGTCTGTGCTGCTCTTTACGATTTTCAAACTGTAAATAAAGTCTACTTTACGTGTATCAAAATAGTATCGCTCTTTTTATAAGCCGATCAGAATAAAGCTCACGAAATTCAAGAAAAGAATGGGTTGAAGCTGATGCTAAAATCTTCAGATTCGATAATGTCAAAGCTGGCACTTATATCTTCAGATTCCTTGGTCACGTTGGTACAAGGGAAAAAGCTGTCTATATCGGCAACGCAATCAATGGCTTGATACAATCTACGTCCCAAATTTTGTAAATTCGATGCGGACAATAGTTACTCGTTGCCTCAACGGTCGCCAGGCTAAGAAATAGTGCAATACGAGCCAAGCGGTAAACACTGCCATTCGAAAATTGCGCAGTAAACATATGTGTTACTTCACGTGCAGTGATGTGTCCTTGTCCATGCTGCTTAGAATAAACTCAACCGTGCCACCTGAGGAATGTAACGAGTGTTGTGTCTTACGAGCATTCTTGAGGATTTATGTGCCAATTAAACTGTGATGACCATGCCTTGCCAAGTATACCAAAGCTTGAAGCAATGTCGCGTATGACATGCAGCGCTTACGAGTTTTTTCCAGTAACTTACGATCTTCTCCACGCGCAGAAATGAGACCTTGCTCATTCTTCCTTGGCTTAGCGCCAGTCATGCCATTTTTGGCTCGCACAAAATTCTGCTTTCTACGACCAATTTTAGTAATCTACATGCCGATTCTCACTCAAGCCTCTGTATTCGAACCAATAATGCCCACTTTCTACGTTTAAATGTACATCACGCACTTAAATATAGCACTACTACTTTCCAGCAGAGAAAGGTTGATAACTTACCATAGCTCTACTTAGGGCTCGGTTGGGGGGGGAGCAAGGAAAGTCTTTGACTTTTAACTAAAATCAAGGATCATGGCACTTCAGCTATACACCGCCCGTAATGAAATCAAACCGTGATTCTAGATCTGAGACCAAACTACGTTCGAGACTTTCAAGCTCGAGAAACATTACACCTTATTCCAGTGGGATCATAGGTAAGCAGACTCTCATTTCGGATAGTAAGCACGCAGTGACACTGTCACGTTGAGAGTCTGTCTTGGCCTCAGCTAGGGCTGTCCTTCCTCGTCAGTAATGAGATAGACGTCACTGCCCGACTCCCCTATAGTTTACTAAAGCTTTATTCAGCTGCCTCAGCTACCAGCAAGCCAAATTCACGGGTACAACCCGTGCTGTACTAAAGATCATAATTTTTTCTTTGAAATCTACTAGAAGGTAGTTGTTCTTTCATTAGGACGCACTAGGCCCTAGCGTCTCCCCGTAGCATCCCGGATAACTAGCTGTTTGTAAATTCGGCTTTTTGCATCTTGGTGCACTCGGCAAAGTGGACGCATCAAACCGCAAATAGCGGGTATACCACTAACGATGCATCATTAAAAGCTCATGTGCTGCACACAGTTTATCTTCTTCATCGAAAGACTGAAATATTTAAGGATGGACCGATCGATGGACCCATCGAGTATTATCCCTATTTTGTCGCATAAAAGGAAATTTTAAGAGTTTGAGCTCGCTGTTACAGAGTCTTCAAGGAATGCTAAGCATACTATTGCGGCTGTACGCGTGCCCACTTTGTTACCATCACAGCCATGAGAGAAAGAGAATTTACGCAATTTTACAGCTCGGCAAGTTGCAAGAATGTGCAACCGGACACGGTGTGCATAATCGAGTGAATGAAGTGTTTTATCAGCTGACGCTCCAGCCCGAAACTACTCGAGAAATGCCACCTTAACCAAAGTACTGCGTGTGGGCTTCATGTTGAGCGCTTGTTGATGATAAAGCCCCGATTCAATTGCACGCATGAATATCGATGTAAACGCTGGACCATCTCAGCCAGCTCGTCAGGTACTTACTTGTAGCTCGCCCACAGGATTTTATTATTTTGTTTTGGCTGCACATCCTGTTTTAAGCTGTCCGGACAAAAAGATGCCGACGAGTAGCGGCTTCGGAGTGCGTGGTATGTGCAGTAAAGTATTGACTTATTAAAGCGTCTACAGAGTAACTTCAACAATTATTTTAGCATATTAAGCTCATAAAGTGGCCTACGGAGGGCATGTGACAAAGCGAAGAGCTTGAGGATTGAGCCGCAATGAGCAATCGTGAATCAAATGTGATGAGAAGTGAGAAGGACGGACGTTATGCTCAATGAAGAAATTTCCGGGATTGGAAATACAGTCGGCGCCGCCTTGCTCTATTCTGACGTGTGTGGACGCGGCATATAAACTTTGAGGCCACATACGATAAAATGAGACTGCACCTTCCTCGCTTATATGGCGATATTTTAACAGCCTAGCTTAATGCAAAAGTTTGCCCCGTGCTTGTTCATCAGCAACTAACTCAGTCCATGCTAAATGTTGCATGTATCGTATTTTAACGCCCGATAAGTATCGCTTACTTAAAAAATATTGTGTGACGCAACAAAAATTATTACTTAATGCACATTTGTAGAAACTACTATGCGAGTTAGTAATTGAGGAATTGGCACCCAGATGAGTTATAACTAAATTCGGTTCAAATTTTACAAATATAACAGCTTTATTGCGTCTTGTTACAAAGCCTAATACCAACGCTTCGAGTAAGGCAAATAGCAATCTGCAGCTCGTACTGAATTTAAGTACAACGCAAGGGCTAAAGACCTGAACCCATGCAATCCTCATCACACCTTGTTTTTAATCTGCACCCGAGTTGTCGCGGTGGATCCTGTGTAGGACAAATCAGTATGCTCATTTTTCTCGGGTGAGCTTAACGAGCTGGCAGCATCTGCTTGACATTCAAGGCTTTCAAATTACTCAACGCGTCTTATCTCTGAGCAAATATAAAAGATTTTTTTGGGAGACTTTTATGTCGATGCTTCCTGCGCCTAAAGTGGATGTACCTTTCAACGCTAGTCCCAGTAAGCGTGAAAATCCTGAAAAAGGAAGGAAATTATCTCCTACTCGGAGTTATAACAACAAAAAAGAGGGTGCTTCACCTAGAACAAATCGAGCATCTCATTTCATTTGACGTTATTGACGCAGAGTTGGAGGTTATTCCGGAAGCAACCAAATAAGAACTTACGTGCAAATGTCCGCTGAGTCGACTTTTTTCTACCTGAAATGAGCTGAAGCACCGGATGATGCCAACTCCATTGCCATTCAAATGTGCGGTCACTTTTCCTCTATTCTTGCCAAGGTAAGGAAAATTTAGTGGAGTTTGTCTAATAGTTTACAACTTCGCTTTCTTCGGCGGTCTTCAATTTTCGTGCAATCTTAAAAAGGGAGCCTTTGCTTTTGCGGGTTTTCGCCTTTGAATAGACGTTGTGTCCTCATCCAGTTCGTTTCGCCTTCGATATACGAAATATGTACTAGGCGTTTGCATACAACTGAGCTTATGTGTTAGAAAGGTGACTTTGAGCCTTGCAAGAATCACAGCTTTTGACGCCCCATATAAAGCGAAAGATACAAAATTACGGGTAGTACTACAAATATGGAGCATAGGGTAGGACAAAGCGTTGAAGCGGGCACACACAGAAAAGGCATTCAGAAAGGGACACGAACTACCGCTTTTGTAGTTGTTCACTATCTTTGGTCTCAAGGGTAACGACGTGTGCAATACTTGCAGCTCAAATTATTCAATGCCAACTGACTTTCTTACGAAATGTAGGCTTGGGTACAACGATGACAAACCAGGCAAAGCTACCGGCGGGTTGGACTACTTATAAGAACCAAGCTGACCCTAGGAAGATTGCTTGGGCTTTAACACGTGTCTAGCAGCCTCTGCACTTGAGGTTGCATATATCAGCGCAAGTCCGTGAGCGGTAGTCTGCCCGCCAGAGAGACTCTCAGACAAGTAAGGCTTTGAAATAACTTCTTGCTCTGTCGGGGCGACGGACGCACGCTTATTTCTCTACCTCTGGTCCGTATACACGTTCACCTTCGGGAAATAAGTAAAACATGCGCGGCAATAGTAGGGCTTCAAAGAAGCCTCAGATTAATAAAAAACTGCTAAAAACAATCACATCGCCCGGAGTCTCTGACGATGACATACGAAGACAGCATTTGACAAACCGAAGGCACACCGTGCACGTCACTCGATAGACAAAAGATCTATGGCCACCGAGCCGTACAGCGAAAATTTATCATTCTGACTATCTACTACACCATTTCACATGTAAGAAAAGAGACCGCGCCAATGTTATTTTAAGCACTAAAAAGTCGTAGCTACTAATTATTGAGCGCTTATTTTAATGTATATTGGACACGGCTTTTTTTTATTTTACTTATTTCTTGTGCATGCAATGAAGCGAAGTCGAAGTCGACGCCGTAGTTTCTCGCGCGATCAAGTCCTTCGTCGGCTTAAGGATCGCAGCGAAAGCCTCAGCCGGAACACAAATACACGCAGCAGTAGTCCCGTCGACCGGCGCCGAGGAAGCTGCTCTCGGAGTCGCAGCCATAGCAGGGGATCAGACTTTCGAAGCATGACGAGGATGCATGACGACTCAAAGCGCAAGAAGAGAAAGGTGAAGAAATGGAAGGAAAAGAGCAAAGGCAACAAGGTGACTGAACAAAAGGCAAGTGAAGATCGTGGTCTCACTGCGCCTTTAAAGGTGAAGAACGGAGCGAGCAACATGGTGCCGACAAGCGCAGTGCCCGTGGATGCGTGGCGCTTTTTTGAACAGCTCGAGAAGCAGGAAGCGGCAAAGAAGCCCGTGGGTACCGTACATTCTCGAGGCCTTCCTGCACCAGTGTCAAGTACACTCAATTCGACGTCCGAGAAGTGGGAGTGCAGTAAAGCTGGCTGCGGCCACGTAAACGCAAAGCATGCGCCAGCGTGCAATAAGTGCAATGCCATGAAGCGAATGACGGAATGGCGATAGGACCTGTATCTAGGTACATTTGAGCAATTGCCTCCTGGGCCTATTTTTACGAGGTGGACGTACCGACAAAATGACGTCGGTTCACTGTCCAATCCGAGGCTAGCAAACGATGTCCAAAATTTAGCAGCCCTATTTTTATCCACCCCTCACGCATCAAATCCCCTCGTTTGCCCAATCACAGCGCGCTTCTCCCCTCGTCCACTTAATTGAACCAAGTCAATCTCGTACTTAATACGTCACTCTGTCACCTTTCGTGCTCTCGCATGCTCGAGTCTTTTCAGAGCGTTCATTCTTCCCCATGAGTAGCGACAGTCAGATCCTCCGCACGGGCGTGTTGTTTAAAAAAGGCTCGGGCTCAGGGCCATTCGGGCGTCGCAACTGGAAACCGCGCTACTTTGTCTTGACCCCGACCCGTCTGCAATACTTTACTTTTGAGAATGGGGAGCTCAAGGGCGAATTGAGTCTCCAAGGTTGCGACGAAGGCATGTTGGAGGTGATGCCGGCCGACAGTATGAAAACCGGGAGTTCTGCGTCCACGATCTGGCGAGTCGCGATCAATGCACCTGAACGTCGCTTGTTGGTCGCGGCAGGGACGGAGATGGAGATGAACGATTGGGTGGATAAATTGGTCATGGCCTTTCGGCTCAATGCTGGTCAGCCACTCATACGGGCCTCGCTGCCCGCCCCTTCGTTGAGTCATAGTATGGTATCTGGGGGGTGTTCCACCGGGATTCAAGATTTTCAAAACTTTTCCATCCCTCGTCGTGGTGGCAATCAACGCCATAGTATTGGTACAGACGTCCGCGCGTCGGTTGATGAGCCACAGTTGCAAGTGGAAAGGGTGGCGAAGCAACAGGTGGAGGAAACGGAACGATTGGAAGAGGCTCACGAACACGAGCTCGAGTTGCAACGGCAGCAAGAGCTCGAGTTGCAACGGCACCAAGAGCTCGAGTTGCAACGGCAGGAAGCCGAGATGCGTCGGCAATTGGCAATGCAAAAGGAAAAACAGGAAGCGGCGGACGAGTTGCAGCGGCAGAAAGAGCAAGAGCAACGAATGCAACAAGAGCGCGAGTGGCAACTTCAACAGGAAATGGACCGGCCACAATTGCACGAAGTGCAACAGGGTCAAGAAGGTGCAAACGATGTGCACATGCAACCCGTCCAAGTTGAAGGGAGGACCCACCGACCCGTGACGGACGAGCGAGTGCAGCAAGACCAACGCCGTTCATCGCAGCCAAGTGGCGATTTGCTCGAGCTGCAGCGTCGTCAGAAGCGTCAAGAGCATGCACGGGAACGCGCAGCGCGGAAGAAGGCCGTGCAACAGCAACAGGACGAAGACCTGGCTTTTCGATTAAGTCAGCACTTCACTTCGCACTTAAGCGAAGACGCCACTACGGACAATGTCGAAAAGAGTGGTCAAAACGAAGACGACACAGAAAGCGCGGCCGTGGTTGCGCCCCACTCGTCTTTGGTCGGCAATGTCAAGCGGGAGATGATGCAAAAGCAAACGCAAGAGCACCAGCGTCGTCGAGAAGCGATTTTGCAGCAAGAGCACCAAATGCGGCACCAAGAGGCGGCGCGTGGCAAGGTGGAAGCGCACGTGGCCCCTCGTGAAGTTGAAGTTGCCCCTCGCGAGATTGAAATTGTGCGACGGGCACCCGTGAAACCTTCGCCTGCTGCACCGTTGGAAAGTTTTGAGTTTTAAGAAAGAGTAAATGTGACCATGTTGCGGAAAGTGGCAAAAAATAAAGGACATTTGGTCTCTGTGTGGCCTGTTGTTTTTATGCCACTATAATGTTGCCCTTGCAGGTCACTGGAACGACTTGGGATTGGCTGAAACTCAAATTGGACACCAAAAAAGAAGCAACTGCCATGGTGGATCCGCAAGAGGACACTCGCTCACGCGATGAGGTCTCGTCGCACGTGGTGCCCAGTGAGCGCAATGAGTATCCTGTCAAGATAGCGGTGGATTTTAGGCGATTGAGGGTACGCAAATGCAATTCAAAGTTGCATGAGCACCTTCTGATTTCGTTGCGCACAATTGTTGCATTTGGGCAATGGCGAATGTGCCACGACGACAATTCGTGTAGCCGGATACTTTGCACAAGTATATGGTGTGTCACGGCATGTCGGAAGGATCGAGTGAATCAAACGAGCAACTGGCAGTAAATGTTGCCAGGTGTGTTGCATTTGCAAACAAATGTTGTTTGGACTCTTTGTTGCATTGAGTTGACTATTTCTGTATCTGCTGGCCCAATGTTTTGCAATATACCACTTGTATAGACATTTCAGCGAAGAATGCAAAAAGACTGACGAAAGGTCCAGCATTGCGTCTTTTGTGACTTATGTAAGTGGTTTCTCTCATAAGGCAATCACAATACTGACAAATGGAAGGATACTGTCCCAATGCGCAGCTTACAGGGTCGAACGATACGCTCAAGGCAGCAAGATTGTTGCAAGCGCAGCCGTTGCATCAATTTAGTAGCAAGTGTCAAGACTTTACTGACGACAAGGAGAATCAAAGTCGACAGATGACAAAACATCACTTTGAATCGGTTGACACGTTTCAAGCTCCTGATGCTGATGCTGACCGATTCGATTGCTGTCACGAGGATCGTGAAAGGAAATCGGTTTCATTGAAAAGGCGATTAGTAAAATTAGATGCAAAAGCTTGTGCACGAAGTGGTCAAAGCAGATCAGGAAGCAGCGAGACGGAAGGGATGCAGATGAAGAAAAAACGAAAGGGACGGATTTATTGTATTTGCAAGGGTACGAGTTTTGGCAATATGATTGCGTGCGACAACAAAAAGTGTCTTGATCGGTCAAATTGGTACCACATGGATTGTGTGGATTTGGATCCGTACGAAGAAGCACCCAAAATCTGGTACTGTCCCGCTTGTCAAGAGAATGACAGTGCAAACATCCCCGAAAATCGTACGTGGCTATTAACTCCTATTTTTTGTACTAGCTTAATTAGTTTGATAAAAACTTCTCAGAATTTCGAAAACCTGCGGCCAGTGTCACGTATGGTGACATGATTTCGCATGCACTAAACGTTCTGCCAGGTGGCAAAGTAAGTGGCACATTAAATATGGTACCTTTTGAAGCAAATCTGACTGTGGTGATGGCGACTTAGGGTTCTTTTAAGGAAATTTGTGACTTTGTCGAGAATGAGTACGAGAGCCAATTGAACTGGAAGCTAGAGAGGTACGCCGTGTACCAATTTGAATTTTTTATTAGACTCAGTTCGTATCTGTTCCTATTGCTTGATAGTGATCAGCGAAAGTCCCCCGTGTGGAAATCTTCGGTGCGCAAGATCCTGTTTTCAAATGTGCGGTTTCAGAAACACCCCAAAGACAAAGGCATGTTCTGCTTGGCGGCGTAACCCTGTCGCCCATAACTTTATTGTATTGCTCTCTGCAAGTGTCAAGTAATTTAAAACAAATACAGCACAACGCGTAACTTTCTTTTTCCCCGTCATATTGAACCGCAAAAAGTGCAAGGAACAAAAAGAAAATCAACCGACAATGTTACTACCGACTCAAAAAAAAGAAAATAGTCTTTTGGTCCACTATTTCCGTCTACTTGTCGTTCGAGTCCAGGTCGGGCAAGTCTTCGTCGTCGCTGTCGCTGCCTTCATCCATCATGCCCGCCGCATTCTGTGCCGCCATCATCTGATTCATATCAAAGCCGCCACCGCCATTCAGCGCGCTCATGTCAAAGCCGCCCTGTTCTTCGTCTTCGTCTTCGTCCACAAACTTGCTCCAATCCACTTTTACATTCGTCTTTTCCAAGTGCTTGTCCGCTAATAGACGAGGCCAAAACTCCTCGTCCTGGTTCTTCTTGACAATATGGAAGTGCACGTTGCGGTCCGTCTTGGCCCAGATACTGTCCTTGGCCTCTGTATCCACTTCCTTGAAAAAGTCTAGGCTAACCTCGTACACATTGCCGTTACTCGTACCCCTGTTACGCAGATCCCCAATAAAGTATTATAGTCAATTTTCAGCCAATTACCACAAAAAAAGGATCCACCAAAACACAAAAGACACGGTACGTACTTAAAGGTAAGGTTCTTGCTGCTCAACGAAACCTTCTCGTCTTGGACGTCTGGGAGATCTACAGTCACGTACAGCGCGTCCTTGCGCTGCGCCCACTTGACTGGGGCCCATAAAGCCTTTGCTTCCGACATAATTGCGTCTACTAGTCTCTTGGTAGAAGTTTTAATACTGACTGGGATTCGAGAATGTCTGGACCAAATGATCAGTGTGGACCACACCAAAAGATAGGGTTTCAGCCTGATTTCTAATCTGTAAATTTTAGAAATTCGCGAATGAATGGTGGTACTCAGTGACGACCCGCGCACAACGTGCCGCGCATCGTCAACATTGGACCGCAACAAGCAACTTTACAACGTTGCCAACATTCTATCCTCAGACTTGTCGAGTTGCTGGAATTCAGCCCAAGGGAGTCCACAGCAAGTGCAAGTCCATTTCCATCGCATCGTCCATGTGTCCACATTCTCCATCATGTTTCAAGGCGGGTTTGTGGGTCAAGACGTCCAAGTGCATGTCAAAAGAGCAGAAAAGGAGAAATGGGAAGCAGTCACGGACAGTCAAGTGGATCCAGAAGATTCAAACGCTTTGCAGGAGTTTGCCTGCCAAGTGCAACAAGTCAACGCACTGGCACTGACCTTTCACCGGAGCACGGATTTTTACGGCCGCATCGTCATTTATCGATTGCAAATTTCCGGAGGTGAAAGTAATTAATTACAGTGAAATTTGTCAAACCAACCATAAACTGCACAATACCTGACAACATGCACTTTCACGCACGACTACAGCCACAAAACGCAACTCCACGTGAGACTCCGCTCGTGTCAATGTTCTTTGCTCTTTCATTTCCCCACTTGCTCCTTGCACGTGTTTCACACCAGCGACTGACTCCAGTAAAACATCAGTGCGTCCTCGCGCAACATGATGAGGTTGTGCTGGTACTTGGGCAAGGAATGCACCGCGTGGGAGTCCCGTCCGAGTTCGTCTTCAAATCGAGACGTGATCGTATCACGCTCTTCGTCCGACAAGGAAATCTCCAGCAACGGGTGAAAAACCACTTGCGTCTGAACATTATCTTGCGCTTCACTATAAAACCCAAGCTACCCATTTCACCCAATGTCAAAAACGTGGCACTATTTACGTGGACTACATAAACGTACCATGCGATGGAATTGGTCAAATGCTGGCAACCCAAGCTTTTGGTCGTGGGCATTCGTGTACATGCGCGCCAGGATATAAAAGACTTGGTCTTCTCCAGTACCTTTCAACGCGCCATCGTCGAGTCCAAGTCCAGTTAGCAAGTGCGGATCGCTCTGGTCCAAATTGATGCCCATGCTCGTCATTTCATTAAAAAGCGATGTCCGAACGACGCCCCCAAGAGAGAAACTCGCGTCTTGCGTATACGCTGCAACCTGGTCGGACTGGGGATCCAGTGCAGGGTCGTCCTCGACACACATGCTCTTGGTCATAATCAACTTCTCCGTACTCTTCCCCATCAATTCCATTTGATCGTGAAAGGCATTGCTTTCAAACAAATTGCCACTCGCATCACTTGGCTCGAAATCGCCCGTCCCTGAACCATGAGCTTCATTCGTTCCTTTTGGCGTCGAGGAATCCACAAAAGACGCCAAGGGCTTGGGGGACCCCACGTCTGGCTTGGCCGACAGATCGATGGTACTCTCTTGGACATGCAAAGACGAAGGGTCGACCATGCCATTGCTATAACAATGGTGCGGTGAGGGTACACTCAGGTCCAAATTTGGAGGCAGCGACGGGTACTCGGTGGTGTACCCCCGCTGGTGGTTCATCGGCGGGTCTTCCATATGAGAACGGTACATCAGCGGATCCGTCCGAGTCGTCGCGGTAAAGTAACATTGTGGGCTATGCGCAAGCACGGGTCCAGCTGCCAACATGTCGACATCATTGAGAAGTCGACAGTGGGGACACCGATAGATCGGTCGCGCTGGATTCAACGTGCCATCAAGGTGCAGTTCAAAGCCACTGAGCGTCCATTCGACGACGCCAGGCGGATCCGCGGCGACGCCCGAGCCAGGGGGATGACTTGGCACGGGAGAGGCTGACGGGACTGGAGGTTGCATCAAAGGAGGCGTGGTCCACGACATGGACGTCATCGCGGGGTGGCCATGCGTTCCGTTGTACCCCCCCGCCGTGCGCGTGGCCAACACGTTGCGGGCGCGTTGCGGCGGCTCGAGCACGAGACCCGTGCCATTCATCGAATGAGGCGAATGGTGGAGCCCCCGAGACGTGCCGGCCACGCTTCGAGGCGACGGGCGCATGGAATAGGTCGCCGTCGCTCCGACGGGCGTCTGCAGTTTTCGTTTGTTCCGCTTCGATCGAATGGCCATGACGGACGTGCGTGTGGGCGCAATGTCTTGGAACATCGAGCTCCCGTCTTGGTGCTCGGGTTCAATCGCGAGCAAGAACGACTGGCCCTGGTGGTTCTTCGACACGTCATCGATCCGAAACGAAATGGTCGCGCGTCCGTGCGTCATGTTCGGCCGCATGTCGGGGAACAAGCGCAAGATGCTTTGGTTCAAGACGGTCGCGCCCGATTCGTACAAGAGTGTCACGGTCAGTGGCACGACCCGGTCTTCCAAGCTCGCGCCGGGCGCCGGGACCAGTGCCAAGGCCACGGCCATGCACTTTTCCCGCCCCCCTTCGTCTTTGAACCACACGTCGGGCGGTTGAGCCACGACGTGCAGTTTCTCCTTGACCACGTGGATGGCCGACGAATAGACGGCGTCAAGCGCCGCGTCCCGACTACGCACTTCCACGCAAAACGATCGTCCGTCGCACGTGGCAGCAACAGGGTGCACACTCATGACGAGCTCCGCGAGGCCTGTCGTGGCGTCCACGAGCCCCGTGGACGCCAATCGAAGTTCAGCGTCTTGGTCGTCCACGAGGTCGTACGTGTCATGGAAACGTAGCAACACTTGCAACGGCTGCGACTCGATGCTGGGACGTACCAAAGACATGGTTCATGCCGGGTCAGAAACTTGACGTTTGTCGGGTAACGAGCTTGACAGTCGCGTGAAACTTGACGTTCGGGTACACGTACGTTGGCACTTGCTCTAAAAACACCAGACTCTAGAGCGTACCATTAATCAATAGGTACCGATCGTCCAAGAGGATGGCAAGCCCGTACCATAGTCACGAGGCACGACCGTGGTACAATTTCGACCGAGCTAGCGTACGCAGCTTGCAAGCAATGGACGCGTCGAGACTCCACGTGAGCAAGCAAGTGAGTCTGGGGGAGTCCGGCCCTCGTCTCTTTGTGCCGTTTGTTTCCAATTTGGGACGACGACTGCCACTAGACAAAAAAGTACAGGCCACCTGTACCAGCTGGGGCGGAGATTAAGCGCAAGGGGTAGGTTCTTTTCGTTTAGAGTTGGAGAACCTACCGCAATCACTCGAAGGAAGGCCTTTACCCCATGCACTCACTCTTCGTGCAAGAACCATATATATATATATATATATATACAGGTCAATCACTCTATTGCTTAAGGTTTCATAACGCTGTTCATTACAGTTAGGATTACGGAAGAGCTTAGATCGGTGTAAAGGCTTGAAGTAAACAACTTGTAAAACACTCGAGTCGCCCTTTTGCAACACGTCGAGAGTTGACCACATTCATCGTGTCCAGAGTAAACGGCTGCCAAGCATCTTGTGCTGGTGTCAGTAACAGTGCCGCCTCTAACACGTGGTGGATATAGCGCAAAGCGGCTAGAGTATTTTTGCCTCCGTAAGCTAACGTACCAATTGCACAATAATAAGGTAAAAGTTGGTTTTTTGCCTCATGACCTTTTTACTAATCGTGCTTGTCCAAGCGACTGAGCTTAGTCATTACGACGCCATATGACTTGTCAAATGAAGGAATAAAACCATGACCGGCTTTACTGGAAAGCAGCTGTGCACAATGTGCGCCTTCCTTGCTTTAAGCAACAGTATCAAATCTTGCATTGCCCACTTTGCGAGAAGAGAGAAGTGCTGCTAAGCACACTTATAATGCTCGACATCAAATGCTATTTGACAGGGTCGCGACGCGCGAAGATATTTTACGGCCAGTTTTTTAGTGACGGGCAACAATGCAACGAAGTAATCACAATCTGTCGGCACCCTATTTTAACACCAGATTAAGGCAGCACTAGTGATACACGATTGGTTCATTAAGGCAACGCATTTAATAAATCGCTTAATGTTTTTCTTCTTTTACTCATGAGCCACTATTCGTTGTAACATAAAAGACAAAGACTGCCAGCAAAAGCATGAATGGTTTTGTAAAAAAATTAGCTTTACTTACCAAAAATCGTAAGGCGCACTGTTCGGCTATGGGCAAACCCAAAAAAAGGGTAGAGACAAAATGTGTGACAGGACTACACGATTCCAGTGTGTCACACTAGCTGGTGGTATTGCGTGTGATGCTTCCAACAACAAGGAGAAGGTACCGAGGAGCTAAGAGATAAGCTGTACATGATCTGCTTTATGTGCATTACATACAGTAAATTACTTCGCACAGGCTTTAATAATATACCTCCCAGCTCACATTTTAAGCTGTGGGAGTTATACTGAGCTAAATATTTAGAGCGAAACTATCTATATATAATTTATAGGAGTCAGCGTCGAATGGAAATAGTGTGTCGTACACTGCTTTGAACATGCCAAATTTAAGGTATTAGAATTATTGGTGTTCTAGACACTAAATACACACTCTCTACATGGGCTGGTAGAGATTATGGATACCTGAATGTTCAAAATCATGTGTATCATATTGGGATGCCACCGAGCATTACTCTGACAAAGTAATCAGCACCAATCATTGCTCGTCAGCTTCAATACCGTCTCTTGTCTCACCTGGCACAGGAACAGGTTCACCGTTAAAGTATTTTTGAGGCTTCTTGATGATCTCTCGAAGCTGCGTTGTTAACTGTTTTTCATGCCATTGGCCGTTGACGTCAAGCAAAAGTCCACATCCAATCATTGTCTTACGCGCATACGTAAAGTCGTTGTAATCACGCATCTTAATGTCTTGACGCACGGTTTTCGCGGCTAACTCTAAAAAAAGCACTTCTCGGGACTCAAGAGCTTCTCCGACCACGCAACATCACTTTGAACACCATTCAACCATTTCCCAGCATTAAGCATTGAGCATTTTTTGCTTCCCACAAGGCAGTCCATGCATCTTTGATCTTGCTGATGACGAAAGAATCTGTTGGATGGACCAGAACAGTGGTTCATGGCGGGAAGAAGCACAACTTTGTCTTCGTTCTTTTAAAGATCGAAACGTGGTCATTCGAATTGCTGTGCCCTCTTCTTCTCTCTTCCATAGGGATCTCCGGTATATGCACGGGGCTCTACAATTCAAAAGGTAAATACCCGCATTTAACATTTACCACAGATACACGGGATGTCAACGTTTGAGCACATTGTCATATCTTTTAATGTATTCACCTTGTAGGGCCCGTACAGTAACAAACCCCATTGACATCGTCAGGAACTCCTCGTATGAAACAGTTGCAATGTTTGCTTTGAGATATCATTAATAAAAAACCGATGCACCAGCTCTAATCCGGACCACCATGGTCGTTCCCTCGCTCCACATGCAACATCTGCATATTTGACGTTTTCGTCACCACGAAGCCGAGAGCTGGACTCTTGTCAACAATGACAAAAATGCGTTTCATTTCTGTCCTCGCTATGGCGTTTTACAGGTCACTGGATTGAAACCTGCGCTCGAGCTCACCCATATGAGAAGCAACATACAGCTTAACGTGCTTTATTTTTTCAGGACTGCACAATAATATTCAGTCTGCATCCGCGATACGATGTTGATTGTTTCCTAGCATAAAGACGTTAGCCAGAAAACGCAGAAATAGTACTCGGGTTGCCATAAACTATTGAATCCATCCTTATCAACGATACAAGTTTGACCTTTTGAACCGACATATGTAGCCTTCAATACCCCTGGATTAATCGGCTTGGTATCACGAGTGACAACGATGAGAAGACCAAGGAAACTTTGACAGCAGCCGCTTTTGGACGACCAAAAAGAGCAAAGCATATCCGTGCTCGATCCACTTCTGCCGCGACCAGGACCAGGTTTTAGAGAATAAAGCCTTGCTGCAACAATCGTTTCTGCTTCTGCGGATTACTACCTTCGAGTACGTGAGCTTTTGGGCCACCATTTTTATCTTCGTGACTGAAACCACGTCGATGATTTCAGGCTGGAGCTGCCGCTGCCATTCAGATGCAGCGACAATAGGCGTTGACAGTAGTATGTAATTGAGAAGGATAAACTTGTTCAAACTGAGCGGACTTTTAAATCTTAGACAAGTAACAGGAAGCTGATTTACGCAAAACGGCGACACGTATACTAGTGTGTACGATTTTCATTTTAAACCTTCACTACATATGCGTACACTTTATTTGCGCTTGACGGTATTGTGATCTGCGACTTATATTAGCTTTGAGTATAACATGAAGGTCAGAGACGTGAAGTCACGTTTTCTCTAGGTGTATAGTCACGGCCTTCCGCTGCACTTAAGAACCCATGTAGTCAATATTCACTAGAGTAGCTATAATTGATGCTCTGTATGGATGAAGTAGTGCCTCAGGGCATGCAAGACGGACTAAGTGAGCTGGCGCTTTTGCTCCACCGGTTGATTAAGACTCGTCGAAATATAGTTTCATTTTTCGGTGTCGGGCTTATGTTACCTGTGTTGTAATTTTCATTTAAAAAGGAAAGAATAATGATGTCAAAATTCATTTTTAATATTCTAAAACTAAGATGTTAATTGAAATTCAAGATGTAGACATTGAGGTTTAATATGTGATTGCGCCTAACGTAGTATTTGCGAGTCTAAACAACTGAACTGCTCTTAGACGTGCACTAACCAAAGATGACAGAGCCGTCTGCGTTGATGACGATGATCCCTTTTTTTTCATTAGAGGACACAAATGGGCAAAAAGCTTAAATGTTGCGAGGCTACCACTAAGAGTAAGTCTGTCCGTCACAAAGATTAGCCAGGGAAAGCAAATTGACACTTACGTGATTTACCTCAATTGAGGCTTTCAAAATAGGATGAAGCGCAAATTATCTCGCCATCCCACTATGCATACCATGTACGGTCACGCTCTCTTGCAATCCGCCGAAGTGAGAAAGTTGCGGTGAACTTCCCCAAGAGTTACGCTGAATTATTTTACAGCCCTAGACAGCTGTGGAAGGACTGCGCACGAGTGGCTCGAGTGGAGGTGCTTTGTGTGCACCCAACCTCTTGTTAAGGGCTTACTCACTTTGCGCTAAGTCATTTCTCGTCTATATAGTTCATGCTGCACTACGTACTGCGACATAGTCGCCTCACTTCTTGCATCGATATTTTGGTTACTCTCTCATTCTGCTGATTATAGCTCAGAGGTGAACTAAACGTAAAAAAGCAGTATGCTTTGGCTTACATGTTATTGCGTCTCCCAGACTGCGAGACAGCTCATTTTACAACTATGACTTCATTTATTTCGTCGCGAATATGCGTGAGATGACATGTGTGCGCCCGATGCTCTAAGGGTTGAAATTCTCAATATTTAGGAAGCGCTACATTAATTTACGCTTGACCTCATGCTGTTCTTTACAATTTTGATAAAGGTGACACACTTCGAGTAGTAGTTTTTCCGATGAAGACTTAAAATCCGCTTCATATATAGGGCTCAACAATAAACCTCTTGGTGGTCGTCTCGGCCGAATCAAAGACGTATGGCATTATAAGCATCCACTATTGGTGGCTTAAGCTGAATAGTGTGATCGCACGCATGAGCGCAGTGCCAGCGATAGAAACGCTTGATAAATGTGGCCACACTATGTCGGTGCTTTTGCTTTGTTGTCGATTTAATAGTTTGCGCCTGCCAAAAAACTTAACCAGGTACTGTGACTTCACGACTTTTACAGACCGATTGAGCGAAATGGCTTATTTAGCGGCAGTTCCAAACACAGTCGACAATGTTTAAACAGCAGCGCTATTTCTCGAACTATCAATCGCGTCATCAAAGACTTTTCATGCAGTATGTGCGTAAATATGCCAAAGCGCTGAAATAGCATGCTCTCAATCTTTGAGTTTGGTCTGGACAATGCCATTCGTGCCTCAATAAGCACCACAACAACTTTCGCGATCAAATGAACCAGCACGTCGCTCCGTTAGCCCTAACAAATCGTGGCCTTGAAGTGGATGGTGAACGGATAATCGAGCGTCTAGTTGATGGCAGCCCTTCTACATAGCGCAAAAAATTAAAACTTCGTGATATAACGACTTAGTGCGACTTTAATGGCTGAAAGTCAAGATAATCAGTAAGACCATTTTGACTAAAAGGATGTTTAACAAGACGCGAGTAGTAACCAGAGATTTGGTATAGTTAAAAGTCAAATTTCAAATGCTGTTACTGCTTGACTAATCTGCACCAGCACGTTACTGCACTGGAACATTAAAAATCGTGGACAAAATAGACTTAAAGTACATCTCTTTAAGGAAGCGAGCACACCTTGTGTTCTACGTGTGGTTTTTGAGCCGTGCTTTGACAAAGGCCAGGTGAGTACGGCACCGGATTTAGAGCAGGCCACGGGAAGCTATTTTATCAGTAAGGCCAGCGGTAACTACATTTGTAGGTAATTTTTGGAATTTTATTGCATTAGCTTTAATTTTAATTTTAGTCTGGTTGTATCTTCCCTTTTGGCCGAATATGCTTTCGGGATATCATGGTTTGCACCATCCAGTTGCGCACGAGTCACAAGACACTCGTTTCGATAGAAGTCTGTAGTTCCTTTACGCTTTGTTGGATGGCTTAGACAGCAACTCGCTCGGAAAATCCCCTCTTTTTAAGCTTGAGGTAACGATGTGGTGGCGTCAATAGAACTAAGGATTGTTAACTCATTTTCGTAGACGAATGTATAGCCCGATAAAGTATGGTAGTGTAAACTGAATAGATAGGGGCATGTTTTTCGTATATTCTAGTGAAGTCGCTCACGCACCGCGTAATATGCCTTCATGAGCGCCATTTTTGGCTGTGTCGAACCACCTGTCTGCAAACAGTCTAACTTGACCAAGATTTAACAAAAGAGGAATAATCGTTATTCAAGGGTGGGTCTGGAAATCCGTGCACCCTATGAAGCATGAGGTCCTTCTTATTATAACCAGGGTAACTTTCTTGCGGATATCGGATCGACATATGACAACATTAAAAGTCTTGAATGCGAAAGTGTTTGGTCCTAGTACTGGGTAAAATTACCATCCGGCTTACGATTTTGTACTCACGAGCAAAGCTCACCTTGAAGGCTTTAGTTTGGCCAGCAAGAGCAATTTCTAGCTTGTCGTAGAGCTCAGCAGTTGCGACTTTATGTGTCTTCCAGTGTAAGAACGATACTTGGTAAGTCCGGAGGCATGTGCTATTCGGAGTCTCTTTGGAAATCTCGTGCTGCTTAGCTGACAGCTTTAAGTTGGTGGCTTGCTAACATAAACCATCTGACTTACTCTACCTTAAAACGGTAGCTGTTTTTTACCTTATTTGTTAGACTAAATATTTAGTCCTTTCATTCCTTGTCCTTTGGGGTATAGAATTACCTGTAGACACAATGTGGATAATATATCGATCGTATAACAGGATCGACCTGATATTACTGACGACTTTTTCATCTCAAATTTTTTATCAGCCAAATTTACTTCTAGAGTTGACGCTTGTCAGAGTATTTTTGGGTCTTCCGCCTCAATTATAGTCGCAACAATATTGATAGGACGATCGCACGTAGCGCTTCTATTCTTTTTAGCTTTTTATTGCAATGTCATCTTTTATATAACAAACTCAATATTACGGAGTCTAAACAATATTTTTTTTTACCACACAATAATAACATTAAACAAAGAATTGTGGGACAAAGAAATCGCTCAGAAATTTGTTGATCGTCACGAGCAGCACCAGAGAAGTTTTCACTATGAGAAGTTATGCAAACACGTGAGCATACAAGGGCTACGATTGCACCACGTGTTGCGCATACTTTATACGCCTCGCCATGAGAAATTTAAGGTCTACCACAACTGCTATCAACACCTATTGCTCCATCGTCTCCTCAACACGAGAATCATTCGGCTATGACAAGAAGTTATCCATCTTGATTGTCTTGAAAGATCCAGATATAAAGGACGGAGAAAGTAATGCAGAGTCCGTACGGCTGCCTCGATATCTCTGAACGCGTTCTTTGGATACTGCGACGCAATGAGGGGCTTGTCGCTGAAGTAAGAAACATGCCAGCGGTCGTTTAACTCCGTCAAACTCAATTAGCTGCCTGAGAAACATGGTCCGATTCGACTTCATGTATTGAGCTCGATCACCAAGCTGATCCTAGCCAGCCTGGTCAACGGGTTCTTCGATGATCGATTGATAAGCAACGCTTTAGCTGTGCCTTGCATAGCTCACGAAAGTCGTGGTCGAGAGCTCGTGTATCGCCCGCAATGTCGTCGAACAAATCTTTTTTTGATTCAAAACGCTGCTGCAAGAATGCCATGTACCCAATCCTTTGACGCTCCTCAATCTCTGCGTTTTTTTCCGGCGATCGAAGTATTGCTTGTTTTTTTGACATCCGAGCATCTTCTTGAGACCTCGTCGAGATATTTTGCTTTCTGGTTTCTACACCAATGTGTTGAACCATGGCCAAATTTAAGGAAGCAATTTGTGGAATCTTTTCTTATAGTAACATGCGGTCACCATTTCGAGAGACGCAGCGCGTCACGTTAAGTTCCTCACGCAGTCACTTAAGTGCACATCCGAAACGATTTTCGGTAAGAAGTTAGAGCCAGAGACTGATACTTTCACCTAAGAAGAAAAAAGAAGGGGTACTACACGAATAAAGTACTAGTGTTCATTAATAGTTTACGTGCAGACTTGTTGCGGTCTCGATCGAGTATCAGAGGCACACCAAGTCAAAGATGCAGCAATCAATCATTGCGATAACTGCCCCACGATGGATTAAATGTTAAGAAAAGAATACGACGTTGCCGAGCGAGCTTCCGGGTTTGTTTCGCTGCAAGTCTTCCAGAATTCGTTGATAAGCGATTTCATGTTGAATTGGCCCTTAATGATCGGGTTCACAAGTTCACAGTCCGGCGGGTTGGTAGACTGCGCCTTGCTCGCAATGTCTTTGCACGATTGCACGTTGCACACGGTGGCTTTGAATTGAGGCGCTGACAGCGACGCCTCTTTTGACAGGATATCGTAGCCCGTGCTTTTGGCGCAAGCTACAAAACTGGGATCGTTTATCAGAGGTAGCATGGAATTGATGGCCGCCGTCTGCACTTCTTGCGAGCACGCTTCGCCGGCGACGGAGGTGGCGAGGGCAAGCGCGACGGTAGCGACAGCGTAGAATAGGTTCATGACGGGAAGAGGTGAATTGCTGAATGGATCTGAGGACATGTTTGACTCGGAGCTGGCGTACAGTTAGAAACTGTACATGGAATACTGATCCGTGCAGAGATCAGATTCGATTGTTTTCTCGCGACGAATAGTATAGCCTGTAATATATATAGCAAATCGCAGGCACAGGAATCAGTATGATTAGTGTATCGCCAATGCATTAAATTCTGGATTCCAAGCGAGATCTGAAAACTTGTATGGCTTCTTTATATATTGTGTAGGATAAATGAGCACACTGGCGTGTCGCAAAAGTCCAGCCGTTGCTTTGCAATAGGAGGCAGAAAAACCCAGCAAATGTTCATTAAATGACAAGCACGCGGCATGTGCATATAGCGAAGTCACTGTTCATGAAACAGCTCACATTGTAGTGCAGCACAAGACCTATGAATGACCGAAGAAGTGTTTCGACCACTTTTGCTCTTTGAAAATGCAGTGTAGCCTGCTCTGATAAAAAATGTCTTAATTGGTTTACAGAGTCATGGCACTGCCAGTATATAGTATATTCCATTGATATTATTTATAAGAGATCTGTTTAGCATCGAAAGCGACGCTTTCTAACAGTCTATCTAGTGCCTATGGTGCAGCCTAATGAGGACGGACGTAAGCGACTCGTTTCGTTCAAATCAAGGAAGCGAAGGGCTGACGATTGATTTTTTTTTGTTCATGACAAACATTTATCGGCCATGAAGTACTTTCTGGTAAGGGTCGGAATGCGTCTGCAAAAGTCAAAGCTCTAAGTGATCTATCCAGACCATGCTTCTACGAACGACCTAAATGTACGTCTCAATTTCTTCGAAGTACAGCAAAGTGATTGCCGAGCCGCACACGCCAAATTATGAGCTAGCCTACATAAGCAGAATTTAAAGCTTTAATGACGAACAAATTCGTCATACATGCATAATGGTTGCCGATATTGAGCTATCTACGCGATTCCTTAATGCAGGTAAAGATGTCAATGTCGATATTTTGACCAATAGATTGCATAAATGTACTTGTAAGATCGTGAATTAGCACATTCGAGCTCACCCAGTCACCTGCATAAACAATGAAGACGACTAGCAGATCCTAATCGAAATCGCCTTGGCAGTGATCGCAGTTACATCGGTGTGGGAGACGTCCACAAAAGAGAGAAACTAGCTGATTTATCCCAAGCTCTTGCTTTAAAGAAAGCAGACCTTAGGTTTGACGCAGTTCTGGAAACATATTATGCTCCGAATAGGGTTATGCCGGCCAAGAGAGCCAGTCTTCTATTTCTTCACAGCAATCAAATGGCTTTACATGTATTAGTGAGTGAAAAAGCGTAGAGTTTAACTCGCGCCTCGCTCCTCGGATTATCTAGAAAGCCATCAATAAACCGGTGGACTTTTAAAGCCCAAAACTCATCACTTTGTCGTTGGTTTGTCAAAGGTCAATGACAGCAAGGGCATAATGGTGACCGTGTCCCGCCGAAGCAAGATGCTGCATTTGGCAACTGTACCAGCCCAAATAAAATAAAAGCCAACAACAAGGCTCTTTATAGATACACTCCGGTCATTCTGGTATCGGAATCGGATAGTAACCCGCATTTTACCGCTGGGATTGATCAAACGCTGTTTCAGCTATAAGGGACTCTTTTGCTGATGTTTACAGCAAACTGTACACTAACGTGTGGTCGGACGGAAGAATCCTACCATGCAGTAAGTAGAACGATGCACTACAATCCTGAGTTTTGCGGCTGAGTTTGCACTCAACAATATAGCTCACGCATTTGCGACCTTCACTTCCGTCCATGTAGATGGGCCAATATACTCTAAAGTTTCGTCGACATTAAAAAGCACGATTGTTTTGGTATTGTGAAGGAGGGGTCAAGAAAACTCATCCTCCGAAATCGTTACTTTTTGAGACTTTTGCAAATAGTTGTCGGCTTTCGTAAAATTCGGCTACATTTGTTGGCGGGTCAGAAGACGAAAAAACATCCACCTACCATAAATTTAGCAGATTCTTGTTCAAACATGAATCAATAACGTATATGTGTTTTTGAAGAAGCAAAAATTATTAGATAGTAAAAGTCTTCCGTTCAAAAGTGAATTCGGTCGTTCCGAGCACAAAAAAAGATGGAACCTTTTACGTATTTGCAAGGGCTCAGGTTGGTGTACACCATCCATCATCCTAAAACAATGTCAACAAACCTACAATATATGTGGAATATCCGAAGAAGCGCTGAAGAGGCGTTACGATCAGAGCCTTATAGTTTTTGCGGTGCTCCGAGCTCTTCTCAAAAGCGCACTTAAACCTGCTAGAAAGGCGACTAGGGTCATACGGCACCTGATGATGCCCATATCTCTCATCGTTTCGATCATAAGGCTGGGGAGCAGATTTTTAGAAGCTGAGGAGCCATAACTGTGTATTTTGAGCGGACAAACACGCCTACAGCTCTTTCCGAATGAAAACGGCTTTCAGACACAGTATAAATTTTTGTGCTGAGTTGTACTATGATTGATAAGACTGCCAAGCTTGTGGATAGCACGGCCACTCTTTTTTCAAGAAATTCAAGAGTAGGTGCTGATACCGTCACCAAAAGCTTTTCAAAAAGCGCACTTTTCCCGCTTCATATACGTTGCGAGAGCTTGAGAAATAATTTCAGCCCGACTATTAAAAGGCAGTTGCGGTATGAATATAAAAGCTACGGGGAAAAGAGGCGCCTCGTATGTAAGCCGCGGTCTATTGGAGTATGGTGGGAATGATTTTAGACTCACATTCATAGCTTACACATCCATCCTGGCTTGGATTTACGCTGTAGCCGAGACGTCTCGGAGGTGGGTAATATATTATCCAAGCAGTGAGCAAATTATACTCGACGCACAGGGACGTAAAATCATTAAATGTGGTTGGGTTTGAAGCAATTATAGCCTGAAGCTTTCCCGACTACAGTATAATTGGGTGCAGACCGCCCTTGTCGTTGGTCTTACTCGACACCAGGCAACATTTTCTAGCCAATAAGTGCTAAAAGCGCGCGCATAGCCGCTGCAAATTCACGCCAAGATAATGGCTCTCTATGAGCCAAGTGACGCTCATAAAATAATGGAAGGGGTGATAACCAGAGATCCCGCGCAGCGCGTGAAGATGGCGAGCGTATGCTTGTCGCTAAGCTCTGCTTTGAAAGAAAAGTATCCATCGAGAAGGTTTACTTCTTCCTCGCCAGACTCGGTATGTAAAGACGACAACAATATTACCTGTCGGTGCGCAAATTGCATAATATCCCACCCACCATATAAGTAATTTTGACAACTGGACCCGACCGAAAAAACTACGAAGGCTTACTATCCTTCTTGTGGTCCTCAACTTTGGTGACTTCATCAACAATGAGTGTTTTTGCCTCTGAAAATGTCAAACTTTCCCTGTGTTTTTGTATGAGGTCTTTCGCATGGTCTTGAATCTGACGGCAAGTCTGTCAGCATTATAGACGTGTCCTCGTGCGATGAAGTTTCTTTGACAGAGTAATCATCGACCCGGGGCTCCTTCGCGGACACATAGTGAGCGAGGCGCGAGTTTAGTATCCATCACGCAAAGGCTGAATTGTCTGTGAACCATCGGGTGAAGTAGGACATGGGACGCGCAGTCTTTACTGCGGTGAGGTGAAAGTTAAAACTCAAGTGTGTATTAGTTAGTTAGTTTGCAAAACTACTTGCTAACTCAAAGCCACTCCTTCATTATGTACAATGCTTAATATACTATTCTAGTTCTAAGATATACTTCTAAAGCATACCCATCCTGACGTGTCATCTTCGTACGTGACAATTGTCGGCGGAGAATTGTCTACCGGTATTATATCGCAATTTTGACAACACTCCGTCTCGACTCGACAGCTTGTGGTTCGTGGATACGAGCTTGCTCTGGCGATTGCTGAATTAGGTTGCCGGATATACATTGTCATGAGGTCGGCCGGCATCAAGTGTAGGGCAGCATTTGAATACCACTTGATTATTCTCTACGTTTTCGCGTATAAAGTGATAGCTTGTGTCGATGTGCTCGGCGAGCTTGTAAAATTCCGGGTTTATAGCCAGCACGTTAGAACCGTGTCTGTCTTTAAAAAGATTAATTGCTTGATTACTTGACATTACACCGAGCTTGCTCAGAAAAGACTCCAGCCAAGTCGCCTCTGAAGCTGCTTCTGTCAAAGCCATTAAATTTTTGTGCTGAGTTGTACTATGATTGATAAGACTGCCAAGCTTGTGGATAGCACGGCCACTCTTTTTTCAAGAAATTCAAGAGTAGGTGCTGATACCGTCACCAAAAGCTTTTCAAAAAGCGCACTTTTCCCGCTTCATATACGTTGCGAGAGCTTGAGAAATAATTTCAGCCCGACTATTAAAAGGCAGTTGCGGTATGAATATAAAAGCTACGGGGAAAAGAGGCGCCTCGTATGTAAGCCGCGGTCTATTGGAGTATGGTGGGAATGATTTTAGACTCACATTCATAGCTTACACATCCATCCTGGCTTGGATTTACGCTGTAGCCGAGACGTCTCGGAGGTGGGTAATATATTATCCAAGCAGTGAGCAAATTATACTCGACGCACAGGGACGTAAAATCATTAAATGTGGTTGGGTTTGAAGCAATTATAGCCTGAAGCTTTCCCGACTACAGTATAATTGGGTGCAGACCGCCCTTGTCGTTGGTCTTACTCGACACCAGGCAACATTTTCTAGCCAATAAGTGCTAAAAGCGCGCGCATAGCCGCTGCAAATTCACGCCAATATAATGGCTCTCTATGAGCCAAGTGACGCTCATAAAATAATGGAAGGGGTGATAACCAGAGATCCCGCGCAGCGCGTGAAGATGGCGAGCGTATGCTTGTCGCTAAGCTCTGCTTTGAAAGAAAAGTATCCATCGAGAAGGTTTACATATTCCTCGCCAGACTCGGTATGTAAAGACGACAACAATATTACCTGTCGGTGCGCAAATTGCATAATATCCCACCCACCATATAAGTAATTTTGACAACTGGACCCGACCGAAAAAACTACGAAGGCTTACTATCCTTCTTGTGGTCCTCAACTTTGGTGACTTCATCAACAATGAGTGTTTTTGCCTCTGAAAATGTCAAACTTTCCCTGTGTTTTTGTATGAGGTCTTTCGCATGGTCTTGAATCTGACGGCAAGTCTGTCAGCATTATAGACGTGTCCTCGTGCGATGAAGTTTCTTTGACAGAGTAATCATCGACCCGGGGCTCCTTCGCGGACACATAGTGAGCGAGGCGCGAGTTTAGTATCCATCACGCAAAGGCTGAATTGTCTGTGAACCATCGGGTGAAGTAGGACATGGGACGCGCAGTCTTTACTGCGGTGAGGTGAAAGTTAAAACTCAAGTGTGTATTAGTTAGTTAGTTTGCAAAACTACTTGCTAACTCAAAGCCACTCCTTCATTATGTACAATGCTTAATATACTATTCTAGTTCTAAGATATACTTCTAAAGCATACCCATCCTGACGTGTCATCTTCGTACGTGACAATTGTCGGCGGAGAATTGTCTACCGGTATTATATCGCAATTTTGACAACACTCCGTCTCGACTCGACAGCTTGTGGTTCGTGGATACGAGCTTGCTCTGGCGATTGCTGAATTAGGTTGCCGGATATACATTGTCATGAGGTCGGCCGGCATCAAGTGTAGGGCAGCATTTGAATACCACTTGATTATTCTCTACGTTTTCGCGTATAAAGTGATAGCTTGTGTCGATGTGCTCGGCGAGCTTGTAAAATTCCGGGTTTATAGCCAGCACGTTAGAACCGTGTCTGTCTTTAAAAAGATTAATTGCTTGATTACTTGACATTACACCGAGCTTGCTCAGAAAAGACTCCAGCCAAGTCGCCTCTGAAGCTGCTTCTGTCAAAGCCATTAAATTTTTGTGCTGAGTTGTACTATGATTGATAAGACTGCCAAGCTTGTGGATAGCACGGCCACTCTTTTTTCAAGAAATTCAAGAGTAGGTGCTGATACCGTCACCAAAAGCTTTTCAAAAAGCGCACTTTTCCCGCTTCATATACGTTGCGAGAGCTTGAGAAATAATTTCAGCCCGACTATTAAAAGGCAGTTGCGGTATGAATATAAAAGCTACGGGGAAAAGAGGCGCCTCGTATGTAAGCCGCGGTCTATTGGAGTATGGTGGGAATGATTTTAGACTCACATTCATAGCTTACACATCCATCCTGGCTTGGATTTACGCTGTAGCCGAGACGTCTCGGAGGTGGGTAATATATTATCCAAGCAGTGAGCAAATTATACTCGACGCACAGGGACGTAAAATCATTAAATGTGGTTGGGTTTGAAGCAATTATAGCCTGAAGCTTTCCCGACTACAGTATAATTGGGTGCAGACCGCCCTTGTCGTTGGTCTTACTCGACACCAGGCAACATTTTCTAGCCAATAAGTGCTAAAAGCGCGCGCATAGCCGCTGCAAATTCACGCCAAGATAATGGCTCTCTATGAGCCAAGTGACGCTCATAAAATAATGGAAGGGGTGATAACCAGAGATCCCGCGCAGCGCGTGAAGATGGCGAGCGTATGCTTGTCGCTAAGCTCTGCTTTGAAAGAAAAGTATCCATCGAGAAGGTTTACATATTCCTCGCCAGACTCGGTATGTAAAGACGACAACAATATTACCTGTCGGTGCGCAAATTGCATAATATCCCACCCACCATATAAGTAATTTTGACAACTGGACCCGACCGAAAAAACTACGAAGGCTTACTATCCTTCTTGTGGTCCTCAACTTTGGTGACTTCATCAACAATGAGTGTTTTTGCCTCTGAAAATGTCAAACTTTCCCTGTGTTTTTGTATGAGGTCTTTCGCATGGTCTTGAATCTGACGGCAAGTCTGTCAGCATTATAGACGTGTCCTCGTGCGATGAAGTTTCTTTGACAGAGTAATCATCGACCCGGGGCTCCTTCGCGGACACATAGTGAGCGAGGCGCGAGTTTAGTATCCATCACGCAAAGGCTGAATTGTCTGTGAACCATCGGGTGAAGTAGGACATGGGACGCGCAGTCTTTACTGCGGTGAGGTGAAAGTTAAAACTCAAGTGTGTATTAGTTAGTTAGTTTGCAAAACTACTTGCTAACTCAAAGCCACTCCTTCATTATGTACAATGCTTAATATACTATTCTAGTTCTAAGATATACTTCTAAAGCATACCCATCCTGACGTGTCATCTTCGTACGTGACAATTGTCGGCGGAGAATTGTCTACCGGTATTATATCGCAATTTTGACAACACTCCGTCTCGACTCGACAGCTTGTGGTTCGTGGATACGAGCTTGCTCTGGCGATTGCTGAATTAGGTTGCCGGATATACATTGTCATGAGGTCGGCCGGCATCAAGTGTAGGGCAGCATTTGAATACCACTTGATTATTCTCTACGTTTTCGCGTATAAAGTGATAGCTTGTGTCGATGTGCTCGGCGAGCTTGTAAAATTCCGGGTTTATAGCCAGCACGTTAGAACCGTGTCTGTCTTTAAAAAGATTAATTGCTTGATTACTTGACATTACACCGAGCTTGCTCAGAAAAGACTCCAGCCAAGTCGCCTCTGAAGCTGCTTCTGTCAAAGCCATTAAATTTTTGTGCTGAGTTGTACTATGATTGATAAGACTGCCAAGCTTGTGGATAGCACGGCCACTCTTTTTTCAAGAAATTCAAGAGTAGGTGCTGATACCGTCACCAAAAGCTTTTCAAAAAGCGCACTTTTCCCGCTTCATATACGTTGCGAGAGCTTGAGAAATAATTTCAGCCCGACTATTAAAAGGCAGTTGCGGTATGAATATAAAAGCTACGGGGAAAAGAGGCGCCTCGTATGTAAGCCGCGGTCTATTGGAGTATGGTGGGAATGATTTTAGACTCACATTCATAGCTTACACATCCATCCTGGCTTGGATTTACGCTGTAGCCGAGACGTCTCGGAGGTGGGTAATATATTATCCAAGCAGTGAGCAAATTATACTCGACGCACAGGGACGTAAAATCATTAAATGTGGTTGGGTTTGAAGCAATTATAGCCTGAAGCTTTCCCGACTACAGTATAATTGGGTGCAGACCGCCCTTGTCGTTGGTCTTACTCGACACCAGGCAACATTTTCTAGCCAATAAGTGCTAAAAGCGCGCGCATAGCCGCTGCAAATTCACGCCAATATAATGGCTCTCTATGAGCCAAGTGACGCTCATAAAATAATGGAAGGGGTGATAACCAGAGATCCCGCGCAGCGCGTGAAGATGGCGAGCGTATGCTTGTCGCTAAGCTCTGCTTTGAAAGAAAAGTATCCATCGAGAAGGTTTACATATTCCTCGCCAGACTCGGTATGTAAAGACGACAACAATATTACCTGTCGGTGCGCAAATTGCATAATATCCCACCCACCATATAAGTAATTTTGACAACTGGACCCGACCGAAAAAACTACGAAGGCTTACTATCCTTCTTGTGGTCCTCAACTTTGGTGACTTCATCAACAATGAGTGTTTTTGCCTCTGAAAATGTCAAACTTTCCCTGTGTTTTTGTATGAGGTCTTTCGCATGGTCTTGAATCTGACGGCAAGTCTGTCAGCATTATAGACGTGTCCTCGTGCGATGAAGTTTCTTTGACAGAGTAATCATCGACCCGGGGCTCCTTCGCGGACACATAGTGAGCGAGGCGCGAGTTTAGTATCCATCACGCAAAGGCTGAATTGTCTGTGAACCATCGGGTGAAGTAGGACATGGGACGCGCAGTCTTTACTGCGGTGAGGTGAAAGTTAAAACTCAAGTGTGTATTAGTTAGTTAGTTTGCAAAACTACTTGCTAACTCAAAGCCACTCCTTCATTATGTACAATGCTTAATATACTATTCTAGTTCTAAGATATACTTCTAAAGCATACCCATCCTGACGTGTCATCTTCGTACGTGACAATTGTCGGCGGAGAATTGTCTACCGGTATTATATCGCAATTTTGACAACACTCCGTCTCGACTCGACAGCTTGTGGTTCGTGGATACGAGCTTGCTCTGGCGATTGCTGAATTAGGTTGCCGGATATACATTGTCATGAGGTCGGCCGGCATCAAGTGTAGGGCAGCATTTGAATACCACTTGATTATTCTCTACGTTTTCGCGTATAAAGTGATAGCTTGTGTCGATGTGCTCGGCGAGCTTGTAAAATTCCGGGTTTATAGCCAGCACGTTAGAACCGTGTCTGTCTTTAAAAAGATTAATTGCTTGATTACTTGACATTACACCGAGCTTGCTCAGAAAAGACTCCAGCCAAGTCGCCTCTGAAGCTGCTTCTGTCAAAGCCATTAAATTTTTGTGCTGAGTTGTACTATGATTGATAAGACTGCCAAGCTTGTGGATAGCACGGCCACTCTTTTTTCAAGAAATTCAAGAGTAGGTGCTGATACCGTCACCAAAAGCTTTTCAAAAAGCGCACTTTTCCCGCTTCATATACGTTGCGAGAGCTTGAGAAATAATTTCAGCCCGACTATTAAAAGGCAGTTGCGGTATGAATATAAAAGCTACGGGGAAAAGAGGCGCCTCGTATGTAAGCCGCGGTCTATTGGAGTATGGTGGGAATGATTTTAGACTCACATTCATAGCTTACACATCCATCCTGGCTTGGATTTACGCTGTAGCCGAGACGTCTCGGAGGTGGGTAATATATTATCCAAGCAGTGAGCAAATTATACTCGACGCACAGGGACGTAAAATCATTAAATGTGGTTGGGTTTGAAGCAATTATAGCCTGAAGCTTTCCCGACTACAGTATAATTGGGTGCAGACCGCCCTTGTCGTTGGTCTTACTCGACACCAGGCAACATTTTCTAGCCAATAAGTGCTAAAAGCGCGCGCATAGCCGCTGCAAATTCACGCCAAGATAATGGCTCTCTATGAGCCAAGTGACGCTCATAAAATAATGGAAGGGGTGATAACCAGAGATCCCGCGCAGCGCGTGAAGATGGCGAGCGTATGCTTGTCGCTAAGCTCTGCTTTGAAAGAAAAGTATCCATCGAGAAGGTTTACATATTCCTCGCCAGACTCGGTATGTAAAGACGACAACAATATTACCTGTCGGTGCGCAAATTGCATAATATCCCACCCACCATATAAGTAATTTTGACAACTGGACCCGACCGAAAAAACTACGAAGGCTTACTATCCTTCTTGTGGTCCTCAACTTTGGTGACTTCATCAACAATGAGTGTTTTTGCCTCTGAAAATGTCAAACTTTCCCTGTGTTTTTGTATGAGGTCTTTCGCATGGTCTTGAATCTGACGGCAAGTCTGTCAGCATTATAGACGTGTCCTCGTGCGATGAAGTTTCTTTGACAGAGTAATCATCGACCCGGGGCTCCTTCGCGGACACATAGTGAGCGAGGCGCGAGTTTAGTATCCATCACGCAAAGGCTGAATTGTCTGTGAACCATCGGGTGAAGTAGGACATGGGACGCGCAGTCTTTACTGCGGTGAGGTGAAAGTTAAAACTCAAGTGTGTATTAGTTAGTTAGTTTGCAAAACTACTTGCTAACTCAAAGCCACTCCTTCATTATGTACAATGCTTAATATACTATTCTAGTTCTAAGATATACTTCTAAAGCATACCCATCCTGACGTGTCATCTTCGTACGTGACAATTGTCGGCGGAGAATTGTCTACCGGTATTATATCGCAATTTTGACAACACTCCGTCTCGACTCGACAGCTTGTGGTTCGTGGATACGAGCTTGCTCTGGCGATTGCTGAATTAGGTTGCCGGATATACATTGTCATGAGGTCGGCCGGCATCAAGTGTAGGGCAGCATTTGAATACCACTTGATTATTCTCTACGTTTTCGCGTATAAAGTGATAGCTTGTGTCGATGTGCTCGGCGAGCTTGTAAAATTCCGGGTTTATAGCCAGCACGTTAGAACCGTGTCTGTCTTTAAAAAGATTAATTGCTTGATTACTTGACATTACACCGAGCTTGCTCAGAAAAGACTCCAGCCAAGTCGCCTCTGAAGCTGCTTCTGTCAAAGCCATTAAATTTTTGTGCTGAGTTGTACTATGATTGATAAGACTGCCAAGCTTGTGGATAGCACGGCCACTCTTTTTTCAAGAAATTCAAGAGTAGGTGCTGATACCGTCACCAAAAGCTTTTCAAAAAGCGCACTTTTCCCGCTTCATATACGTTGCGAGAGCTTGAGAAATAATTTCAGCCCGACTATTAAAAGGCAGTTGCGGTATGAATATAAAAGCTACGGGGAAAAGAGGCGCCTCGTATGTAAGCCGCGGTCTATTGGAGTATGGTGGGAATGATTTTAGACTCACATTCATAGCTTACACATCCATCCTGGCTTGGATTTACGCTGTAGCCGAGACGTCTCGGAGGTGGGTAATATATTATCCAAGCAGTGAGCAAATTATACTCGACGCACAGGGACGTAAAATCATTAAATGTGGTTGGGTTTGAAGCAATTATAGCCTGAAGCTTTCCCGACTACAGTATAATTGGGTGCAGACCGCCCTTGTCGTTGGTCTTACTCGACACCAGGCAACATTTTCTAGCCAATAAGTGCTAAAAGCGCGCGCATAGCCGCTGCAAATTCACGCCAAGATAATGGCTCTCTATGAGCCAAGTGACGCTCATAAAATAATGGAAGGGGTGATAACCAGAGATCCCGCGCAGCGCGTGAAGATGGCGAGCGTATGCTTGTCGCTAAGCTCTGCTTTGAAAGAAAAGTATCCATCGAGAAGGTTTACATATTCCTCGCCAGACTCGGTATGTAAAGACGACAACAATATTACCTGTCGGTGCGCAAATTGCATAATATCCCACCCACCATATAAGTAATTTTGACAACTGGACCCGACCGAAAAAACTACGAAGGCTTACTATCCTTCTTGTGGTCCTCAACTTTGGTGACTTCATCAACAATGAGTGTTTTTGCCTCTGAAAATGTCAAACTTTCCCTGTGTTTTTGTATGAGGTCTTTCGCATGGTCTTGAATCTGACGGCAAGTCTGTCAGCATTATAGACGTGTCCTCGTGCGATGAAGTTTCTTTGACAGAGTAATCATCGACCCGGGGCTCCTTCGCGGACACATAGTGAGCGAGGCGCGAGTTTAGTATCCATCACGCAAAGGCTGAATTGTCTGTGAACCATCGGGTGAAGTAGGACATGGGACGCGCAGTCTTTACTGCGGTGAGGTGAAAGTTAAAACTCAAGTGTGTATTAGTTAGTTAGTTTGCAAAACTACTTGCTAACTCAAAGCCACTCCTTCATTATGTACAATGCTTAATATACTATTCTAGTTCTAAGATATACTTCTAAAGCATACCCATCCTGACGTGTCATCTTCGTACGTGACAATTGTCGGCGGAGAATTGTCTACCGGTATTATATCGCAATTTTGACAACACTCCGTCTCGACTCGACAGCTTGTGGTTCGTGGATACGAGCTTGCTCTGGCGATTGCTGAATTAGGTTGCCGGATATACATTGTCATGAGGTCGGCCGGCATCAAGTGTAGGGCAGCATTTGAATACCACTTGATTATTCTCTACGTTTTCGCGTATAAAGTGATAGCTTGTGTCGATGTGCTCGGCGAGCTTGTAAAATTCCGGGTTTATAGCCAGCACGTTAGAACCGTGTCTGTCTTTAAAAAGATTAATTGCTTGACTACTTGACATTACACCGAGCTTGCTCAGAAAAGACTCCAGCCAAGTCGCCTCTGAAGCTGCTTCTGTCAAAGCCATGCACTCAGCTTCTGTTGAGATAGTGTCGATAGCCGCTGTTTCTTACTTCTCCAGCTAACGCATCCTCCATTTATCATAAACTCTTAGCATCTTGTACTTCGTCGTGTTTTCACATCGCCTGCCCGATCTGCATCTTAATAGCTTTGAAGTAATTGTTGGTCTTGAGCTTGCAGCTTGATGCTATGCGTGCTTTTTTAGCACGTAATGTATGCCCATTTGAGTGCCTGCCAGTGAGCTGGACATGGGTCTGAGACAAATTAGCTATGTACTCATACTCCGGCTGCTAGGTCCTGCCAAGCTGTGACCATCAGATGCAGGAGACAACCGACTGCTTCTCGATATGATATTTTTGCCATGGTCCCTTCATGGTAAAATCCTCCTTCGCACATGAGCCGGGTCAATTTGAGTCCAGGACCTTGAGAAGTCTCTACGAAATTACTCGTTTCTGTACCAAACTTTTTCAAGATGACCTCGCAAATCTAGTTTGACAAATAAACACGATACCACTCAAAGTGACTTCATCAATATTCATGTCCATAAAGAACTAATGACGACCGAGATTCGGCATCCCAAATCGACCCCTGAGTGTCTTCTTAGTCATCTTCAGCAGCATGTCATTGTTACATGCAAGTGCCAGGTCATCAACGTAAAGTGCCACATGGATCAAATTTTGGTCATTTCGCTCGACGTAAAAAACAATGGTCTGCACCACACTTAATGAACTCCATTTCCAGCATGAACGCGTCAGCTGTCCGATTCCTCATTTGCAGTGACTGCTTCAAGTCAAAGATTGAGCACTTTAGCTGGCAGGCGTATTTTGGGTCGTCGTAAATGTATCCGTCCGGTAACTGCCCTCGTCTAAATACCGCTGGGAGTATTGTCTTGACCGCATCTGACGCAACACCAGATTGGATTTGTCTGTCAGGCTTAGAAGAATCCTGGTCAAGTGAAATTGGCCTCTGGTGCAAACACTTCTTCGTGATTAGCACAATACTTTTGAGAAAAAACTTTGGCCGTGAATCGTGCATTGAACCGCTCAGTCTTTCCGATTTCGAACGACCCATTGAACGACCCATCTTCAGCCAGTGGCCTTGCGACCTTTTGGCAACGGTACTTAAAATCAGGTCTTGTTTAAAAAAAAAGAACTCACTTTGCACTCACATACCTCCTACTATTTGGCCCCATTACTGACTTGTACATTGTCGGCATTTCTCCCAACGAATCCACAACAAAGGCCGCTCCAGTCAATCTTTGGCCATCGCATACATTTTATCCAGCGATTGATAACGACTTAGTCTCTTTGGTGTCGGACTTTGCGCTGCTTTCCAAGCGATTGATCTCGTTGGTGCCATCGGGCTCAAACTCCAAATTCACGATAAGCTGAGATCCCGTCTTCTGCTTGCTCCTAGGCGCCGTGTTTTGATCTTGCCTAACATAATCATTATCTGACGGATCACAATCGGATAATTTGATATCTTCAAATACAGTTTCTTTTGACTTGCTCCTTGGTGCGCCGTCGTCAAAGACACCTTCCATAGATTGTGCGTCCCGTCTGATCAAATCACGACCACTAGCAATTTCTTCAAACCTGTACGCTTTCTCATGCTTTGAATAGCCAAGAAATCAACATCGATCCGATTGAGCGTCAAACTTGGAGCGTTTCTTCTTGAGAACGCATGGCGGCCGAACACCGTCAGGTGTGAAAACATAGGCCTCTTGCCAGTCGACACTTGGAATGGTGACACACCGTGGTTAACGGCTCGTGTAGGCCATCAGCTGCAAAAGAGTGCAGCTGTCAAAACAGCTTCACCCCACTACAATTTAACAGACCAGCGGGCTCCAGCATACACTGGACACAAACAAAAAGTGTACTATTTATACGCTTCGCAACACAATTTAGTTGTGGCGTGAATAGTGGCGTAAACGTTTGTGTAATGTTACGTTCTGCACAAAGTTTTGCTATTGCTCCATAATTGTACTCGCCGCAATACCACAACGAAGTGGTGTAATACGCGTATTGGTCTACTTTTCGACTAGCGCAGCGCAAGCAGAAACCAGTCAGCCACCTCCGACTTGTTTTAAAACAAGTATACAGCACAGTAATGCGACTTTTGGTTAATAAAAATACGAAATAGCGCTTGTCGCTGAATGTAGGCGTCTGCATAGGTCCACACACATCGCTGTGAACGCGTGGGAGAGAAAGCGAGTCGATGATGTACAAGCTGGTTTACCGTAAAAAGTAGCATCTAAGAATGGTGGAAGGGCGTGTGCAGGACGTATTTGTTGTTGCACAGCATGTTAGCGCTCTTAAACAAAAAATGGACACTGATTTGTTACTCTATCGTATCTGTGGACGTCTAGAAAGACGAAAGGACAAATCTAGAGCCGTACGCGTCTCAGCGCTTGTAAAGAGACATCATACATTTTGTTGTGGCTCTATTGCATCTGTGAGAATAGAAAAGTCGGGGTTTTCCGTACAGCATCTCAGCGTGTTGAAAGAATGAATATACAGTTAGTTGTGGCTCGATTGGGACACTAATAGTATTTATACTCAAAATAATGGAGGTATCTCAAAGGATACTGGAATGGTCTGGTCATTAAACAATTGTGGTTTTTGTGCCTAAGTGCAGCTAGCGTTACTTTACAGCAGCCTTTTCCAATCTTCTTAGACTGTGATGCAAACCGCCGACATCGGCATTTACTAGCAGTTTCCCCCCTCCCCCCTCCCATTCGGCGCGTTATTTCGGTGCTCAAAATGAACTCTTCTGCGTACATGATATTTTCTATCAGGCCTAAATTGGCGCCCTTCATGGTCTTCCGAGTCTTTTATTTCGGAGAGTAAAGAGCTGTGATCGATGGAATCACGTGGACAGTATAAAACTTGTGTGTATACGGAACAGGAGTACAATTGAGAAAAATTGCTTTTGGAAGCTGGCGGTTATATTACTTTTAATCATACGCCAATCAGAAGCCAAGAGAGATCACCTAGGGGTTCCATTGTACCAGGCGCTCAGTTTTCGAGATGGGCGCCCAATCTCGAAAACTGAGCGCCTGGCAGTGGTTCTCTTCATTAACTACACTGTTAATTCGTACCTTTAGCTTACTACATGCTTTCTTTAACTCAAACAGATGTATATGTTCCGTTGCTCAAAGAGTGGTTGGAAGTATACGGCTAAAGAGGATGTTTGTTCAAGATGTTATACCTCCAATTTTTCATCTAGAGATTACAGTGTCAAACTCGAAAACTGAGCGCCTGGCAGTGGTACCCTCTGAATTATTTTTTATAAAGTGTACGTAGCTTGGAGAAGGTTGGGGTGACGCCCTCCTTCCAAGCGCGGGGGCTAAATGCTCGCGCGCTTCGGGCAGGTGCTCTCGGGCATCTGCAGGTCTCTAACGAGTCTCACCCTCGACGCGACGGTCTCCAGCACCGGGCGCCACCTGGGCTCTTACCAAGTCAGAGCTAAGCAAAATGATGGAAGACCCTCACGACCTCGGTGCTGGCTGCACTGCCCGCCGATCGAGACCCGACGTATGCGGACACCACTCTATGCCGTGGACTAGCCAGACTGAGCCTAGCACGTGCATAACTTGGCAACGCGATAACGTAGTACTTTACATTACAAAGTGTACGTCAAGACCGGCAGCAATACAGTTTTTCGTTGGTAGATCGATCAATTTGAATTTCCAGTGTCATCAAATTGTGCTTGATATACAAATATTGGAATACATAATAAGCATGGCAAAGTCATTGAATGTATCGACTGTCTTACAATTAAAAATCCATTGCCTGCATTTGTGTCAGTTCCTTGTATTTTACACAGACCTCTGAGAATCTTTAAGCGTGATCGGCTGCATCTTAATTGGCACAGCGACGACTTGAGGAGGCAGCGCGCCGGCTCGTCGATACGAGTCGGAACTACGGTGCCCGCGCGCATTCTCTTGGCCTGTGCAGCACGAGAAGCCACGATCCCCGCAGCAATGTCTCGAGCAGGTATCACATATTGGGTGGCAAAAGGTTTCGTTGCATGTGGTACAACATCCCGCGCAGACCGCGGTCCAGCACGCACTGCAACCGTCGTCCATTTTTCGGTTGCGCAGTCGAGTTAATACCTGTAACGTCCCGGTATTACCACTCACAAAATAACTGGCTTATGTTGCTCGGAGAATATATGGTGACAACTTTAAACGTAATATTCAGGTTCTAGTTAAAAAACGCTGCTTCGCTGGTGCAATTTGTATCGACGCCAGAGGACAAGCCCACCACCCGATATTAAGACACCTACAATGACGAGTACGATGAGGCCCGGCAGGAACGTATTGACAAACTTAAGCGTGCTTTTAAACGTGCTTAACACACTGTCCTTGGCCTCGCCTGCCTCCTCGACCCAGTACGTCGGCAGTACCACGTCCGTCGGCAACGTCGGCCAGACCAAGTCACTCATTGACGCAGTGGGCACAGCACTCGAATTTGCCACCGCGTACGAGACTTGCGACCGTTCTCGAGCTCTAAAAGTCTGTCCCGTGCCCGACTCAATGTCGACAAACGTGCCGTATGCATTTGTAAAACTCTCCTTTAGCCTTCCGTCGGACTCGTACATAGTGGCGGCCGTGACCACTGTTCCATCCGACGTGACCATCTCGACAGCTTCAAGGAGAGTCGTATCGCTGTAGATAAAGAAGGGACCCGACACGTACGTGAGAAAACCGGTCACAAAGCTAAGCTGCAGCAACCCATCGAACGGAATACCCGTGCCAACCTCGGCCTTCTTGGCCGTGTAATTAAACGTATCCCTCAGGGTACCAAACTCGTGCAGCGAGACGCCATGAAAGTCCACCGTGGTGTTCAAGCTCACCATCGTGACGGAAGTCTTGGTCTTTCCTGAGTACGCATCAAACGAGTTGGCAGTCGGGTCCTTGGCCATCCCGTGAATCGTGACACCTCCAGGTGTCAGCGCAGACCCATCTGTCCCCGACACGTTAAAGCATGTGATGTTTGCGACAGGAGCCACGCAATTGGCGTAGCTGGAAAAGGCATTGAGTTCCTCCAGCGTCGGGTTTCGGCGTGCGCCGAGATCTACCCATACGGGCGCAGCTGTGAAGCCATTGAATTCAACGTACGTGCCAATCGTGGACAAATTGTTGCATCCCGTTTGCTTGACGTAATTCTGAAGGGTCGACGTGTCCGGTGGTGCTTTGGAATAGTCGAACCCAGACAGCTCGACCGTGCCAGGAAGCGGCGCTGCACAGAGTCCAATTGTCTCACACAGCCCACACGTTGATGCAGCAAAGCTGTTTGCTTCGGTCTCGCCGTATTCCGCGGCGTAAATGGACTCGATGATCCCACACGTGAGATTGTTTGCGTTCAAAAGCGCGGCGCCTTGTGTGCATTGGGAACAGGCTTTGGCAATGGACAAGCAGTCGTCTCCAGTACAAGAGGCACACTTGGCGCTCAGACCGGTTTGGCACGTGTTGATATAATTGGCACCGAGGAGGAATCCCGTCAACAGACTCGGGTACCCCAAAGCCCATTGGGACGCTGTACGCTTGACAAAGAGACCGTTGTAGGCAAATCCAGAGAGATTCAAGCCTGCAATGGCATCGGGACCCGAGGCCAGGACCCGGGAGACGCTGTTGTTGCTGATTGCTGTCTTCATCGCCATTGGATCCAACGAGTTGAGGCCATTCAACCAGCGCATCATTTGTTCCCCGTGCTCATTAAGGATTGCCGTGATTTCAGTGGCAGATGAGTTTATAGCAAACGACTGGGCTGCAATCGACGCGAGCAAGTTGAACTCCCCTCCTGCCGCTGCAATGGCACTAAAGTAGCCAGTGTCAAAGCTCACGAGCTCATCCGTGTCGGCGCACTCGTTGCAACTCTTGTCGGGTTCGTAAGTGTGGTACGTATACGTCTTGTACGTGACGGTAGACGTGTCATTGGACAACACGACGTCTAACTTGATCTCGCGCCGACGATAGACGTACGGTCCGATTTCTCGCACTTGGAGCTTGGCGTTTGTTGCAAGGTACTCTTCGGCATTGGTGGCGTTGAGCATGTAGAGAGACACGTAATACGGCGAGCAGTCGTCGCAGTCTCCGTACGGGTCCAAGTAGTTTTCTTTTGCGACGTCCGACTCGGAACAGTACACGACTTGGTCTCTCACGGCCGACGTGACAATCGTTGGGGTCACAGTTCCGTACAGGATACCGCCAAGTACCGAGAGAAAACCGACGACAAAAAGCGTGATGGCCGCGACTTTTTGATTGCAACAGCATTGATGGAAGAGCGGAACGTCTTCGTTTCGAAGCGTGCCATCGGGCGACGCTTTCTCGAGCGATTCGAATGCAGTGTGTCTTGGTGTTTTAGGACTCTCAATCTTCATGAGGAAGAGGAAAAGCTGCAACTTGCGGTTGGGAGGAGATTGGAAATTGAGCAAGGAAGACGCTGCTTGGGACCAAGAAGACAGGACAATGGAGCAAGGATTGAAAGCGGGATTCCAATGGATGAGACATGGGTTGTTCGGATATTGGCACATCTCAGGGCGCCCGCGTCATCGAGGAACATACTACAAGGGAGTATGGAACCTCCTAATACCGTGCATAGACGATTTGTTGCGATACCCTTGTAAGGTTTTTAAACGTGTCGAATGTGTCACGTTGACAAACGTGAAAAGGCAGTGAAGGGAAAAACGATACTGTGAAAAGTATTAGGGGTCATTATAGCAAAGGCTGTAATAGTCGGTTTGTGTTACTTAACAGCTGGCGTCAGAATAAGAGTACAAAGTTCGCACATAATGTGAACCTAGAAATGATTCTGTATAAGTACGGTCTTGACGATAGCCCTGGTTCTAGCGAGGAGATGAAAGGCACCGTCTCAAGAAAAAAGTGTGGAAATGGAGTGGTCGGGTGGGTTGCTGGTAAGGCTTGCAGAGTGCCGTATAGAAAGTTGGTCTTTTTGTGTAGGGTTGACAAAACGACACTATTTATTTTTTTAATATCCCAACATGGAAGTTTAGTGTGAAAGGTGAATGGGCTTTTGCAGCGCGGCTTTTAGTCTGCCAACAAATGATACTTTTCATTCAACTTATCGGGGTACGCGAATAGTTCCTTGGAAGGAAAAGATAGCGGCTCTCAAAACTAGTACCCTGATTTGTCTGATGCAATCAGTATGTAGAGGTACATAACGTTAGGTTGAAGACTTATCGTTGCCATTTTCCAGCCTATAAATGCTGGTATTATAGCATCGTTCCAGGCATACAGGAGAAAAGTAGCAATGTTGTGTGAATGACAAAAATAATAAGTGGTAGCCTTGGTAAGTAGGTGTGTGTGTGGTTGCTCCATTTATTTGCAGGCGATGCACTGGATTTGAAAATTTGGTATAAGCTGCAAAGGTAATGTACTATTGAGAGTATTTAAGGCTGTAGATGAGAGATTCAGATAGGTTCTTATCAAGTTATGGAGTATATAAGGATATAATAGTTTGAAAATGACCGGTTTTCTTACAACATGTCACAAAGCTTCAGAAGTGGGACTGTAATAAAGCCTTAGGCAATTAACAGCGCTGTCAAAGCAAACTCACCGCCCAAGGTATGCTTTCAAAGGTGTTAGACTCGACGTCAGACGCACTGGTCATGCGAAAGGCTTTAAGGTTGTTCATAGATTACGTGGAACTATCTTGACGTGGACTTTATCAAGAGAGCGAGGTCTAAGCCGCGACGATTCTCAGGTGGGCCCTGTGGCTAAGGCCACTAATGCAGCCGGCTAGGGGATATGTGACTCGCCTTAACCAACGCAAGCCGCCGTCTCGTAAGAGGTCCATTCAATTTCTAGACAGTGGGCTCGACAAGAATAAGCTGGACTTCTCAAATGCGCACTGCACAATGTAGACTATGGCACTGTACAATACACCCAACTGCTTTGCGAGCCGCGAAAGCTCTCTATCGATTCGGTATCTCAAACGTCACTTGGTTCAAAAGGAGCCATGGTTCTAGCGTGACAATACGGCGGCTATGCGCAACACCGCGTCGAATTTTGTTACAAATTTTTTTTGGCGCCGTGAAATCCTGCAGACAAAAGTAGCATTGGAGTACTCATAACTATTTTCGCTTTCCTCTTTAAAAGGAGAGCCTATTCCAAGATTAGGTAAATCATTAATGTATTACATACAGATATCGAACCACCGCAAACGTCAGACTTAATGTCCGTAAGCTTACGTGTTGCTTACTCTACCCACGTCCATGATGGCTTGGCTTCTGCAGAGTGTTAAGCTCGTGCAGCCTATTCAGGTGGAATGTTCACATTACATAATTGCACTTATGTTCATGGTCAGTGACAATGGGAGCATTACGGTAATTGCTTGCGAAAGTAATGGCGATCGCTGAAAGGCTAACATCAAATAAGGGTTTAGTACAGTAAGCCTAGTGTATGAAGTAAGTGGCTTAAGGTAGTCCAAAATTCAAGAACTTAGAGAAATTAAATTCATATGTCACCTCTCATCGCGCCTACCATAACCAACAAGTTAGCAACCGCCGTATCTTCACCTCCTCCATTTCGCCTTGACAATATCATACAAGAACAGTAAAGTCCTCCTGCATAACGAAATCTGCTTCCACAGTCCTACATGTAATAGTAAGTGTGAGGACCATAGAGGGTCAAACTCGAGACTCGCTCGTCGGATCCTTTAAAATGCTATCGATGCATTCGCGGACCTTGAAATACCCAAAAGCTTTCACTTTGTCTTTGGTTTGACATAGGTTGATGGCAGAAATTGCATAGTGGTGATCGTGTTCCGCCAAAGCACGATGCTGCATTTGGTACCTGTACTAGCCAGTATAAATAAAAGACAACAGCAAGACTACTTATCGTACAACTTGATTATCCTGGTACTAGAATCGCAGCATTTCAAGGCTGACACTGAGAAAATGCTGTTCCAGCCATATATGGTCAGACGGAACCACCAACTCTTACCATGCAGTAAGCAAAATAAAGAGCCACATTCCTGAGTCCTACGGCGAAGCCCAAACTTAACATTGCGGCTCACTCATTTGTGACCTCTTTTTCCCTCTCCTTAAGGGGGTCAGGATATACTAGTGCTTCCTTAACTTGATTAGGCACGATTGTTCTGATTTACGTGCAGGAGAGGCGCAAAAACCTCATTTTGCAGAGTCTTTAATTTATGGCAAGTTCCTTCTAGTAAACTTTTATATGGCTTTGTAAAATTCGGCCAAAAAAGGTCGACCGGTCAAGAGATGGATATACATTCACCTACGATAAAGTAAACGAATTCTTACACAAGATGAAAAAAAATAAAAGAGTGGTTTAAAGGAAAAAAAAAGGAATACTTGAAAAAAAATATACCGCTAGGAAGGTAAGTTCCATAGAAGTCACGCGAGGGTAGCATCCAAAGAGCCCGCTCGGTACGTGAAGATGGCGATCGTACGCTTGTCACTAAACCCTGCTTCGATAAAAGTAGTATTCCTTTGGAAGGTCACCTTCTTTTTCGCCAGACGCGTTATGTAAAGACGACAACATTTATTAGTACCTGGCGGTGCGCAACTTGCATAGCCCTCCATCCAACACATTGGTGGTTTTGACAAGTGGACCCGACCGAGGGATGCACGAAATTTTACTCCGCTATCCTTCTTTTGTCCCCAACATTGGTGGCTTCATCAACAATAAGTTTTTATGCCCCTACCAACGGCAGACTTTCCTTGTAGTTTCGAATATGGCCTTTCGCATGGTCAGTGAATCTGACGGTAAGTCATGGACCTGGGGCTTCTTCGCGGACATGTAATGAGCCAGACGCTTGTTTGCCATCTCTATCACTCAAAGGCGTAAATGTCTGCAAACATAGGGTGAAATAGACCCTTGAACGCGCAGTACCTAATGCGGTGAAGTTGATGGTAAAGAAGGTCAAGTGTGAAGTAGTTGGTAAAATGTAAAGTGGATATTTTCTAAGGTCCTTGGCTCGCAAAATTGTTTGCTACCTCTAAGACTAGGTACTAGTCTCACTATACTATTCTGATTTCAAGAATACTTTCAGCTAGTCTCAAAGCTACTCATCCTGACGTTTCATCTTCGCATGTTCGCAACGTTTGACAGCCGTCCAGAAGAATTATTTACCGGTATCGTACTGGTAATATACTGCTGTGCGGAGCACTCCGGCAATCGCAATCTTGGCAACACTCCCACTCGAATCGACAGCTTGTGGTTCGTGATTACCCATCTTGGTAAAAAATATGCTGCATTGTGTTCCCGGATAGACTTCGTCGTGAGGTCGGCCGGCATCTCGAGCGTCGGGCAATATTCGAGTACCACTTAATCATCTTCTATCTATTCACGTATAAAGTGATAATTACTGTCGATGTAACTGGTGTGCTTGTGAACTCCGATCTTATCCAGCATAATAGAACCTTGGTTGTCTTCATTAATCTTCATCGCTTGACTACTTGACAATTCACCAAGCTCGCACAGTCGCCTACGGAGCTGCTTCTGACAAAGCCATGCACTTAGCTTCTAAAGGAAATAGTGTCACTATCCACTATATCTTACTTTCCAGCCGATGCAACCTCCATGCATCACAAACGCCTAGCCACTTGTGCTTCGTCGTATTTCCACATCGCCTGCCCGATCTGCATTTAGATAGCCTCGAAGCCCTTCTTGGTCTTGAGTTTGAATCTTGATGACATGCGTCCTTGTTCCTCGCACGCATCGAAAAATTCTTATAAGTGCTTGTTAGTGAGTTGGACATCGGCCTGAAGGAATTTGGCAGAGTACTTTCCCTGTGGCTGCTAGGTCCACCCAAGTTGCAACCATCAGATACATGAGGCAACCGACAACACTTCGCTTTGAGACTTTTGTCATAGTCTCTTCATGGTGGCACCCTCCTTGACTTCAAATTGGGTCCTGGATCTCGAGGAACCTTAACAAAATTACTTGTTTTCAAACCAAACTTTCAAGATGTCACTGACCAATTCAGTCTGACGAACATACACGTTATTACTCAAAGTTTCTTAATGTATTTTCATGCCCAATAAGAACCTTGCTCGACCGAGATCCGTCAGCTGAAATCGCTCGCTTTTTGCCATATTAGCCATAGTCAGCAGCTTGTCATTGTTACATGCAAGTGCCTTCTCATCAACTTTAAGTGCCTCAATAATCAATTTCTGGTCATTGCGGTTGACGTAATCAATTATTCTGCATAACACTTTGTGAACTCCATTTTTTGCATGCACGCGTCAATAATTAAATTCACATTCGCGGTGACTGCACCAGCCTTTTGAATGGCAAACGTAGGCCGTCGTCAGTATAACCGTCCGGTCGTAACTTGTAGATTTTTGTCCAGAATGCCGCTGAAAAAAAGGCTGTATTGACGTCCATCTGACGCAACATTTAGTTGTAGTTGGCTGATAGACCTAGTAATATACTGATTGAGTAAATTTGGCCACTGGTCCAAACATTTCTTCGTAGTCAACTCCATACTATTGAGAAAAACCATTGGCTAAGAGACGTATATTGAACTGCTCGATCTCTCTGGCTTAATTTTTTTGATCCGGAAGGCCGATCTACAGCCAATAGCCTTGCGACCATAAGTCAACGGTACTAAGTCTCGGGTCTTTATATTGCAGATAGAATTCACATTGGAGTCACAAGCCTCCTCCAATTTGGCCAAGTTCTGGATTTTATTGCTAACTTGTACATTGTCAGCATTTCTCCGACGGAGTTCACAACAAAGGCCGCTTTGAAAGCGTGGGCCGTTGCAGACATATCATTTGGCGATTGATAACGACTTCGTCTCTTTGCTGTTGGAATTTGCGCTGCTTCTTGAAGCGGTTGATTTCGTTGGTGTCACTTGCAACCAGGCTAAAAAAATCCACGATAGGCTGAATTCTTTTGGGCTGCTTGCTTAAGGCACCATGTTTTGATTTTGCATAGCTTTATCATTTTCTGACGGATCACAATCACATGCTTCGGTGGCTTCGAATTCATCTTCTCTCGACTTGGTACTTGGTATCCTGTCGTTAAAGGCATCTTTCATTAAAATGTGCTTTCCGACTGAACAAAACATGACCACTAGTATTTTTTCAAATCTTACGCTTTCTCATGCTTTGAATATCAAGAAGCCGACATATAATTGATTGAACACCAAATTTGATACGTGTTTTGTGGGAACTGAGATGAACGCATGGCAGCCGAACACTGTCAGGCTTCTCGACAAAAGCTTCTTGCCAGTCCAAACTTGGAATGGTGACACATAATAGTCAACGGCTCGTGTAGGGCATCGATTGCAAAAGGACGTAGCCATCGGGATAGCTTCACCTCGATACAGTTTTACAGACCAGCGGGCTCCAGGGTACACAGGACACTTACAACAAAATCACACTTCATGCGCTTTGCAACACGACTTAGTTTTGGCGTAAATAGTGGTGTAAACGTTTGTATAACGCAAAGTTCTGCACAAACGTTTGCCATTGCTCCACAAATGTACTCGTTACCCTCATCCCAGCAAAGTGATCTAAGATGCATATTGGTCTACTTTTTGGCCAGCGGAATGTGAGCATCAGCCACCTCAGACTTGTTCCGTTGCAAGTATACAGCATAGTTATGCATCTTTGGCCGATAAAAGTGACGAAATAGCGTTTGTCACTGAATGTCGCCGTCTGCGCAGGTCCGCGCACATTGCTGTGAATGAGTGAGGGAAAAAGCGAGTCGTTGTGGTATAAGCTGGCTTGCCGTAAAAAACTATACAAAATGGTGCAAGACAGGGACGTTAATAGTGTACATATTAACTTTTAATGGAGGTATTCCAAAAGATACTGGAATGACCTGGGACCTGTTTATATTTTAGAGAAAGCATATAGTAAGTTATGGATACGATAATTCACAAAGTGATGTCAGGCGCTCAATTTTCGCGATCGGGCGCCCTCCCATAACGGAATTCCACGATCATCTCCCTTGGCGTATAATTTGCTGTAGTGAGAAATAACTTAATTATTGCCAAGCTTCCAAAGCATTTTCTTTCTCGATTGTACTCCTGTTTTGTATACACAAGTCTAGTTTTTGTATTTTTTGCACGTCGCCCAGCTCCTATCTCTTCACAATAAACGGCTTGAAAGACATTGAAGGGCGCACATTTGACTCTATGCAGGTGATACATATATAAGCATAGCAAAGTCATTGATTGTATTCACTGTCTTACAACTATAAATCCACTGTCTGCATTTGTGTCAATTTCTCGTATTTTACACAGATCTCTAAGAAGTTATAGGTGTGATCGGCTGCATCTTGATCGGCACAGCAACAATTCTGGGAAGCAGCGCACCGGCTCGTCGATACGAGTCGGAACGACGTCGCCTGTGCGCATTCTATTAGCCTGTCTAGCACGAGAAGCCACGATCTCCGCGGCAATGTCTCGAGCATGTATCACATACTGGGTGGCAAAGTGTCTTGTTACATGTGATACAGCATCCAGCGCAGACTCTGGTTCAGCACGCACTGCACCAGTCGTCATTTCTAGTTGCACAGTTTAGTTAAAATCGGTGGTGTACACTCAAGATAAGTGGAGGACCTCTAAAAGCTGGTCGAGAAACTGGTCTATGAAACGGCTCACGGAAGAACGGCGATATGTTTCACGGGCGAGTATTTAGCCAAGATAGACATCTTATGCGTGCTGTTTCGAGCGCTTAAATGCCCAAGAAGATGGCGCTGTGGTTGCTGCTGGAGTAGAATAATGTGACGACTATTTGATCGACAGCAACACTAAATCACATATGACGCCGAACAAAAGTGATGTTTTCGAGTACGAAAGATCGAAATTTAGTGGAGTTGATAGTGAGTGGGAGATTCGACACGCTCGCTTGAGATGCCCGGAAATAGATAGTTTGACCAAGATACAGCAAGGTTCGAGCGGTGCGCCGGCATCAAATTAGGGCATTCTATAAGCAAACAAACGGTTGATTCATCATCGTCACGGTCGGACAAAGTCATACGACTGCTAGAGCTTGTACTCAAATGTAATGGGACCGATCAATACAGTTTTAAAGGATGATGCACAATCTGTGCTGACGTTATCGGACGGCTTCTTACTATTTGTTGTTGCGAGCTTTATAGACCATATGAGCGAGACCACGTTGTTTTAAATATGCGCAAGGCATTCTACGAGAACCATGGGTAAAGAATTTGAAGCAATTGAACGGAGTAAAAGAAAGGTGGAAGTAACCTCATGCATCAGCGCACTATGCCTTACGGCTTTTAGTAAAGAGGAACAGCGGAACGCACAAATATGGAGAAGGTACAAAGCATGTCATTCTTCAAGGACTTGTCACCGAGATTATGGGCTGGAGTAGTGAAACAGCGTTGTAACCTTCTTTCACTAATGTCAAACTCAATGCTTCAAAAATTTAGCGTAATTTAAAGGGTGCCTAGGCCCATATTTACAGAAGGGCGTATAGTGAGAGCCACAATGTCAGTTGCATTTAGTTTAATATATGACCAGCGAAAAACGCAGACAATTTCGGCTCGTATGCAAGGGAAATTAGCTATGGCGGGACAGATGTCTCTGTCAGCTCAGCAACTGGATGCGCGTCTGGTGGTCAGGTGTTGTAAATGAGGTTGAGAATGAGGATACTGGGATAATAGATTTGTTCGCAACGACCAGTGGGTCTGCTATCTAAGGTATGATGTTATTGCATTAATTAATACCGATACCCAGATTCTCGATTAATATCGACGCCATCACTGTAAGAAACCAGTGCTTTTGTCCGTGCTGCCTGGAGCACGGTGACTACCACGTGTGCGAATCGAAGCTCTTCAACTCCGGTGCAAGGGTGCCTTTCGAGCTCCTGTGAGTCACCAAGTGTGTATTCCAGCAGTTCTAAGCGCATCAATAAAAAAGTCTCATTTGCTGGTACTAGCACGGTGCAATAGTACATTCTCTCGGGATTTGACGCTAAAACGATTGCAAGCCGTGAGTACTATAAGTACCATTGACAATTTTGAGCTTTTTGGCGAAGGTGTGCGATCTGGCGTAATTATTTCAGCTGGATGAGTGAGGCCGTAGCCCTTTTTGCCATGCAATCAACAATCATCATGACGGTATTAAAAACATGAAGCTCTTCAGCTTCGGTGCAAGGGTGTCTTTCGCTGCAGAACACCAAATTATAGGAGCGTTAAGCAAAGTGTTTATGAACAGCCTTGCTGTTTGCTTCCTAAGTATACTAGCTGGGACAAGTTTCGAATGCATGGGCGGCACGCGAGCGCCACAAACTATTGTCATTATCCCCCGTCAGAAAAGCTAAAGAAGAGGCTTTTTGACTTTCATCAGTATGTCACTATAGACAAGCTTTGCAAAGAAAGTCGGCGTGTTTTGACCCTCTATTAGGTCTTGAAGGTTCCCACATGCTTCTATACGCAAATTTTCATGAAGTCACCAGTATAATGTGGAGACCGGGAAATACGATTTGTATGGATCAAATGACTGCTAATTATATTATCATGTGAATGCAGCAGTATGTCGTACTTTACGTGTAAGTCTCTCGCAGCAACGACTCAGGCTGGAATTGTTGGATCAAAAAGTAGCTAATAAGTACCCTTCTTGTTCATATTGCAGCGGCGGTCAATGTCAACTAGGCTTCAGTAAAATTCTCTGTGATGAAAATACGTTCGAACCTCACGATGGCATCCATTTATATGGCCGGCGACTTTGGAGCTTTTAACTTCTTCATGTGGGTCAGCCTATTACCTGGCCTGCATAGAAGTGCGCCGGCAAACGCATCGAGTTTTCGTATCTAAGAAGGAAGTCATTCTCTGCAAGAAAAAAACATTTCGTCTTTGGTTGGGATAAGTGAGGCGAGTCACTATCATGCGCGTTATAAATAGACCTTTAAGTAGATGCACTAGGACATTTACCAGTGCACTCTTAACGGCAATTCCATTTCAATAAAAAAAGTATTTCCGCTCGGCAGACCTCGTCTTTTCAATATTGAATGGGATGTCTCGCTTACGTCATCCTCATTAGGCTACATCGACGCGCACCTAATGGCATAGCGCAAAAGCTATGTATCGACGGTCACAGCCAAATCAACGCTCTGCGGAAGGCTTTTCTCAGTGCTATCAAAAGCATCGTGGTGCACCACTAAGTGTCATTTTATCGACCAATAAACGACTTTGCCAACTCTGGTGTACTTTCGCAAATAGTTGGCTAGGTATTACCATTCTTCATATCCTTCTAGCAACTAGTTGGAAACGATTCTTTAACAGTGTACCAATATGGACAGATTTGTTATGCGACGGAGAAGATTGAAGATCTTGGCTCTTATGCAAACAGTTGTAAGATTCAAGCAGACCCCGAGAAAGCAGAAATGAACTCAGCTTGACCTTGTCGAATTTCTAAAAAAGGTTTAAAACCTTGTTACAATAGCCAAGATGAGCCTTAATTGCCGACTTATTTCCTGTTTTCATTTGCTGAGGCAAAAGCCCGTAATGATCAGTACAGATGTGCTATCATGCGGCTTAACATCCTCGAGGCGTTTGGTAATCGCATATCACTAGTGCTTTCGCCAAGAGAAATACATCTGATTCTCTCATTTTGATGTCACGGAGACATCGCACCAAAGCGAGAGTAGTGTACAGGGTGAACTAAAACAATTTGTTTGGCAACTAGACTTTTTTTCGATATGGTATAGGTACCGTTGCCCTGCCAGCTTACTATATGACTCAAGTCACCGTCACCCTCCGCTCGATTTGGACTGCAGAAAGTTTAAAACGAGTGCACAAACTCTAATTCTTGCACTATGCCGTACTTTGTCTTTTTGGCAATGAAGACATGAGTTTGCCAATGTCTAGTAGTACAGAGCTTCGTGCCTGACACAAACCAATCTAGTGTCTAATTTTTCCATTCGGTGGGGATGCACACAACATCTGAGTATTTTTGGTTATGAAAAACACATCAAGTTTTTGAGATTTCTAAATATCTCTTAGTCAAGGCGCAACATACGCTGCCTAGTAGGCTGATTGAAATACCTTCATCCTACACGATAGATGCACTCATATCCTTACGGAAAAGTTTCGTCTTGAAAAAATGTCCTAGATCATAGGACGTTTCGCTCGGCTAGGTCAGTAATTTTGAGTTTTTGAGCTTAAGTCTGACACATCGGGTAGTGCATCTGATCGCTCTGACACAACGACACCTAAGCTTTTAATTTTTTGGGTTTTTCTGTCAGCTTAAAGTCGTTCAAGGCACCTTGAAATCGATTTTGTATGGCATCCCTATTTTATGAGCGAAGCACTAAGGCTTGCAAACCTATATTCTCGCCTCCATGTATCGCCCGTGTAAAAAGTTTTAATTTCAAGCCACTACCTGTAATCACGTGACATGCGTTGGTACTCGCCACTATTCAAATTCACAACCACTACGTAAGTAATTTTGGCCGCTGGGCTGATTGTCAGCTCCCCTCCATTCCTTTCGTCCTCAGTCCTGGGAATCTCATTATATATCCCAGGTTGATTATACATCCCATCCTTTCGGGTAAAGTCTATCGCACGGTCGGTAAATCTGACGTCAAATCTAACACCTCAGGGGCGTTCCCCGGACGATGAGATTGCTTTGACAGGACTTCCAAGTTAGAGTATCTTCGCAGCCCTAGGCAAAGAGTCTGGTAAGTGTTTGCCTTTTCCATTGAGCGTGTCCCTGGATCACCGAATGAGGCAGAGCAGTAAACGCGCGTTCCCTGCCGTAGTGGATTAAAAGATTCTTCCCGAGCCTCCTTTCCTCAGCGGCTCTTCGTCAGGGAAACAATTTAAGGCTCGCCTTTAGTGGTGCAGGCGAAGACCTAGCTGCAAGCGCAGTCTTGGCCGCAGGGGCTTTGTGGAAGCCGGTGCAAGCTTTTTTCTTTTCATCAAGAAATGAGTGGGCCGACCGGCAGCTCTCGTTGCTACCTGTTTGAACACCGTTATGACTGAACCATTTTTCGTTTACAAGAAAGAAGTGATAGATTGATTCATCTTTTTTCTATTGCATTTACTTGGTGGGGGGATAAGAGGGGTCTTTACACAAAGATTTGCTTTTGAAATAAAAGCTTTTCCTGTGAATACTAGCGACTGATATTGATCACGAATGCAAAAGGCAGTTTAAGCTTAAGTCATTAACCTACCGGTACGAAAAGATACCACCGTCAATTAATCTACGTACCGTACCGATATCAAGTCGCTCATAATAAGTTACCCATCCTCATGTGGCGTCGTGCTTTCCTGTCCAATGTCACCTCTGCCCGCTTGACTCCGCGTCGTCGCTTTCCCCTAATATCATTGACACTCACGCGTACCATTAGTAAAACATTTCCGCTCCAGTACGGAAAGACTCGCGCCATCGAGCTGAAGTACCACGACGGGATTTGTACGCTCGCAGTTCCCTTGCCTCTCAGCGGTTTTGACGAGGAGCGTGTGTTTAGTATTCCCCCAGGTATTTTGTAGCTACGCAATTATTGGAATGTCAATTATAATATTCATTTCTGGTCAATTCACAGAAACCACAGTAGCAGATATTATCACCCAGATTGAAGCTGAGGACAAGTCCGTCCAAAGTGTAGTCATCCGATCTGCTCGAGGAATCGAATTTCAGCCCGAAGATACGCTGCAGAACGTTCTAACCGATGATTTTGAACTGGTATTGAACGATCAAGTATTACCGGTACGAGCGCCAGTATTTACAGGTGGTGCGTACCAGAGTCTAGCAGATGATGGCGATCTCGACGTGCGGTCCGTGGCTCAGAAAGCTGCTATTATCATGTTGCGCAGCGATTTAGAACGTCTCGGCAAGTGGAAAATCAGTCATCCAGACTTTGTGCGTATGTGCCGGGAGAGGGGCATCCCCAAGAAACAAGCTTCTGAAGTCCTCAATGCTTTTCACCAATCGGGCGTGCTCTTTTACTTTGGCAAATCAGACGACGAAAATCTGACCCATTCGGTCTTTTTACAGCCGCAAAGTATCCTCGATTCATACTTAAAGTCGATTGGGTTATCACCGTTATCGTCGCAACTGTTCACGCAACAACGAGAGAAATTATTAGCGAAAATTAAGGCGCTCGAACCTGAACATGTGGCACTTATGAATCTTCGTCGGGAACTCGAGACAACTGCGATGCGACAGGCAAACATCATATCGTATGGACTGTCCACGTCGCTTGTCGGAGCTTTCGGCTTGTATTTCTGGCTGTCGTTTATCCACTTTTCGTGGGATATTATGGAGCCAGTGACGTATTTTACGGGCTTTGGCGTCTCGATCATCGGGTACGCTTGGTGGAGCATCACGAATCAAGAATACGAATACGAAAACATCTATCACTATGTGTATACGCAACGTCTTCAGAAGCATATGGCAAAGTCAAGGTTTGATCAGCAGCGCTTTGATGCTTTAACGGAGGAGTTACAGAAGGCAAGAGAGCAGTTTGCGCAAATGGACCTAGTGCTTGATAAGTCGACGCCTTTGCAGGCGACTTACTTGCATCTGCTGGACACTACACGGAAATTTAAACCACCAGCATTGGCAGCGTCTTGCTCGTTAAGAAAGATGAGGACGTAGAGTCCGTGAAGGGGCTGAATATCAGATAATTAGACATTGAAGAGTATTACGGAAATTGCTTTTGTGCAAATTGCGCAAATCGTGAATTACAATTAGAGGGATCATAGTACTGTTTGGCTGGATCATACAGCTAATATAGCCCTGAAACAATTCCCGGGTAGCCATATACCAAAACATGCATGCAGCCCCTCAGACTGATATCATCAGCGCCAAGTTTGCACCCCGAGGTCGTTCCCTTGCGTACCAGCCGAGAAAATCCTCCACTGGCAAGTGCTATTATTACTGACATGTTAATGACTACCCTTGCCATTCTTTGCTGCAAACTTGTCTTCTCTTCGTCGCTACACCGTTTCACCCGCTTTACGCCATAGTGATCTTAGATACCGAACAATAATGAAGTCGGAACAAGGAGTCAGGAGAATGTTAAAGTGCCTAGGATCACGAATTAATGGGCATAGTTACCAATCATTGAACATAGTGCAGTAGAAACGCTTTCGAATGAGTTTGAGAATTACGGCACTGGGGCACAATAGTACTGAAGGAGCTCGTTGTTAGATAAAGACCACGCACGCGCTCAAAATTGGTTTAATACTAGTAATTGCAACTCAAGCAGATTAGGTGGAAGCTATGACGATTATCGTTGTGTAGCTGTACACAACTGATAGCTGCTTACTAAACATGAAAAAGGTATTAGGTACTATTTACTGTTTATTATAAAGCGTTTAGCTTGGAAAAGGTTGGGGTGACGCCCTCCTTCCAAGCGCGGGGGCTAAATGCTCGCGCGCTTCGGGCAGGTGCTCTCGGGCATCTGCAGGTCTCTAACGAGTCTCACCCTCGACGCGACAGTCTCCAGCACCGGGCGCCACCTGGGCTCTTACCAAGTCAGAGCTAAGCAAAATAATGGAAGACCCTCAAGACCTCGGTGCTGGCTGCACTGCCCGCCAAACGAGACCCGACGTATGCGGACACCACTCTATGCCATGGACTAGCCAGACTGAGCCTAGCACGTGCATAACTTGTCAACGCGATAACGTAATACAATACAAAATAAAGCGTTTATTGTGTACGGCACAATATACGCGTGACGTCGCAAAATGACATGGAAAGATAAAGTAACTCCTACGTGTCCGAGCAGCCCACCAGCCCGTTCCCTAGACACTACATAAGGCCGTCAACTATAATTAAAATATCGATCATTACTTTCATAGCGACAGGAAATAGGGACACTTGACTTTGGATCTCGGTAATTCTAGATGTGACCTTTCGAGATTATACATACTTTAAAAATACAGTGTCCCGAGTATCTCCAATACTGTCGGTCAGGACGCGGCCTATCCGAAGCGGCCCGGACTTTCGAGGCCAATAGGACGAGATGTCTTTTCTGGCTTTGTGACATATGAGCTTCAGAGGTAGATCGGCAGTCGAGCGCCTAGGAGAGATCTCTGGACGGGCCGGGAGAATTCTTGCAAGTGTGTTTGATTATTCTGCAAGACACGGCGGGTAGCACAGTCCAAAGGCAAAAGGGTACGTACCACCAAAAGCGGATAAAATAGCTCCGCACGCGGAGTACAAAAATGATATGGAAGCAATTCCTGAACATAGAAACCTAATCTGCTGAGCTAATTGACAGTAAAACTGGTCGTCGTGTCACAGCGATTGCACTCCAATTAAAGGCACTTAAAACAGGTGTGACATTAGTTGGCTCCCAAAATGGGGAAGCTTCTTGAATCTCAGCTATGTTAAAGGGCGAAATAACTCAGAGGTTATGCTTCTAAAAATACAAACTTCGCCTGAAACTTGTTGTATAACTATTGGTATAAAAAATCTTCCTGTGTCAACATTTTAGGTGGTGCCCCAGAGATAAGGTATATTCTTCTGTCACAGGGAGTATCGGATAAGTACCATTCCGCTAAAAATTCGCTAAAAGAAAAGTTTGTTAAAACAATGAAGGTGTTTGACGTTCAATCAAGGCCTAGGCTTATGGATAGAAAATCATGCTTTAACATTAGCTCCAAGACTGAACAGCGTTTGACGGCTTTGTACGGCAAAATTGAAGTCAGCTGGAGCTATGTCTTAGCTCCAGCTGACTTCCAATTCCTATGTTTCCTATAGGACGAGGAGCTTGTCCATCGGTAACTTAAGGGAATAATACAACTGGGGCCGTGCCCGTACAGAAGAGTGATACAAACGACATTCTCTCGTCACTCTTCCAGCACTTTAGAATACCATGCCCGGGAACGACCAATTTTAGCCAGTTCATGAAGTTGGCAAGAAAAAAATCATAATTAAGTCGGAAGGGGCGACGTAAGGACATTCGCTGAAGTCACAATTCAAGGCGGAGCAGCCTACTATGCTGTGATAACGGATGTGTGGTCAATACAAGCCAAGAGCTGAGCTCATGACAGCTTACAAAAGAAATGACAGCGGTGAATCGCTGGTTGCGCACGCAATTGTACATGACTTTGGAAATCTTCTTTCTAATCTCGCGCCAGAAAACATTGCGGTCGGCAGCAATTGTCTTAATGATGCTTTCAATGAGAGCAGCAAAAACAAGTATGCATTGACTTGACCGAGTAATAGGCTTTCCTCCGACTTGAATGTGAAGCTTAACGATTTCATCAGCTTCAACTCATTTCTTGGCCTTAACGTAAGCCTGACCCAGAGGTTGTATAGCGATGCAACTGCGATCACTGTCGAAATATTCGTCGCTTGACATTCACATTTACCTTTTTCGAATAAGAATTGCATTGAAGGTTTAGATCATTACACGCTTTCAACTCTGTGCGTCAATATAACTCCATACCCTATTGGAATATGCCAATTTTTTTAGCCTGTTTTATGGCTTCTTTTGCTATGAAGATGTCTCCTTTTCGTGGCTCTCTCAACAAGTAACATTTTCATCTATATAGACTTAGACAAAGTATTGTAAGTCTTAATTGCTAACACTGCACAAATAACAAGTTAGGCTTTATCCCTATCTTGATTACACTCAAAATTGTGGCTTGGGCCAATTTATAGCGGCCTATTTTTTTTTGCCCGAACCTTGTGGTGGCTAACAAAGAAGACAAGAACTTAAACCTTTTCTACCGCAAGTTAAAAGCTGTTGCTGTTGGCATACAGTTTGTCTATCATCACGACCTTAAAAACTGGTCACAAATGGTCTTGGTGGTTTGCCAGAGTCGTTTGATCAAGCAGAGATTGCTACTGGCAAGTATGTCGACAAGCTTTTTTGCAGTGCGACTTAACAAATTGTCTTGTCAAACAGTTAGACGTTGTTGTGGCGCTCGATAGCCCATGTAACACCGCTTGTCACCCTCATAGGCGTGTCATTCACCGTGACGGGCATGTCCGGTTTTTGTGCTCGGATTCTAAAGTCGCCATCTATGTGTGATACAGCACGCACCCGGCACTGTACGTCCTTTTTTTGAAACAGATAAATGTACAGTTTCCGCTGCACTGTTTAACAAATTGTAAGCATGATATTTTGCCACCTTTGGTTGGATTATCGAGCTCGTAAGGTCCAAACACGAGCGGTCTCAACACGTACCACTCCTTCATTTGAGGAGCATTAATGAGCTCACATGCACGACACGCGAAGACATTATCCGGCCAAATTCTTGGTAACACATTAGACACAAGGCCAATCTTTTGTTTCATGCACTTTTATAACCGGTGAAAATCTTACCCCGAGAGCACACTCAAAGCGCACATTGGTGTGCGTGAAAGCTGCTGCACCAAAGAAAAATCACTTCTTTCTATAGTGCATCTAGAATTGAATATGCTTTTGCAGGTCCTATTTATTGCGCGATTATTCTGCTATACGGAAATCGCAGAGACAACAAACCGTTTTCGGCATGACAATTGTATAACCACTGCAATTGAAAACCTATATTATTGGGAGCCTTTTCATGTATTTGCTCCTTTGACAGCGTTGTCATCAACGTCGAATTTCTTCGTAGCCTCAGCAGGTTAACAATTAAGCTATGATTGCAAAAGCCACCGAGGATCCATTTATTGTTTCTTACCCGAACGCGAAGGTGTCTACGGATCACTGGGCGAGGAAGAACGGTGGGCGCCCGTTCATCGACACAAAGATTCAAGAGGCATTTGTTAGGCTTCTTCATCCTAGCAAACCTTAGGCGATGGTACCACTTCTAGCTTGCCGTTCACAGCGCACGTGTAGCTTTTGTTGTAGGCAAAGCGCCAGAAGGCAGGCTCTCTTCGTGGCAAGATCAATATAATTTTTAAGCGCAGCTTTAGGCACAAAGGACAGCTTCGGTACACCTTTGATAACCAAAGTAGCCTTTTTGCGAGCTGACTTGGTCTTCATCAATTGATGACAAAATAATTATCATTACAACCACACCGGCTTCTATGTTAAACTCTTAGAAAGACGGCAATACAAGCCATAGATATTTCTCATTAATATTAGCAAACAGTGGGTTCCCAATTAAAGGGCCTTATCAAGATTGGCAACTCCTGGTGCGCGACATGCACCTCATCGAATTTCATACAATATTTATATACTGATTGTTGTAAAAGGCACCAAAAAATCTGTGGTCTCTGCGTGAATTGCAAATTTGATCTTGTTGCTTATGATATGTAGGACCAAACATTGAGACATTGTACTGTAATGAACTAGTCTTTGACTTGCGTTTTACTGCGCACGTCAGTACTAAGTGACTTTCACATTCTAATATATCAAGTAGAAGCCAGCACTACATCACTGTCGGCGTAATTTTTTTTTATTTTCATGATCTCGGAAACTTGCCACAGGTGTCCGAAACAAACTTAGACTGGCTATTGGCAAGTATGTCGACAAAAACCGTTCCGATATAGCTGAAATGATTGTGTACTAGATGCTTCAGAGCATATTTGATATCGAACTACTCCGATAGCATTACATTAGGCTAATTGGCATATCTGGCACTGCCCCATTTGAGTTTGATGATAGCCATATGCCAAATCCAACGAGCAATAGAAACCTAAAAGAGCTATAAAGCAGCGCGTCTTTCTTTCAATTGGGTTTATTGAAAACAATAGCACCGTTCTGTTGATTGAAAAAATAAGCTGGTTGCCACGTTCCGTCCGAATATTAAACCTATAGTTGGTGGCGAGCTCAACGATGAGCGCATCAGCAACTTTACACCGCCTTCGTGGTAGTAGCCATTTTCTGAAGCCATAGTAACAATTTTGTACCGCATTCTTCTGTTCGGCGGTTAATTCAATTATTGTGTCTTAGACCACATCTGACGAGTGGTTTAACAATTTAATTTACCACGTGTTTAACATCCTATAATATCGCCAATCTCAGGCACATTAGTCGCTGGTTATGAGGCCGATCCAGACGTTTAGAGAATAAATTCTTACGAGACGCATTTACCGTTAGAAAGACAACGTCCACCTTCACGAATACTACCGCTTCGATGTCTTGGGCATTATAGCCAAAAACGTAGTAGCTTCGACTCCTTCGAGCTTCTATAATTTTGTCCCCTTCAGCATTAGAGCGCACCTACCGAGGCACGACGACCAGGTAAACTATCAACTTTCTGTGAATAAATTTTTCGTCAGGCACGTATTCGGTCGTGACACTCAAGGATTAATTTTATCTTGCATCTCTGCTCCGTCCTTCAAAAGCTGTTATTAGTAGAGCCTAGCAGCCCACCTGAAAATCGTGCTTATCATCGTCTTTTGCATACCTTCCCTTGCTAAGCTTCATCGCCCGCAGTTGGTGGTGTTATGCAACCTCGATTTAGGCTTTGTTTTCCATATTTGTAGCGCCTTTTTTGTTGGTATCAGTAGCCGGTAAACTTGCCTACCCACTCGAATCGCTTTCGAAAGCGTACCTTTGAAAGAATATGAGCACCTTTTGAGAAGATGCCCCCATTTGCACTTCAAATACTCGCAAAAGAAGCCGTACGCACACATGGGTAAATCACGATAGATCAAAATCCTGTTGGGCGGAATAAAATGACTGGTACCTATGGCCTTGCTCCGCTTATCCGACTGGTGCGCTTCAATCGTATAATGTGCCCGTAATAAAGTACACCATTACTGTGACACGCAGGAGAGCAAGCACTGTCAGAAGAAGCACATCTGGCAAAGCTGTAGCTGCTACCTCGACTGTCATTAGAATTGCTGTCACAAAGAAGTGGGAATACAGTATACACTTTAAAATCTGGGATATTCTACCGCTGCAGGCTCATTATCAATCGACAAGTGCCTCGGTACGGAAACAGAACCATGTAGCAGAAAATCAATTAGTAATCCTACGGCCTGTAAGAAATACGGCCGACAAGTATTGGTCCCAAATAGTACATTGACACAAGTAGAAAATAGTTATGTGCATGCGGTTGGGCCATCGGCAGCCGCAGAGTAGAGAGAGTTGTGTCCCAAGCTTCACTAATCTAGCATTGGTCGGAATAGCCTGTTCAAGTTCACAAAAATAGTTCTCAAAGAGCAAGGTAACAAAAGAAGATGGCTTCAGATGCTGGAAATGAGTACATTCTCCAAATATGACGCGCTACCAACAAAACCTAACGTCGCCACACCCACACTGTAAGCAAGAAAGCTGTCAAAGCTATAAGATTGAAAACAGAATGGTCGTACGCTTCCGCGTCAGCACTATTTTTAGATGTGAAATAAGCCATTCGCATGCATTTGATGTCCAGTCTTGTGCACTTAAATCAAGCTGTAAATAGTACTTCCATTACTTGCTGCGCGTTTGCCGCATTCAGCGAGTAATTTTATAAAACGTGACTATCGGCTAAAATGTCTTTTTCTGCTGTATGCCACTCGTTCTGATATACTGCTTCCGTCTTTGTGAATATTTAAGCGGTGGCAGACTTAGCTTTTGGCTGTTATGGTGCACAGTCTTTGCATCCACCTCGATGTAAGGTGGCTTCGCAGAAAATAAAATGTTCATAAGAAGCTTTTTTTGCTACAAAGCGATTGTGGTTCCTCGACAAGCGCCCGAAATTTATATGCCAATGCGCTATAAGAAAAGTTCTCAAAGAAACAAAGTTCTACCTGAATTGCAACAGTGGATGTAGTCACTTCTCGAGAATACGGCGAGCTCAAACAATACAACTTTGCAGCAAACAAGCAAATTTTTAATCTGCAGTACTACACACTTCGGGCATTTGTGATCAGGAGCAGAAAAGCGGTACTTACTGGTAGATAAGTACCTCTTTTCTGCTCCTGGTCAAAGTCCCTATAAGCAAGATGCTTTTTGACCCCGTCACACCTGATAGCCATGAAAGTTGATGCTACACCTACATAACCTAATTGTCTTTGTATCCTTGTTAAGGCTAAAATTTGATCGAATTACCTCTCCACATACGTTGGACTCGCAATGCACACTGCCTGTAGTCGTTGCTGGTTTTTATAATGGCCAAAAAAAGTCTGTAATTGCAAAGTATTTGCTGATAAGCAGCTGGAACGCATGATCATTACATTTAACATCTATACTTTAGACCTTAGCTGGCATTCCTCGGCAGTAGCGCCTAGTGTACGGTCCTAGCTGGTTAAACTTAGACTTCGGCTTTAATGAGATGTAGATTTTAATCTCCTTCTAAAGCAACAACAATCACAGCTGATAAGGTGCGCGTCTGGCGTTTGCTCGATCTAGAAGACTATGCAAGATTCTGGGCACACAATTCATAAAATTACTTTACCTACGTGTTTTGTATCATGGTAACAGAATTATGCAATGTTCCTTCTGATAAGCTGTAAGTTTTGCTGACCTTTCTTGCTTGCAAATTAGGCAGGCGCAAAACTATGAAAAATTACCACGCACAAATCAAGTTAATTGTGTTAAAGGATGGCCTAAGGACATATTAACCTATTATGGGCGTAGGAAAAGGCACTTGAATGGGTTATCAGCTTAGCCGCAGATACCTTCGCTCTTTTGTAGTGCTAGCTATAGTTTTCTTTTGTTTTACATGACCCCAGTTTGTGGTCCCTATAGGCCCGCTGAAGCGGATGAAATTCCAATGGACTAAGGTGTCTTCAATAGCATTGTAGCTTTGGTAAGCTCAGAGCACGTGATCCGTGTCCACCAAGAAGAACGCCGACTAAGTTAGCTTTCGCGTTGTAGGGTCGCTGGCGAAAGCTTTAAATTCAAAGCCATGAAAACATTTGCCATCAGTGATAATGGGGTACCGTACTGAGAAAGAGCTAAGTCTGATGAGGGTTTGATTCATTCGTATTATTAAACCTAGCCTGTGAGAGTATTATACATTCCGTTGAAGTAGTTAGAGGCGGTAAATAACTATTTATACACACAAATGCACAAAGTTATAACAACTATTATAAGAATTGGCCGACTCTGGGTATCGAGAAGTTGTGTGCAAAAAAAAACAATTTTCGGTCAATAAACATCAGCTGATTGGTACTTTAAAGGGAACAACTGATACAAGGAAGCCATAGTTTGACTGGCTAATGGGGCTATCTAGGGCTGACAACGATCTGGCTGAGAGTTTCGGAGTTTTCCAGACCATCATATCTACATCTGATCAAAATCAATATGGGTGATGAACTTTTTACAAGTGTCCGTGCGGTGGCTACTTACGAGCTGACCTACTTTGTCTGATCCAACAATTTCCTCAGAACTTTGAGTACTATGAGCATGCTGGTGCGATACTTCCGATCCACTTATTTAAGCTTCGGGAACTCACACGGCACTCATCAGAATATTATGTACAAGTCCTGCTCATATCGCAGTACCGTGTATCTATCTTTTGATAATCCCCTCTGCATTACTAGCTTATACGATACATAGCCTCAAGTTTTTTAAACGGGGCGGTTAATGCATATAAGACTTTCGGGATGTTATGGATAAAAAGCAGTGAATCGTCGCGGCTCTATTTGATTGAAGTTTTAGAAATTCTACGTTGGCTACTATTATCTTGCTATCCTCAATATTAATCAGTGTTGATGCCTTTTTATAGCAATAAGAATGCGTCTAGACTATTTCAATTCTCGTAACATCGAGCTTTCTTTCTGTAAATGAGATTGTGTCGATACTGCTGTTCAAAGGTTCATCAGTAAAGAAATGCGGTCATCAGAGCTAATACTTTTTGTGGGTGCTGTAGAGATATTTCTTCGTTCGTTCTAGCTCGTTTTAATTACACTCTCATAATTTTTGTGTTCTTTGCCACTACAAAGGCCATTTTCGAGTTTCGGTTTCAAGGCGCATGCGCCTTGGAGCTAAGGCGACTCGCTAAATAATTGGCTGCTTTTGTCAAGTGATTGATCATGTACATCACTATGCTTACTGCTTTAGCTCACTGTTTTGTGCAAACCTATTGTAACTAATTTTATATCTCGCCGTTTGTGAAACTATACGCTGATGCATATCACCATTCTTAGCAAAGGTCTTAGCAACTTTTTTGTTATTAAACTATTTTATCTTAGGCACTTGCAATGCCGCCTTCATTATTTCATGTAGAGACCTTTAGTTTCACTTACTTAATAGCAACTTTACTCTTGGTCGTCACTAGCCGCGAAAATCGTCCACAAGAGTCGGCACGTACCCTTTCAAACAGCTTTTATCAGCTCCATCAAGCCAATTTTCAAGACACGCAACGTCTTTGTAAGAGACCAAGGTGGAGATTTATTAATCGACTTTAAACAATCAAACACCCCTAATTCACCACTCTAGCTCTCTGCTGAACCGCCGACACATCATTCTTACTGTATATTTTGGAAAGGGGCTTTGAGTATACGCACCAAATTCAACACAATGTCAGCTCGGCGTGCTATACTTCACGAGCCATTTCATGCCTACAGTCCGGGGCGTACGCTCCTCGCCATTAGATTACACACGCTTTGTAATTTAAATGATGCAGAAGAATCCATATTTTTGTCACGTTCTGCTGACCTGCCAATCAAAATTAATCGTCTGGCAAGTCCACAAAATTGCAGGGTCCAACCAACTTGATCTGCAAGCCGTCCTTTCCAGTGAACTTAATTGTAGAAAAACACAGCACCATCTTTCCCGACACCATTTAACTTCGAACGACTTCATTTGAGATGTCCAACTGGTCATGCTTATAGCACTTACCTTTATTTATACCTATTGCCCTTCCCTGTGGAGCATTACGTACGCGATTGTTTTGGGCTCTCTTGGACCGTCCTGTATTTAGCTTAAGCGCACGCCGTAAATTTATTTCTAGTCTCTCGTACTCCTTCAAAACCCACTTTTATATCAATAACCGACGCATATTTAAAGTCTTTTATGACTGTAACGTTGACTCCACCAAAAGACTGGTAAGCAAAGTCACCAGCTGTCGATCGAATCATTGTATCGTCGCAGCGTCTGCAGCCCAACCGCCAGCTCGTGATGTCAATGGATCGCCGAGAAACCGCTTTACATTCTATACTCGTGCATTTTGTCCGCTGACGTGCTTCAAACTGAAGGGTCCAAACTTTAAAAATGTTCTCGACAGCGATTGAGATAATGATCAACTGAAAAACCAAGGACGATCATACGAAGCGCCTTTCGTCGTTAAGTGATCATAATACCGTGATTTAGACTTGAGCTGTACAGCTCAGGCATGCACCAGCAGGTCCTTTGCTCGTCAGCGCCATCAGAATGACAATTTTATACAACCTTAGCTGTCGGTTTTTTAGGACATCATAGTAAGGGCAATAGGCTTGATAGTGTAACCTGTTGAGGAGGGAGAGGTAAAGTAAATGCATTCAGGTGTTTTTTCTGCTAACTTATGCCAACTTTAATTCTACTTTTATAATTCTAACAACATCTTGGTGACATCAGATAATGGCGTTATAACCTTAACTTTACCTTTTTGGTACTTGTCGTAAAGTTTTTTCTGATTATTTTTGGAAAATTTGGTATGTATATCGACTTGTTTTACTAGAATAGCCATCAAATAAGTAGCCATTTTTCGATGCTTGAGCTTTTCGTTTTGTACAGTGTATTAAATGAATCTGGCGAATTCAGGTATACAGTGAAAGAGGAAATAGCAAATACAAACGCATGCAAGACTTTGCATTCTCAACAAATGACTACCCATTGCAAAATAATTCGTGGAATAATTCCGTGTGATCGAATCAGTAGGCATTTTTATCTACTGCTGTTATTGCTACACAACAGCTTTAAGATAGTTTTCAAGCTAGAAGGTCTGTTGACCTCATCTATACTCTTTTCTAACTTCCTTGGCTTAATTTTCCAGGTTGTTCCCCAGCATTTTTTATATCATTAATTGAAAGCAAGAGGTCTTTTGTAAGTAAACGCCCAGCAGCACCAACTGTCGCTCAATTGGGGGCAGCGTTGAAATCTCTAAGCGGACCCTCTTTTTTAGATCGCTACCACATCACCATTCGAGTTGCGCCGACTTCTGCATCTCCGAACGGCTTCAAATTTCCCATCGTCTTTACTAAGTCAGGTGGAAATTAACCAGTCGCTCTTTTAATCCATCACGCCATGTGCCACTAGCTAGGCGAATCCATTCTGATCTGGCTTTGTGTGGTTTCCTAATTTCCAGCATATACGTTTAATCGAGGCACGAAGCTGCTTTTTGAAACTCGAATATACTGCAATTTTTATTGGCTGCACCAAACGCGTAGCACTTGGCGACAAGCAAACCAGTAAAGTCCCATATTGTCCCATATTCTAGAGCTCTTGAAACGATTTCCAATTATATATGAGAGCCGTATCTATCAAATGCTAGAAAGACATTTTTCACGTTGAGTGCTCTCTATTTCCGTCACGGTTGCCCTTTTAGCAACACATCTATTTATCACAGTATAAGCAACACGTCTGTCCGGCAGAATGAACGTTGGTGGTATAATGTGCCCAGAGGCTGGCAAAGTGCGATCAACGATAGGTAAAGGTTGCTGTGATGCTATTTATCCGAACATTATTGCCTCCTTTTTCTGCTGAACTCTTGTTTTCTCTTGAGTTTGGTGAACTATTTCATCAATATTGTATACTTGGTCTGCTTTCGAATCATTTATTATCGTCAACCGTACCATTGTTCACCATCGACGTTCAATTTCGCCTACAGACGCTTTGTTACGGCTACGATTGACTTCTTGAGCTTTTCGCACAACTAGAATCTGACTATGGTGACCAATAAATTTTCTGTACTATCCTCCACCGAGCACACGGAGCGATCTAAAGCTTCCGCTCATAGCTTGATTTCATTTGCTTTCGGAAAATTTGCGATCCGGAAATAAGAAACCCGCCCACTGTATGCCAGTAATCCTGCACACAATATCAACCTCACAGTCCTGATCAAAGCATGCATTTGGTTCGATTTTGCTCGATGTATAAAGTACAGAATATGGTATTTTCGTAGCGATTGAGACATTCACATTTTTCTCTCCTTGATTTATTCATGTCCTGCTGTTAGCAGTGGGCATCGTCGTACATCTTCTTTTTATCGGGTTTGGTAGTGATCACTAATTTGATGGTTGCAATTGATACTGGCTACTAATTTGATGGTTTACGCTACTCTTTTCTCGATTAGTAAAAAGTTGCACTTGCTTATATTATTAATCTGTATCAATTTGATGTGATCTGATAAAGCATCGTGGGAGTAATGTATCGATGATAAGCGAATTAAGGGGGTAACCGGCTGAAAGTTTTTCATACAAGCATCCTTGTATTAATTTTTTTAAAACCACTCAATGTCCTTTTTCAAAAGGCCAAACATAGGCTTTGCGAACCCGCATAGTCTGTGCGAATAATTAGTTAGGCCTTACCACTTCCTCTTATCATTTTATAAACGTGGCGTAGATCAGCCCGTATGTGTCAACTCCAGTGTACCGTATAAAGCACACATGCACGTAAAACCAAGCAACACGTCCTTCCTTGAACGAGAGCTTGTGGACTACTGTTGCACTATCCAGTCAGCATAAGCATGAAACGATCGTAAAGATTTGATGATGAGTAAGGCACTTTTGGTCCCGTGCCATGCCAATCTGTGTCCTTCTAACTAGAAAAGCATCAATGAACGCACACTCTATTCGTGGCAGTGGTCATTGCTTTGCGATGCAACAGTTCGCGCCTACTGGGAGGTCAATCTCGTGTGTTCTCTTTAATTTCTTATAAGCATAACATTGATTGCTCCTCTGACAAGGAAAATACCTGATATCAGGAAAACTTATATGATAGCCGAGCCAAAGCGCAACGTACGCCGTGTACAAGACTGATCCAAAACAGCCTCGTCAGAAAAGAAATTGAATTTATATCGTCGAACGGGATTTCCTGAAAGGAAGACCCCCTCCAAGATATTTTTGGCTTTCAACCTAGCCAAGAACTAAGCTTATTAAGGTGCAGTAAGTCTGACATGCTTCCAAGTGATACGCAACAGCCGTGACACAGCGTCTAATTTATTTGTCACTTTTCTTTTGTATAATAAGGTCTCTTTGCCTAATAAAGGGTCCAATTGTAGCGCTCAGCGATTGAGTAAATGTTACATCCCTATTCTCTCTTAAAAGAGCTATACTATCCGCTTTTATCCACGTGCAGAAATACTATTACCGACTTTCGAGCCTCGGGACCCACAGTAGATGTGAAGTTAAACTCTCGCTCTGTCTTGCAGACCTCCGCCAATCCACTTTTAAAACTTTATGACCAACTGTTGATGGTGTATTTTTTCTCACCTGTGAAGCTATGCAATAAGACGCTATAATGCTATCGGTGTTGGCCATGTAATAAGAAGCTATAATGCTATCGTTAGCATCCCTGACGGCCTATTCATGTAATGTAATGTATAACGTTATCGCGTTGCCAAGTTATGCACGTGCTAGGCTCAGTCTTGCTAGTCCACGGCATAGAGTGGTGTCCGCATACGTCGGATCTCGTTCGGCGGGCAGTGAAGCCAGCACCGAGGTCGTGAGGGTCTCCCATGATTTTGTTTCGCTCTGAATTGGTAAGAGCCCAGGTGGCGCTCTGCGCTGGAGACCGTCGCGTCGAGGGTGAGACTCGTTAGAGACCTACAGATGCCCGAGAGCACCTGCCCGAAGCGCGCGAGCATTTAGCTCCCGCGCTTGGAAGGTGGGCGTCACCCCAACCTTTTCCGAAGAGGCCTATTCATGTGCTCTGTAATCAAGGTAAAAATTATATCCATTCCACTTTGATTTCCTCAGTTTGTAAGCCGGAGCAATACCGGCAGGCTATGAGTCACAATTTTTTAAAGCTTTGTAAGACGCAGCGACGGTATTGTGAGCTTGTATTGTAAAGGCATGCCCCGAAAGACGGAGAGGACTGGTAAACTGATGCCATCTTTTAGGAACATACTCACGAAGACGCGACATCAGAAAGGTAAGCCCAGTGGTGGGAGTGGGCTGCAACAGCGATTGGGATCCAGCCTTCATTTACTGCCCTCAAAAAGGGTGGCGCTCGGCTAGTCATTATCAATGTGAATGTATGAGTTCTATGGCTGGAACATATCGCGGCATCGTAATTTAAAGGACTTTATTTTTTTGGACATAAGTACTCTGATTATCAAATTTGTAAACTACAAATCGGCGAATTCATGCGCAGTACTATCGTCAAACACTGCTTAAGCTGGCTAGGTAGTGACTTACCGAGGCCACTGTTTACGCCACGTATTTGGTAAGCCTACGAAGAGTGCAGCCATTCGTGCTACTAGAAAAAGGTGAAGCGTTTAGGCGACAGAGTTTATACCCGTACCCCGCTGACGAAATAAAGATGCGATAGAACTACATCCTGATAAACAAATTTCAACACGCGTGCAAATATCGAGCATAGATGTCCTTCGGTCAAAGTATGAGCATTTGGTATGTTAATGCTGTTGTGTCGTGTACCAGGGTTCGAATCGTCGTCCACCGAATGATAATTACGTAGCTGCACTGTTCAGCTCGTTGATGCTTTCGGTCACTTCCTAGGTGAATCACAACACAAAGCGTCATCCACTTGCATAAAGCGTATTCTGCATTTGTCAAGTAATTACCTGCAGCGTTGGCCATCGCCCAGTCTTAAGTTTAGAAAAAATTAGATCGTCTATAATTTAATCATGACGGGATCAGCACTGAATTATTTGACATTGAAAAGCTCATCACTAACCGTTAAAGTAGATTTCAAATGCTCCTGATGCCGTCAAGCTATTGGCAATGGTCCCCATCGCCACGGCAATAAAGAAGACCATGAGGCGATTTTCTCGCGCCCAGCGTATTATCAAAACGTTGGCCCCCCAAACTGGCAGCACCTGGAAATTCGAAAAGTCAGACCTTGTGACGCAATTAAAGCTTTTGAGCACTTACATATTCCCCAAACAACAGCAAAGGAATTGCTATCGTTTGCGCATAAGTTAAAAATTGTGCCAGCATCTTGGATATACAAAAAGACGTCGGTATCATCCTCTCGATCCAATTTTAAATTCTCAATACTTTCGCACCCTTTTGTACGAGTCCACCTCGTAGTTGGCCCCATACACTCTGTCGACCAAGTGTGGAAAAGCGTCCACTAGATGCGTCTTGATCTGGTCGAAATTCTGCCGATAGCCGCACGCTGTGCAGTACATGATGCGCACCTGGTCATCAACAATATTGCGGTGCAGGTTTCGCTCCTCAGTTTTAGCCACCGCCACTGGCTTGGCGGTGGTAGCATACACTGACTTAAGAAAAGTGTTCCGTGAAGCCACGAGCGCCAGTAGAATGCACACTAGACGCAGCGCCATTGTATTATTCTTCTTTACCACAATAAATTGCAATCTATTATACAAGTAATATACCTACCTGCTCGTAAAATACTTGGCTTTGTAACATTTGGAAGTGATGTGTGATTGCGACTGTGGTGACGAGGGCGTGCGACGGGAAAGCGCTTATGACATGATCAGTGTTGATGCTGCGGTGGAGATAGTGCTGCAGCAGTCGAAACCGCTTGAAGTCGTACCGATCGAGGCATACGACGCTGACAGATTCGTACTGGCGGAGCCGGTGCTCAGCCGTGTGAGTTTGCCACAAAAGCCACAATATATTGCGACACTACTATATTAATGTGCTTGTGCCAATGCAGGAGCCACTACCGCCGTTTCGTGCGAGCATCATGGATGGCTACGCAGTTATTGCAGCGGACGGAGTTGGGACAGTACGAAGCAAAACGTTATTACTGAGTTACAATGAAGATCTGACCATGTCTACAGTTCTCTGTGGTGGAGCGCATCGCAGCAGGAGACATGCCGTCAAGTAGATTACATTCAGGTCAAGTGTCGTACATTACGACGGGATCCCCCGTTCCAGATGGAGCCGATGCTGTGGTAAAAGTTGAGGATACAAGCAGCATCAAAAGCAGTAAGACGCCAAAGCAAGAGAGTGCAGTGCAGATACTAAAGGCAGCTGAACCAGAACAAAACATTCGTCCGATCGGATCGGATATCAAGACAGGAGAAGTGCTAGTAAATGCTCACGAAGCCGTGTCTGCTGCGGAGATTGGGCTGCTGGCAACGGTAGGTTCTATCATTTAGCATACTATTAAGCTGCTTTCATTCACAATCCAATGCAGGCTGGAATCACTCACGTTCAAGCATATCGAAAGCCCGTAGTTGGCGTTTTGTCGACAGGTAGTGAGCTTGTGGAAGCGTTTCAAAAGACACTAACACCTGGTAAAATTCGAGATAGTAATCGTCCAATGCTATTGGCATTATTACGTAAATGGGGGGTCCAGACGCATGATCTGGGCGTATGCAGTGATCAAAAACACATGTTGAAAGACACAATGTTAAACGCACTCGAGAATGTTGACGTGCTGATTACAAGTGGTGGCGTTAGCATGGGAGAATATGATCTTATCAAACCTTTACTGGAAGAATTAGGGACAGTGCACTTTGGACGATTGTTGATGAAGCCTGGTAAACCCACGACGTTTGCTACTCTGGACATACAAGGCAAGAAGAAGCTGGTATTTGCCCTTCCGGGTAATCCAGTGAGCTCATTTACCACGTGTCATTTACTGGTACACCCGGCACTGAAACGACTCCGTGGATTTCCGTAAGTGCTACCACACTAAAATTCATGCAACGCTCACGCACCCGATTGCTTTGGATGCTGAGCGTCCGGAATTTCATCGCGCCCATTTATTATGGGACGATAGTCAACACAAGTTTCTGGCGACCAGTACTGGACGGCAGATTAGTTCGCGTCTGCTTAGGTACGATACCAGAGGTATTGTATCTAAGTAATGACTGTATTAACTCACGGTACTCTAGCTGCCGTAATGCGAACGGGTTGCTTTCCTTGCCAACGGGTACAGAAGTGCGTGATGGCGATGCTGTTGCAGCTCTCGTTCTTGACAGCAGCTTTACAAGTGACGTGTGTAGCGACAATTCTAAGCAAAATATCGAGTCTCAGCGGTATCAGCTGACAGATGAAGCAAAGCCTCATGCCTCCAATATAGTCTTTCGAGCTGGACTTTTAACGGTATGAGCTCGCGATATTTCAACTTCATAATTCACGAGTTGTTGTTGATTTTATTGTGCAGATTAGTGACCGTGTATCTGCTGGCACGTCGGTCGATTTGAGTGGACCAGCAATGCTTCATGAGCTCCAACAAGTAAATAAAGTGGCGATTAAAGTGGTAGCGGTCAAGATTGTGTCTGATGATATGGATCAGATTCAGGCCATAGTGAAGGATTGGGCGGACTCAGACACGGTGGATCTGATTCTGACTTCAGGCGGCACTGGCTTCAGTCCTCGTGACGTCACTCCAGAGGCAATCAAGGCGGTCCTCGATAAGGAAATTCCTGGGTTCCCTATTGTAATGCTCGAGAGCTCGTTGAAGATCACACCAAATGCGGTGCTGTCTCGGCCCGTAGCGGGCATTCGAAAGAAGACGCTGATTGTGACTTTGCCAGGTAAACCAAAAGCAGTCGCTGAAAACTTTTCGGCCATTGCCAACGCTTTACCGCATGCGCTGCACCTCGTACGCGACATCCCTCACGAACACCATCGCGCGAATCCGGGCTCCCTCTACACTTGATCGTATTCAAGTGCGCAACGGCCTTCTCTTTGTATCGAACAAATTCGAAGGGGATTTGTGCAGAGTGAAGGTTCTCTGCGTACTTTTGTAATTGATACTAGCACTTAACAAACATTGGCTTAAAATGCTTGCAGACACATCGATGATTGGCCAAATCCTCCTTTCCATGTTCCTCGTTGGAACTTGAGTAAACTAGCTGATTGGTTCGCAACGTCAGTTTTTCTCCGCGTGTCCACCGTCCGACTCCCTCCCCTTCCGCCGACATGTCGACCCCTTCCGCTACTGATGACCAAGTCGAGCTCTTCAAGGTGAAGAAGCTGATCAAGTCTCTCCAAGCTGCTCGTGGGTATGTCAGCCGTTGTCCCTCTCTAGGACTTGCATCTAACAGTTGTTTGTCCTCTGCAGCAATGGAACTAGTATGATTTCACTCATTATTCCACCCAAGCAGCAGATTCCACTTGTAGCCAAGATGTTGTCCGATGAAATGGGTACAGCTTCTAACATTAAATCGCGTGTCAATCGTCTCTCGGTCCTTGGTGCCATTACGTCAACGCAGCAGCGTCTCAAGTTGTACAACAAGTGCCCCCCAAATGGTCTGATTATTTACTGTGGTACCATCATCACCGACGAAGGCAAGGAGAAGCGTGTCAACATTGATTTCGAACCGTTTCGTCCGATCAACACGTCGCTTTATATGTGTGACAACAAATTCCACACAGAAGCTCTGGGAGAACTCATGCAAGATCAAGATCGCTTTGGATTTATCGTCATGGATGGTAATGGAGCGCTCTACGGTACCGTGTCGGGTAGCAACCGTGAGATTTTGCACAAATTTTCGGTGGATTTGCCCAAAAAGCACGGACGTGGTGGTCAATCAGCGCTCCGTTTCGCACGTTTGCGTCTCGAAAAGCGTCATAATTACGTGCGAAAAGTGGCGGAAACTGCAACGCAATTGTTCATTACAAACGACCAGCCAAATATTTCAAACTTAGTACTAGCTGGTTCGGCAGATTTCAAAAATGAATTGAACGGGTCGGACTTGTTTGATAAACGTTTAGCTGCAATCGTTGTCAAAGTCGTGGATGTTTCGTATGGAGGGGAAAATGGATTTAACCAAGCGATTGAGCTAGCGGCCGAGACGCTTGCGAACGTTAAGTTTGTTCAGGAAAAGAAGCTCATTGTGAGTTACATGGAAGAGATTGCACAAGACTCTGGTAAATACTGCTTCGGAGTGACGGATACAATGAAAGCCTTGGATCTTGGCGCCGTAGAGACGTTGATTTTGTGGGAAGATTTGCCTCATCATCGCTACACGTTGCGAAACGAGACGACGGGCGCTGAAGTGATCAAAATCTTATCGCCATCGGAAGAAAGTGTGAATTCAAACTTTGTGGACGCGGAAACTGGTGCGAAGCTTGAGACGGTTGACCGTGTGTCACTAGTGGAGTGGTTTGCGAACAATTACAAACAATTTGGCACGACACTCGAGTTTGTGACGGCACGATCGCAAGAGGGATCGCAGTTTTGCCAAGGATTTGGAGGCATTGGCGGAATTTTGCGATGGAAAGTCGATTTCATGGAAATGGATTACGAGTATGACGACGATTCGGATTTTGATGAAGAAGCGTTCATGTAGAAGTAATTATTGCGGGACGCTTTTGCTCGTAGTAGGACACAAAAGCGTCACGCACCGTGGCGCTGCGGGAAAAAAAGTGCGCAACAATTTGTCAGATCCAGAATAACTACGATAGAAAATAAGATGAAGCGTAGCTGGACAATAGTCTTATTAGCGATTCTCCTGTCCTTCTCCATTCAATAATTTGCAGGAATTTATGTGAGACGAGCACATGTCAGTTTTAGCAAAAGTCGCATTAATCGTTTGTCAAATTTGTCGTTGCCAAAGTAACCTACCCCTGAAAAAGCAAATTACCTTTTAGAATATTAGTCTCCGTTCTCGGAAGTCAGTGCTCCTTAAGAACCGCTTCACGTTTTGCTATTCGCAGGTCACCCCAAAAGAACCCCTGCGCATTATTCACAAGCTCCAAGCAATGCACCATTGAAAATGAGCTTTGTAATAGTATTAATAGACCGCAAACCTTCAGGTCAAGTGGAAAAAGAGAAGCCATAATAGTACCAAAAACTACGACTAGTAGTATAGATTCACTATATACACGATGATGCACTTTCCGCGCTACAATCTCGAGAATTCGCTCGTTCACGTTACTCAAAAATTTTTCATTTGTCCTCGGAACCGAGAGCATCAAGAAGCCCCCTTTCGGCAGCTACCGGGGTAGTCGCTACTAAAGTTGACAGTGCAGTTACTGCAGAAGTTGTCTGAAGAAGCTGACGACAACTCTTCCTGGTATGCCCCACCTTTCTTCGGTGGCGGCATTGGCGTGAAGGTCGCAAAAGTTGTTTACAATCTTAAACCGCGATCAATCGCGCTGCTCAGAGCTCTGCGATTGACTCCTAAACGCATCAAGTGGCCATGCTAAAAAGCTGCATTTTAATTGGTGCTTCCATCCAGCCAACCAGAACACGAAACTAGTGCACAAGGGCGGCTCCCTTTTTTCTTCCTCAATAAGATAAACCCTTAAAATCGATTTGCTCTCCTTGTGATAGGTAGTAGCTCTAATGATCAATTATGATCGACTCCGCTCTTGGAAGTCATCTGTCTGTTGGTTAAAGTAAATGCTTTGATTGAAACGTACAATAATTAGTTAGAACCTCCCCGAAAGTCGCAACAGCGAATGTAAAAACAAAAATCCGTGATGAAGTGTGTCAAACGTAGCATGGAGGCGGCTGCAGCTGTAAAAACAGTCATGGTGACTTGTTGCAAAGGCTAAATTATTGATATGGAGCTCTGGTGCTTTCGCGAGGATACCAGGCTAAGGGCCAATATTCGCTAAACATTTTAGGTGACTATTTATTGAGTAAGGCAAAGCATGATTGAAGCGAGGCAAGAGTGACGATAATTAATTACATGAAGCGTGGCTGCTCCGTATATGGATTGTTTCTCACCATCATCGCAAATTAATGACAAATCCAAAATTGAAGCTAACAGACTGACATATAATTTTGCTGCTGAATACCAAAAATTGCACAGCACAAATTGATGGATAGTTTTGCTGCTGAATACCGAAATTTGCACATTACAAAGGTGACAGAGCTGGGGCAATTAGGCGTTCAAACGGTATTGATAAACTCCCTCTTGACTAATCCTAACGGTGACTGTAACACCGTGTCGCAATTAGATTGAAAATACCTTCTTTCTCCACTTTGAATCAATACTTTCTTTTTGGCCACACATTGTCTCCACTCGAGTCGCCACCGGTACATGCACAACGAGCGCATCTTGCATAAAGCTATCATTGGTCCGATTGATGCATCCCGTCACGTCGCATGCGATCTGAATGGCGAAGACCATGCGGTAATTTCTGCCAGAGAGGCGTCTCTATATTTGTCTTGCGGAGATCAGCAAATTTTGATTCATTCTCAAGTTCCTTTACGTGAGCGGCTGAACACATCGATCTACCTTTTCCTTCAACTTTTTGAATCATTCTTTATGGCTTCGATTAGAGCCCATTGCTGCCTTTTCTGACTTTAAATGGGTGGTTAAGTTCTTCATGTGTCACTAATAATTTGGTTAGTATCAATACCCAACAGGCAATTTTTTGCGCTGATAATTAAAAGCACAAATCTTGCGCCAAAATCATATGTCAGCTACTTTACCTCTTTGTGCTGCGATTTTTAATTTGGGACTTTCATCCGCTTTAAATTCATGTGTTCCTTGTTGGTCGGCTAGCATGTCAAGATAGAAATGCAATTTTTCGCAACACAGTCGCGGAGGAAGCTTATTTAGATCGGTCTTCGGACGAGGTTATGGCGCGAGTGAAGCAAAGTCGTGGAAGGAGGAGAAGTCATTATTGCGTTAATCAAATTGAAAAGTAATATTAAATGGAAAGTTCGTACAACTTATATTCTTGTTACAGCCTTACTGGTGGCTTTTGGCCATCTACTTCTACCATCCCAAAGGCTATCATTCTTCTTTACTTCATCAGCTTTTACATTTCCTAAAAATTTTTCTGCTGATAAAATTTTCTTAATTTCCAATGATAACAGGACATCCAGAATCTTCTATTGGTCTGGAACTGCATAATCGCCGATTCCTTTGGATAGTACCAACGCATAGGATTCTGGAAATATTTAGTTATATTGCGTTTTAGCCGACACCGGTGACTAACGATAGGGCTCATCTTTTTTGGATTCCAAAAAAGGTTGATAAGTCCGGATACTTGCATTGATTTCTCCACGAGCTCCCAAGTGAACTTCTTCTTGGGCACCGAACTTTGTACCGTATGTTCCCCTTGTCCTCAAGATGTCCAACTACGGCTTCAACGAGATGTTCTTGGAGCCATCGGCCAACATGACCTTTTTCACATTTTGCCGGCGCTTGGGGTGCTTGAGATACGTGGAACCCTCGATTCAAGTATTCGATAATCCCAACTCTAGAAATCTGGCGAATTTTTCTTCATGATTAAGAATGGGTCAGTATATCTCAGTGCGAGTTATTTGACTGATCAAAACCTTTGTGACGGACATCCGAATTCTTGCCGTCCAAAAGCACCATATCGCCAACTTGGAAAACTTGGACAAGTCTGTTCTTGTCATGATAGTATTTCATACGCTTTTGTGCTTCGCTCACCCACTCTTGTGCGACCTTGAGTAACGTTTTTTGATGAAGTAGAAATTCTTTAGCTGACACTTAACAAAATATTGGATAATATACCACATCATTCGGCATATAAGAAATGTTTCGTTGATCCGTTTCGAACGGTGTAGTTTAATTCAAGGAGTGTATGCGTCGATAAGAGGTTACATCAGTTAATATGCTGAGTTGACGACAGCTCGAGGTAGTCTCCAATGAAGCTGTTAGCTGTTTCCGTTTGTCCATTTGTTTGTGGCCTGAAAACCGAAGTCAAATTGTGTTGCGTTGTAACAGCAGACGCGCTTGCTTTATCATGAATTGGATGTGAGCTTGGTGTTTCGGCCGGACACAATGGTCTTTGATAAGCCATGGTCCTTTATATATCTTTTTATGAAGACCTTTGCATTTTCTGCAGTCTCGTCCGTTGTCTTCGTATCGATGAAGATGACCCTTTTGCTAAGCGATCAACAATCACCATGACGGCATTTGAATCATTCTTAATTTCCGGTAGAGACACGATAAAGTCCATTGGAATGTCGACCCATCTACCTCTTGAAATATCCACATACTGAAGTGACTCTGGCAATTTTGGTCTGCCTAGTCTTGGCACACTGACACATTTCACATGTGTTAACATAACGCTGGATGTACTTCGCCATTTTTGGCCAGTAGCATTTTTGACGTACGACCACGTAGGTCTTACAAAAGCCTGGGTGGCCTGCCGAGCAAACTCAAAGTTTTCACCGACGACGCGAGTTCTCAATTCTTCGTCGTCTGAAGTTTACAGTCGTGAAGTCTGATCCTCGTCAGTATGATATTACAAAATTCCGTCCTGCAATGAGTACTTTGGCACATTCCTTTTATCAGCTTCTTATGGATGTACTGTAGGTCTGTATTCCTCGCATACATCGTCTTTGCGGATTAAGTAACTGTAAACTTTTACGTCTTGGTTGACGCCACAATCTCGCGGTTCTTAGCTGCTTTCAGTAGCTCTTGTGATCTAACTTGGGCAGCTTTAGTCTCGATTTCCGAATCGCGTGGCAGTGCATCAGCCACGCTTTTAAATATACCTAGAAGCCACTTGAACAAAGGCTAAATCAAGCAAGCTCACTAGCTCATGGAGCTACTCTGTAATTTGTAGTCCTCTACGTCAGAATCATCTCAATGATTTTGCGATCCGTTTTGACCTTGATCGGCCAATTAAAAAATACACACGCCATGCTTCTAGCGCATGCATAATTGCATGCTCGCAAACAGGGTAGGTTAACTCGGCTGGCTTCAATATCCGACCAGAATAAGCAATCGTATGCTCTTGCTCTCCTTCCGTTTAACTGCATTTTTCCTTATTCTCAAAATTTAAGGCGTCAATTCGGTTACAAATCGACTTCGAAAAGTCTGGAAGATTCAAAATAGGTGGAAGCGCCAAGCAACGCTTGAGTTCGTTGAAGCAGCGTAGCTGGTTCTACGAGATATTGATAGCTTTTCAAGGGCTTTCTTTTGATAATTGTTGTGGGCTGGTCTTGCAAATCGCGCAAAAGCGCTTGCAGAGCTTAAGCCATGGACTGTAGTGCCTAGTAAGCACTCCATTTGCTTTTTTGTCTTGGCCACAAGCCATCGTGCGAAGATCTTAATCTTGTCAGGGTCTATCCGGACGCGTTTTTGTCCGACAAAGTCTCCTAGGCAAAGGGGTTTTCATCCAGCTATAGCTGGCATCGTGTCAATTTGATGTAGATTTACTGATCTTCAGACCGTTTTAGTGCACGGTCTCAAGTTATCAAGTGGTATGCAAATAATCACTTTGTGAGAGCAAGCAGATGTTGTCAAAGTAGATTCCCATCACATCCCTTAAGTTTTGAAAGACTTTCTGAAAAAGACGGCTAATTGTACACGGGCTTTTGCTCGGTCTCATTAGAGTTAATAGATCTATTAGATCATCTGGAGTAAAAAAAAGCGGTTTATAGGATATCGGATTCGCACAATGTGACCTGATTGTAACTTCAGAGTAGGTCCGTGCGCGAAAACCAATGACTTTTGGACAAGGCGTCAAAGGCGTCTTCCTTCGCGGCATCGGTAGCGCCGGCAAGATCGTCGCTAGACGTAGCTACCAATAATATTAGACAATGCGCCAAATTACAGACTTCTTGACATAAAACGTTGGTGCCGAAATTGATGCCTGGAACATATCTTCGGTCCATTGTCGATAAGTCCTGCGCTGTTCGCAATTCTGGTGTAGTCGTTCGACAAGTATCAGCTTGGTACCAGGCTGAAGCAAATTTTCGTGCTCAATTAATTCCCGTACTGGTGGTTTCTCACTTAAAAGCTTTGTGCGAATTAGTGTGTCCACATACTTGCGTAGCGTTCAATACGCCGAATTGTCCTTAAGAGGCGTTTATATTAGATGTTATAGCGCTTGGCCGAAGCCAGCTTCAATGATTTCGTCGTGACGCAATATTCGAAACTCGTGAGAAGAAATTAGTGGTGGCCTTGTTGCTGATAGTAATCGAATATTTTGTGACTCTGACTTGTTCGAGCCTTCCATTGTCCAACAATCTGTCTGGACGGACATTGATTATGCGGTTCTGATCAATTTGCCGCGTGGTGCTTCGTGTTGATGCGAGGAGACATGGACCTTGTAATCCAAATGATATCCGGATTTGCTCTAGGAGTCACATCATGCCGGTGATAACATCCTTGTTTTTTAAACAAGCATGACTTGGAACGTTCCAGATGTCAAAGATAAACAGGTATCTGCAAGTTCGTGCGCACCGTTTGTCGGGGGCGGCGACCAACCTGGTCGTAATCAAGGTCGACTTAATTTCATCCTTGGTTACTCCGAGAATAAGCCGCTTCATCAAGTCTTCGGATACACCATTAAGACTTCATCCCTCGTCGATGAAGACCTCTCTTGACCAACGTCTTTAAAGCTTGCGCTTCTGCTTCAAAGATAGCATTTATAGTGCGCCTCTAAAATAACAATTCGCTTTCCTGCGTTTAGGAGTGTTACATTGCGGCGATATGTGACGGACTTGTTTCATGTCGCTAATTTAGTCCAGTTATCTTTCTTGTCTTTCTTCTTTTACGTCGTGACTTGTTCGCACGACAGCCTGATGTTGTAGGCACCGTTTCGAACGACTTGGCCGATATACGATTTGAACTACCCGAGTAATGGGCAAACTCGATGGTGGATGCAACCTTATTGGACTCTTGGAGAGCACTCAAACTCTCTTATTTGATCTTCTATGCGTTTTTTTCGTAATACGTTCTGACAAAAAGAATCGCTTTGCCAATCAATTTCAGTTTAGGACATCAAGCCCTAAAATTTCAAGACGTAGTCATGGATGGTACCCTTTCTTTCGGTCAAAACACCCGCTCTCAAAGTTCATTATTGAATTTCCTAAGCCTAATTTGATTGCGCAATTGAATTTCAGACAGTACCTATGTCGTGTGCACGTTTATGCTCTCGCAGTCGGCGATAAAGGCGCAGTACCAATTAGTTCAAAATCTTTCTAGATAAGCGTCAAAACGTCTGACGACTCTGTTATCATCCAATAGCGCTTATAAACATAGTACTGTTCCGTTGCGAAATTCCATAGTTTAATATTTTCGACAAACCTCCCTTTACAAACACATGTATCTCTTCTTTTCTGCTCGTCTCTCGATGCAACGGGAAGCTCAAAGCGCTCACTAGCCTTTTGCACTTGGGATTGCATTTGAGCTTGCTGCTGCTGAGTGAGATAGAACTGTGATTGCTGCATGGACAGCTGTGTCATGTCCTGTCGCTGCAAAGAGAGTTACTTTAGTCTGAGCGGCTGAATCTTCTTGGTCATTGGCATCTGCAGGTATTCCTATCGGCCATATGATCAAACCTAAGAAAGTATTAAACAATTTGACTTGTCAACTCCTATTTATTTACGGACTGAGACTCCACGGATAATGTACGTGCAATGGATCAGCCTGATTGTCCCGTCTGATTAGCTTTTCTTTTGCTTGATGATGCGATGAGTACAATCTAATCGTCATGTCGGATGAATATATTTGTGACTTGATTGATTAAGATTTTGTGATCTTATCATATACTCGGAGTGGCCACAATATCAAATGCGAGAAGCGTACGCATGTGGCTAATGCGATTATGCTAAAACGCTGTGCGCTCGCCATTTCCAAATTTATTGTTACAGATCAAAGAAATTACTCAGCTACTGTGACGTTTATTTTCAACGCAATCGATAAACCAGTTTAGTTAAGTACCAAATTGACTGCCTCAAAAAATCTAGCAACACCACTTTTAATTTATCTTACTTGAAGCGAATGAGTGGACTTTACTTTACAAAAGGGTCGACAAGTACTGTGAAGCCTACCAAATGATCAATCTCATTGCTTACACGCACGATCCTTCCAGGCATTGCCCTTGACTTTAACCTCGTCTTTTAGGAGTTAATAGCAGTACGGGCAAAGTGATGTCGGTGTGTTTTCTGCATTTGTCACCTCTTTTTGCCCGTATAACTGAGCAAGGTTGTTAATAGATACAACTTTTATATACTACGACCTATCAGACTCGATTGTATCGAATATGGATCCGCAATTCGCCGCTGCATATGTTGAAACGCTATTTAGTTCTAAGACAAAAGGCTTGTTGGTGTCTATACAATAATGCTGACATACAGACGGTCAGACAGAAAGGGGTAAACATATGCTTAAAGACACACCGCGTGGCACGTGCAATGATGCACTTCATGTGTGGGTCGATAAGCTATCTCTGATAATTTTTTTACTTATCAATGCGATATATACAATTATTTAAAACCATCCGCCAAAAACTTACCGTTCCATGTACCCTTCTGTCTCATTTAAGTGGGGAAGAAAACAAAAAAAATCAATTTTCTACATTTCAGTTTTGGAAAAGTTTGTTTTACGAAAACAACAATTTAGCAAGGCAAAAGATGCGATGTCATTCGTCCAACATTACAATAGCGATCGTTAGTTGTAAGTAGGAGAAAAATGTAATTATAGAGATGGTGGGTACTGAAAACTTACCGAAAGTTTGGTATGTTCGAATATAATGACACATTACTCCATCTTTTACGGTTCTTGCAAGATCATCTTAGCAAACACCGTTGGGTTTTATATGACGATGTTGATACACCTGACGCTTGATTCGAATCGTCTCTTCAGGTATACTAAATTCAGAGAACCAGAGTTTCCAGGAGTCCTCAGCATATCTTCGAAGCAATTTCCGGTGTGAAAAGGCGAGTGCGGGTGGTCATACCGCGGTTTGAATTGTCCATAGCCTTCACCAAGCAGACACTCTCTTACGATTGCCAATAGCTTCGTGTAGAGTGAGATGATATATCACAGAGCTCGTGGAAGCTGATACAATGGCTATGGCATGACTCGAAGGCCATTTCAATTCAATATACAAATTAAATAGGCGCTTCGTATGTATGCTGCGTTTTTTAGATGTGATAAGATTTATGCTTGGAGCTTACATGCGCTTGGAGAGCATTATGCTGAATCTCAGATATCTTTTATAAATGTTGACTATCGATCTCGTGCACTTTCAGCGATCTTTCGAGTCACACAAACTGATGTCTTTTACTAAAAGTACTGCCGCACAAAAGGTGGTATATGCGTGACTGGATGGCAAGTTTTTGCTGTGTACCAGCGGTTATGACGAAGGAAAACGAATCTAGTCAATGATGAGGTAAACATCATTGTCAGAGCGATTTGTAAACCCCGTGTTCTACTCACCGCTAAAAGCCATCAATAATGCTTAAGCCCGATACAAGTTGTAAGACACGCTCAAGAACGAAACGTAGTGATTGGTCTTCTCATAAAAATTTATCCAATCCTAGAAAAAAAAAACTGATTTTACAGAAACTGGATGGATCTCAATTTGATTCTAGTCTCTACAACTTTGAGCAGAAGCATCGATGCAACGTCGGAAGCAAGTCAACATAAGGCCGCGCTGGAGTATTGACTCATCTGAAACCAGTGCTTTTCATAGATGCCAAATGAGAAGTGATTTCCGGAAAGTCCTCGCCACACACAAAGTATGTGCACACTACTCGACTCCGTGGCCTTTATCGGCCGAATACGCTCAAGAGATGCTTTTCCTTTTTATTTTTAAGGAATTGCGTTGGAGCCCGGAGGTGGGCAAGCTATTAAGCCTCTCGTTCACTGCGTTAGTGTCTTGAAGCACTAAACTTACCCAAAAAAATGTACCGAGCGACTGAAAGCCACTCTTTTTGGTGAAGCCTTTTGCATGACCGGTGAGCCTAACGACAAGTTTAACGCCTTTTGTGGTATAAGTAGCCTTAAAATAGCGACCAAGTTGTACCATTTTCTTACAACTTGGTCGCTAATTTAAGGCTTCTTTGCACGTAAATTTTTAGGCCGGTGTTTGTTAGCGCACGCGACGTTTTTCGTCATATTCATTGCTAGTAAAGGAATATGTCTGTGGATCACCGAGCGAGGTAAAACGATAGGCCACCGAGGGCTCTTTTAGAGCCTTTTTACCTCCTTATCCTCTATGACGGGCAATGTTTTTAAGGTTCGCCGCCCACAGCACATTGTTGCAGGTGCAACCTTTTTTACAGATGCACTATGTAATAGTACTTATTACTACAGTAGTTCGTGTACATAGTAATTGATCTTATGATTCCCGAGTATTTATTATTAGAGCTGCTCACTAATATGATCGATCTCCGAGCAGTCGATAAGATACTAACGGAAATTGTTCATTCATGTACATGGAAAGAGATGTTTCTAAGTCGCACGACGCACGAAAACACGAAGCAGCCGCGTGTTTACAGCGCATGTTTCGCTGTCGTCAGGCACGAGTGCGACTGCACCAACTCGTAGCTTCAGTCTTTGAAAAATTCTATGACGCGAACTCTGGACTCGAGTACTATTTAGACAAACGCACAGGCGAGACGACGTGGGAGAAGCCTCGTGCACTTATCAACGGCCAAGAGATTGGTTTGACGGCAATTTACCACGGCAATGAAGAGACGACTACTCTGGCTTTGGATCAAACTGATGACATGGACAAAACTGACGGAACACAAGAGCCTCGAGGTTTTTCGCCACAAGATTTGGCCCTTGCTCGAGAACAATTCGATCTCTTTGATTCCGACTCGAGTGGATCCATTTCGCTGTTGAAGCTTCACAAACTCTTCAATTTACTCGGGGAAGAGCTCACGCTGGCCAACGTCCATGACCTCGTGCAAGCAGTAGACACGGATCAAAGCGGCAAAGTGACGTTTGAGACTTGCATCCACTTGTTACAGACGCAACACGATAAAAATCCGTATTCGGTATCGCTGCCACTTGCGCTTTTTTTTGGACCACACGAATTGACAAAATTGAAGCATCAATTTTTGATTTTGGATACGGATGGAAGTGGGTCGATCGATGCACAGGAATTGGAAAAGCTAGTCTCGAACTTAAGTCGACAAGCTCTTGAATTTGATATATCAGCCATGGTGCGTGAAGTCGACAAGGACCAAAGTGGCACAATCGACTTTAATGAGTTTCTACACATTGTGGCAACAATGACGAACAAGGACGCTACCACTTCAAAGTCGTCGTTTGCCGCATTGCTGGATCTTGGCAGAAAACAAGGACTGTTCCATGGCTTGGACGACGTCCTTCAAGCTTCACGCCAAAAGGTCTATAAGTGGCTCAAAGCGGACCACATTGCCGAGCAAAAGCGGTTGGAAAGTCAACGCGAGCGTCAAAAGCGTCGCGAACTTGACCACCAACAACAATTGGCTATGGATCGAGCAATCTATGCAAAGCACCAGGCCCAAATCGCGGCAATAGAGCAAGCGCGTCATGCTCCAGTCCAAGATCTCAAAATAATTGTCGAATTTCAAGGCGATGGGATCAATTATCCACTTGTTGGCCAGTTTGCACGTGTTCACTACGTTGCAACGTTTCAAGAGACAGGAAAAGTTTTCGAGTCGACGCGACTTCGATGCAAAAGTGCTTTGGAACTTTGCGTTGGGGTGGGCCACACCATTCCAGGATTTGACTTGGCGTTGCAACGGATGAGTGTTGGTGAGACGGCACTCGTGACAATCGCTCCAGCTTTGGCCTATGGTGTCAATGGACGACCACCTTGTATACCACCCAATGCAGCTCTTGTTTTTCGTATTGAACTTATTAGTATCAAAGAAAAGCTTGTCAAGACCGATGGGGCGCCACCGACGCTCTTGCAACGGATACGGAACAGGTAGTCGACTCCACTCCAATTATAAGTAAGCAAGAATAGTGTGAACCACGCTGTAATATAGAGAGAATGTATACCAAGTATACATTCCCTTGCAACCTTCTTTACCTGGTATTTATATTGAGGGTTTCTTGAGAGAGTATAATAAAGCTAATATTAAAGCTTACTAGTATACAAATTTTCCTATCAAAGTTTATCATCGTTAAATCCGTACTTGCATTCCCATATTTCTTCTACATCATCTCTCCGTCTTCATCACTATCCTCCAAGTCCATCACTAGAGAATCCGCTTCTCTAATCAATTGATTTAAACCCGTCAATTCTTCCAAATACGTTGTGGAATTACACGCTTTTTCCAGCAAATCAACGGCATCAGCTCGATACGCCTCGAGCACTTTTGGGCTGCACGCAATGCATTTATCAAACGCTTCGCCCGTGATTATCATCGTTTGAAATGCATTTAAAAACCCACGCAGTTGATGGGGAATGTACCCCATTGGCACCGAACCATCGTCTGGCTTGTCAGCACCCACAAACTTTCCCTCGGGTGAGTGCAAAAGTGCAACCAAAAGTTCTACTGCTGTAGCTGCTGCAATAGGAGCAAGCCCTGGTCGTGTGACAGTACACATTTGGTCCAGCGTCCGGTCTTTTAACGAGTCACGAGGACTTACGATATCATTGCAAAAGTAGCACCCAAGCGATGATTTCAAGCTTGCGTCATCTTCCTTGTGTATACCATGACGCATAACCAAGTAACTATCAAACCCAAGTGCAGCATTCACCAGCACTTTCTTTTTTGAAGCCGCAATAACTGTCGGCAGCCAGCGACTTTCCCTCGAATCCGTTCCTAAAAACACAACTTCGTGCGATTCGATCAATTGTTCCAAAGTCTCTAGACTAGCTGTGGCTTCTTGAATCAACTGAGAATTGCTCAATGCATGGCCAGCCATGGGAATCGTCAAATTCACAGCGCGGGAATTGACTAGTGGAAAGATCCGCTTCAAAGCGTTCGCAGCACATTCGGCCTTGGATTTGCCAACGTCTTGAAACTCAAACAGTGGCTGTCGCACAGGATTCGAGTGACTAACTGTCGAGTTATCGACCAAGGTAATATTGCGAAATCCCCACGCTAATAAGCTTCGCGCAGTGTAGCAACCAAGCGTTCCAGCCCCCAGTACAAGGCACTTGGTTTGAGCTAATAACGCCAAATCCAACGCTGGCAATTGTCGCCATCGCATGAGTTTCAAGTTCAAATCCACAGACGTTTCAGCCAAACGAATTGGATCCAAAATACCCCCAAGGTTCATCAAACGGGGCCCCATTTTCCCACGAGCATTGGTTTCCCAGCCTACTACCCGCACATCGTGTCGAGATCGACCATTTGCCATAAAGAAATCACTTTTAACTTCAAACACGACAGAATTCTTCCATTCAAAGTCGTCTGGTACGTTAGTGAGTTGATGCACATGTTCCCGAAACGAAAGAATCTGAAGAGGACGGGAACGATCGAGCTTCTTACTTGAAAGCGACGTGAGAAACGCTAAAAAGTTCCGAAGCGGCCACCCAGGATTCGTTTTCAATGGACATGGATCGACAAAGCCAAAAAGCGTGTCAACTACATCAACTGAATCCGAATCGTTGGCTCTCCAAGTCTTAAAATCAAGGACTCTTACAACTTGTTCACTGGAATTGCTATTGGAAAGACGCTCCACGATGAAAAAGGATGGAAAGTTGCCTTCGACAACTCCAGTCTCTTTGTTCACTTGTCGTAACTGCAACAAACCGCGCAATGTATCGACTTGCTCTTTGGATGACAAGACAGAAGAGACTGACCGAGGAGGAAATCGATACTGGTAGGGAGTGGGTGGAGATAAGGCTGGAAACCCAAACCAGTAAAGGAACGAGTGTTTCTTTAAATCGGCAAAGGTGACGAGCACAAAGCTGTTCAAGTACTCGATTGAGACGTTGTGATCCTCGTAGTTGAGCACAAGATCCAAGATGCGATCCCCTGCCTCTTGAAGCAACGTAGGCTTGTCCAAATTTTTAAAAGCCTGCGACGAAATATAAATTAATAGGGTACTTTCAGCATCAGTATGCGGTTAGAGAGACTTCACCTCTAAAGTGTTTGTATTAAATAGTAGTCCCGGGGCGTGCCACTCGTACCGCGCACGATCGGTGTCACTGATATATAAAGTATGGCGTTTTAGACGATTATCGATTCGATTCCTCTTTATCACACACTGCACCTGTTGCTCTCTCCTCCTTTACAAAACGCACTTTCATCGATAGTAAAGCGTGCGGGGACGTTCACGGATCTCCCGGACGTAAAATAACCCGTGATGTCCTGTAACCACGTATCAAATTAGAAAGCCCGTAGCGACTCGCTGTGTAACATGCCGTGAGCTCACCTGCGCCTGATCGTTTAGCTGAAACTTGTCGAGCTTAAGCAACATGAGTTTCTGCCAGAACGACACGTCGGGTGCGCTGTTCCAAGGCTGGAACTTCAGCACTTGCCAGTCAGTAGCGGCTTCCGTCATTAATTTGGGCCTTCTTGTACAATATTAATTTAAAGAATCTGGAATGAGCTTGAGCAACTTGCGCCCACGCAACTTAAGAATGCAACGTACGACACAAAGACATTATTTGATGTAGTCACAATTTCCTTGTTTTTTCACGGAAAAGGTATCAACAATATGTTCTGCCTTCAAACCTCACTGACAATTTCAAAGTCATGCAGCTATTGCTTCCGAAAACGCGTTCAAGCTCCAGCTCAACGAGCTTTGATCATGTCAAAGAACCGTATCAAAGTGCGAGCGTCCAGGATCTAGTATCACGGGCCAAGCAAACACCCGATACCACCAAACTTGTTCAGTTAGTAGAACAAGCTCGCGAATTGCAAATTCAGCCATTTCACTTTGCTGCAGTCGAGAACGATCGTAGATTTTACAGAATGATGATGGCTTTCTTGCCATTAAAGACTTTTGTGAAGGAAGTCTTAGCTGTAACCCAGAGTGGACTTTCAGCGATTGAGTGTGCAAAACTCATGGAGTCTTCATTGGCCACGGAAATTGAGAACTTTCTCTTGTCTCGCGGAGTTCTTTCGACACAAGGCGGTTGTGGGTTCGTCATAGCACACTCGACCTCGTTATCTTTGTCTCCCAGCTTTGGTCCATCAAGCATAGGAGATCCACAATTGAAGCGAATCGAAGTTGGCTCGAAACGATTCGTTTTATGTTCCAAAAGTGCATCAAATGTCGGTGCAACGCTGCGTGCGAATGGGATACACTACGCTGCTACAAAGGCTGTGTATGTACAACAAGTGTGTTTTCAAACATTGGAAGAGCTAGCATGTTACGAAGACAAACTTTTGGCATTCTCGAACTCTGATATCGTGCTATCGGTCGTGTGGACGGGAACCAAAATTGCTGATCTCGCTACAGATGAGCGCTTCCGAGCAGCTTTTAAGATCTTTTCTCCGTGCAAAAGCGCTAGCCAACAGCTAGCACCAGGAATGTCGGTGCTGCTGGATCTAGAGGTTTGTTAGCAGCTGCATCCTCTTTGTGATTATTTCTGATCTGCTCTCTTATATTTTGAAAACAGAACTTGTCTTCTCGACCATCAGCAGACGAGAAATCAATGATTTTACGTCTGTATCCCTTGGCAGGAAGCGTTGACACGAAAGCACATACTGCTATAAGTGCTTCTGGTGTCCGTGTTAAGGATATTGGGTATGATGATGATGATTTTTTGAAAGGATTTCGACGTGGGTGGTACGTCAAATTTAAGATACTTTTTAACTTAATTCACGTGTGATGATTTGTCGACCCATCTAATTGATTAGGTACAGTGATACCCTGTACGCACGCTATGTGGGGGACATTTCGGATAGCTTTCTTTCCATGGGTGATGCGGGCAAAAGGTACAAGTACAATATTCGCAAAAAGCACGACTTTGGCTATGACAACACGCGGGTGATGATTAACTTACCTGAGAAAGGAGTCGTTTACTGCCGAGGCGTTGGGAATGACCATGCTAATCCGGAAATGGCGTGTGTGCTGTTCGACGGGAATGCCAATATTTGCGAGCGATATGCATATTTAGGAAAGCTGGGTCGATGGAATGACATTGTCCAGTGAGTGACTGTTTTATCTTGATCAGCAAACGCGCTTTTACAGCTTACTTTGCTCAAATATGTCCATGCAAGAGACTTTGAAAAGTATTAATGAACTTCATGATATGCGCATACTTAATACAAGAGAGAGACCAAGCGCAACATGTAAAAATATTATATTGTACATGATTCCATCGATAAAGCGCATCTTCGTAAAAAGTGCCGGAAGCCCCAATAATCGCGACAGCAATAACGCTCGCGGATTAAGCTTGGTCTTCCTTGCATGTGACGCTCGTTAGCAAAAGCGACCACGGCGGCGGGGAGGTCCTTTCTGGACGACTACGGGCTGCACGTACACGACACGATCGCGCGGGGCCGGGCGATAGTGGCTACGGCGAGGGCCTTGACAACAGCAGCAGGCGGTGAGGGCACCACAAAGACACCAGCAAAGGTCGTCACCACACGGAATGGGAATGCACATGAGAGAAGAAAGTGTTGTAGCTGCTGGAAAATTAGCAAATGATGAGATACATAAGCGGGCAAAATTGATGCATGGATTCTCACAATGTTCAAGTAAAAAAAGGACCGAAAGGATTCAACCGCCGTAAATGGTTTTTCGCATATTGCTAAATAACACGTAGGCAGAGCTTTGGTGTAGACTGCGCTTTTACGCCACGTATACTTCAGCCAAATTAAATTACTCAAAAACTAGATATAGCCGGAGTGAGTGTGCAAATGTCGAAACTGTATTTCCCACGATCTTTTCAACCCTAAGACAGATCATCGTTTTTGAGGGGCAGCATAATAGAAACGCTGCTTATTACAATATTCCCTCCCCTTGAATTTTCTTGCTCATCTGGAACGAGGCCACATACATTGCACACCATATTATTGTGGTATGGCTTTTAAGTTGGTATTGCTAATACTACTATCGTAGTACTGTGAAATCTTCAACTATATGCAATGGACCACAAAATAAGTGTCGTTGGTAAGTATATCCTTCGTTACGAACGAAAGTTTAAAGGACTTGTGGGCAAATTTGAGCCGCGGTGCGGGCTTAATATTTCTCTTCCTTGTAACGTGGTGCAGCTTCCATAATAATTTCTTCGAGTAATGTCCAGTCTTAGCGTTTTGCATTTATAGATCTCTGCATAAATGAAATATGAGGTCACCTCTTGCAAAGGTAAATTATCCCCAACTTTTGTCTTCAAGCGCCACAAGGACTGTACGGATGCCTAGAACTGTCGGCTGTATATAGTCACAATGTGGTCATATGACGGCACTCGCTGCATCATGTTAAAGTTCTCGCGAGACTGTCCGTCGGATGCCAAAGCAACTTTTTCTTCCATTTCGTCTCAGTTCAATTCACCTTCAAAGTGGAATTAAAACATACTGCACCCGCGAGTACCACCAGTAGCTGGCAACAATTCGACAACATTTGATTGAAGAGCTCCTGGAATTGCAAAAAGTCAACTTTCTTGCCAAAGCAATCAGCATTTTTGTAACTTCCAAAACTGGCGGCACTCAGTTACATTGACGAGCGAAAGGCCTTTGCCTTCCTAGTGCCCAAGTCGATGATCAATCGACGACGCCAATGGCGGGAGCAAGAGCGTGAAAAGTTCGTTGGCAACGTCTTTGAAGCGCAGATGCACTTGAGAATACGGCGCCAAAGTTTGAAAACGGCAGAAATCAGACACGCTCAAGATGTGGAAGCGGTATGCGCGACACTAGATCTACGCCGAGCCAGATTTATAAAGAATCGCCACCAACAGGTGAAAGGAACCATACAATGGGTGCCCAGGTCGATTGAGAAAGGGATGAAAAGTCCGTTATTATCAAAAGAACGGACGCAAGTTGCACCCGCTGAAAGAGTGGATGCATTTGATCCGGGCAACGATCCAATCCTAAAAGTACGGCAACCGTTGACAGAAAATGCACACTATAGACTGAACCACCTTGGTGGATTGGATATGTCCCGAGCAGTCCCAGCGTTTGTCTATCGAAACACTCTTGTGAGTGTACATCAGTACAGCGAAGTCGCTACGGAAAAAAGTGCTGGCATCTATCGAGTTCCGAGGCTGTTGCACAATTCGAGAGTTAATCTCGCGCCACGACCAGCACATTGCTACATGTAATATTTGCCGCTTGAAGGAGCAAATTTGCTCTTACAACTTAAATAATGGTCGACTGATGACCTCTTTTATTTTACGTCGCAAGCACCTGTCTTGTAAATTAAATATCTTTCAACAAAGGAACCCTTGACATACATGAAGTACAGCTTCGGTAGCGGCAGGTCATTTAAGCAACTTTTGGATAATCGCGGCGCTTTTATCGCTGTGATTCGCGCTGGGGGAGAAAAAACATCGTCGCGAAAAGACATTTGCCTCGTACTATACTTGCTTAGCTCTCCAGATTTAATTTGGCAAGATCCACAGTGGACAATCAGGTCCGTGCATTTATTGAGAGAGACAGTCAATAATAAATTGCTTGACGCTTTTCGGGCTGACAGTGCACAAATACAGCAGCTTGGTATTTAACAAATGACGTTGCGTCAAAGAGGCAGTGTGAGAGCATCATAAGCCTTTGACGAGAGCAAAGTGAGCTTGTAAGCTTTCTAAAGCTCGGTTTTTTGCCATTTAACAAGACTTCTTGAGAAGAGCCGAGTAAATATGAGATTCCTTTCCAATGGTCCCTTCAATTCAAGTACTGGCCAACCAAAAGCTGGTTGCTGATACTCAAGTAGCAGCGTCCACCTCACAGCATATGAAACTGCTAGGTGGAGTCCAACAAAGTGGCAAGTTAAAACTATTCGAACAAAGACGTGCACTCAACACGGCGTTAAACCAAGTTGTGTTAACTTTTCTTATCAGTAAATAAATGTAAAACTACCGTCCGTGCGCAGTCGTTCTAATTCGATACTTGTAAAGTACAACCCGATCAATGTCGCTCCTTGCGTTCTTCAATGTCTATCGTCGCGTTTGTCACACTCGGTCGTTGTATCCACCGTGGTACTGTGGTTGACCGTACTGTGGGGGACCTTGTTGGACTACCACGGGGTTCACGTAGACGACGCGATCGGCCGAGGACGAGTAGCGCTGGTGGCTGTGTCGACGTCGATCGTCTCCTCCGCAGCAGCAGCACAGCGCAGTGAGCGAGCCGCAGAGGCAGCAGCAACAGTCGTCGTCACACGGGAAGCAGATGCACATGTTGGGTCGGTTGGGGTCTGTACCTTTAACTATTGGTAATTAATGTCTTTGTTGCAAATAAGAAAATGCTACGATTTTGCGACTTGAGCACCGGAATATTCGCTGGATATTCTGACTCGAAAAGGTGCACTGTGCTATTTTAAGCAAAAGCTACTTCTAAAAGTCAAAATGGCAGTGTAAAGTAATCTAGAACATATGGCAGATGCGCTTGAAAAAAATGGTACGGAATAGTCCGTGGGACCGTCGCTGAACCCGCAGACGCTGGAAATTCGCAAAAACGTTTTATCACATATAAATAAATCGAATACCGGGAATAATTTTAAGCGACGAATAAAAGACCAGAGCAATCATAATTTAGCGCTTTCACTGGTTTGGGTGCGAATTGGAACTGGAGCTCGGTAAGAATAGATAGCATAGATGTAGGTTAACTTATATGAAAATTCAGCCCTTGATTCCTTGGACGGTCACGTCTTGCTCCCAACGAGCTCCACATGTAGACTCGGCATTGTGAGAAAATTTCAATCGACACCAAGATTCAAACATCAGGCGAGACTTCACATTTCTTTGCGGCTAGAATACATTAGTGGTGAAACTTTAGCACATATATGTACGTTTGTCTTGCTGTTTGCAATGATCATCTCCATTCTTTGTCCAGATACTATCGAGATGTGCAACACTGGTACGCGCGACTTTATGATTACAGCCGACGGCTCTATCCCGCCGGTTGAGCGCGGGCCTGTAATCAAGAAATCTAAAATTATTTAAGCCAGCTAATTGTGTTAGCCACACCACTTCAAATTTTTGCTCAGCGATACTTTGTATCGTTCACTCATCTTCAATTTTCTTTAGTGTAGTAACAGATTGAAAGTATCAAGTCACTCGACAACTTTAACATGTAAGAGCAATTGTATAGGCAAATGAGGATACTCCAAATTGGCACAGATATAAGCCTACTGTCTTTTCGGAAGAGAATAGACAGATGTACACTTTTTGCGCTAGCGCTCGTCTTACATACAACGGTGAAGCTTAAAGAGGAGGGGTATTAGTTTACTCGTGGTGTGACCAAACTTCTACATTATGTATCAGCAGGATTTTTTCAAGCGTTTCGAAAGTCCTATTGTAATCGGCAGAGCCTACTTCTGCTCTCATTCTGTATTAATATGTATTAGCTCGGCTTTCGGTTCTTGTAGGTTGTCACGGACCGGTTGTTGTAGGTTCCCACGGACCGTTACGTAAAGCCGAGCTCTTGTGTTAAAGCTAACTTCGCTTTAAAAGGAGCCTAAATAACTGATGGACAACAGGCATCTTGTATTTTCGTATCACTTTGCATACTGCGGTGCTACGAAGAATACCAACATGAGTAAAGTCCCCAGCCTACTTACAAACTTGAATGTAGTGCATTTAAAGAATTATAGGGAGGAACGAAAGCGATAATGCTGCCTCAAATAAATTACTTAATAACCTACAATCTATTGCACACGTAAATTCTTTTACGACCAGAAATGAGCAGTCGTACACTGAAAGATCAATTGCAATTTTGCACGTCAACGTGCTGTGTAACCTCCTAGCAGTTAACAGTCAATCTAACGCCTGCACGATCAGATGGTTAAGCAAAGTTCTAAATGGGATTATACTTACTAAAGTATGCCTTAAAATAAATAGTAGTTTTAAAAAAATAATATTATATAAAAGTAAAACCACCATCCCGTCTCGGACGCGCAGCCCACACTGCTGGGAACCCTTGCTAGCTTCTATGGTCTCGAGGCGGCTGCATTACCGACCTTTCTACTGCCAAGCAGCTGGAGCCGGGACCAAAGTCTATGCTCGAGATCTTAAATCAGTTGTCCTCGCCTACTTCAAAGCCCAAGTTGGTGAAACTCAAGGCTCCAACATTATAAAGGAAGGAAAATTAGAGCATTCTTGAAATGACGCGGAAATAATGCGGCCTTTATCAAGGTGCACGTGCCGTTCTTGCTTGCTTTCTTGAAAGTCTGAGCTGAAACCTAAGCACTTCCCCAAGAAACCATTTTTGTCATCTCTCTTGTGACGTGAAAGTTCATGGAGGAGAAGTTGAGAGCAACATTTCTTTCAGTTAACATTAAGTTCCTCCAGCGCTCACTCTTTTTTGCCCGCAAGCAAGGTAGACGTAGGCTTCTTAGATACATATATGAATTGAAGAGGTTGACGGCCTCCGTAAGTGAAAGTCAATTCAAAAATACGTCAAGAGGACTTTGTTTACAGACGGCCTACGAGTAGACCCATTTTAATCAGAATACTTGAATCACAGGCCTCAACTGTGGCAGAAGAGACTTTCATCGCTCTTTAAGATTGGTTGCTGCAAACACGTAATTTCTCGTCCTATAGGATGAAGTTCGTGGAGCCGCGGACTCGAGTTCAGCTTCAATGGACCCACGTGCTCGCTAATTAAGTAGAACAAATACTCCTTATCTGATTCAAAGAAAGCCTTTCCACTTCACCCAAGGGTTTTAACGGGTTGCTGATAGAAGTCGCACCTGAGAACTCTGGTCATCATCGATCGAGTCCTCATATGGGAATGTGGCCAACGCACATCATGCCATTAGAGCTTAATAGCCCTCGCAGGAGGACCCAGCACCAGCAGTATACGCAAGTGTACGATGATATGAAAGCTCAATCCAACTCATGGCAAACTCCGGCTCGGCGCGAAATTTGCACGCCAGAGTACGATTGCAATCAGCCAAATTGAGTTGACTGATGCTTTCAGAGAGCAACGGAAAGAAGTCGGCTTCGGTTTAGCAGGCTAATAAAGCATTTGAAATGTCCGTAAACTTTAAATGCATCGCCGGGCTTCTAATATGTAAGGATTGCGATAGCACGAGAGTACACGTATGGCTTTACACTGGGAACGTCGCGGCTTTAAAATAACGATTTTTGGATAGCCACGTAGAGATCATTTGTGTGGCCCCTGTCGTTTGTACAATGAAGATATATATATATATATACCCGAAGTAGAACCGAGGATATCGATGGCACCGCAAAGGTAGACGTGACGTCGTCTTTGAAAGCTTTTAGAGTGGGTAGCTCATTTTCGCTATCAAAGCCGGCTGTCGAAGGCGCTTGAGATAATAAATTCAACGTGAAAAGTATATTGCCGCAGGTGGGCAATATAGCACTACAAATAGCGGATAACAAAGTTTCGAAAGCGAGGACTATAGGTATGAAAGCCACGGTAGCCACATAGCTCCACAAGTGGGTAGCCTCAAACAATCAGCCGCGAGTAACGAAGATTTGCAAGTCGGTATTACAGATCTACAATTCACAGTGGATAATGCAGCTTTGCAATCGGGTTCGAAGAAATGCCATTTAGATCGAAGACAGCTCTATTGAGAAAAGAGGAAGCAATAGAAAAATAAATTCTGAGTGTCACAAACAATTGTGGGCTAAGAAGTTGACCCGCCAGGTGCTCTTCATTTTTCATTGGACGACTGCCAGCAGTGCTACTTCTTGGTATCTATGGAGTCAAAAACATTCTAGAGGTGGTGTTCGCAGCAATCGAAACCCCCTTGACGATTTATACACATCATCTGTTTGAACTTATCACAAGTTTGTAGACAGTGTCCAATGCGTCTTGGCTCATAGATTTTAAAGAAAACTAAAGCTCTAGTGTTTTTTTTGTGAACGATTACTAAAATATGGTCATCCATCACCAAAACTATTAGCGGAAACAGGGGCTGGACACAAAAAGAATCTTGTATCAAGCACAGACGTAGTGTAAGCTCATTGCAGCAGTGTGCTCATTGATGCCTTCTTTGCCATAAAGGCAAAGACTGGTATGGTATAGAAGTTGAATTCTCCGCACTCATCGCCAACTTTTTGTGGTCGAAATCAACCAGAAAGCGCAAATTGCTCATTCTTAAAAAAATCAAATGTATCTGCACAAATACTCGTATCAAAGAAGGGTCTGCTACTTAGCGACATGCACGGGTCGGCGCCGTACAGTGCAGTCTATTTGAATTTTTTTAAAAGAAAGAGTCGCAAATAACGGGAAGTTTGCCTAGCGGTATGATATTGGAGCGATAAGTTCTAATGCTGCAAGAGAAAGAGTCGGAATTAAGGGTAAGTTCGCCTGGCGGTATGATATTGGAGCGACAGATTCTAATACCGCAAGAGTCATCAACCGCTCTGGCGACATTTGACCATTTGGAAGCACATTTGACTTGACCATTGCAGGCTTTTGCGCAGGCATATTCAATGATACGTTCGCTCATTGCCACTTAGGAGAATACTTGTCAGCGCTGTAAGCTTATTAAAGCCACATAAGCATTTGAGATGTAGAGAAATTTTGATTTTTGTGCCAATATCGACAATCATTCTATTGCTCGGAGAAGATAAGCTTTCCCAAAGCAGCCATGGGATTTGGGTCAGGTAAAAGACCTGTCAAATTGGCTAACGCCACGACTGCAAAAGTACATGAAAAGATTCCTTGGTCTGGCGAATATTTGCACTTATATAATGTTGGGTATGCACACCTTGCAAAGCCTTTGTCGATCTATTAAAAGAACACCGAGTTGTGCTAGTATAGACAACGTTAGGATGCCAACAACATCAAGGAAAGTTTTCACCAGGCACTCCTTCCCTTTTGCTAAACAGGGCAAAGCCGCTCAGCATTATTTAACGCTTTCGACGATGCCACCCCTTGAGCTTAAGGGCTAATCAGTTACGACAGACATGAGTAAGTCATCTCGTTCCAGTCCAGACAGCAACAAATACGCTCTCATTGACCTTAAGAAAAGAATGATAGTTGTCTTTTTTGCGGTATATAATTATTGCGTGAAATATAAGCTTACCAAATAAACGTGCTTACCGACGCAATAATGCGCAGACCAATTTAAATGCCAGCAGAGTGAGCAGACCTATCGACGAACGAAATTGTCCGGTGCTGCACGTAGATACCAAATTGAAGTCCATAAGCAAGTTTTCATCGCAGGCAAAAATTTCTAAAATCGGGGTGATAATTTTTCTTTCCGCCTTCGAAATTGCATTACCATGAGTGAGCAGACGGTCTGCGGGCTAATCGGTAATCCAGCTTAGGTAATGCATAATGCTTGAATATATGATCATTATGGCCAAACAATATTTGACGGCATATTAGTGGTCCACGTGTAGGGGTGAATGGACTAGTACGTAAGACCCAAAGCCCGCGACCTACACGTCGGCTTCGTTACGGAGCCTGCCAGTGCTAGCAAACTGTCAAACGCACATAAGCATCGACTTTGTTTCGGTTTTGTCGGGCGTAAATGGCAACAAATGCATAGTGATGTACGTGTGCCGATTATGCAAGACGGTGCTTTTAGCATCTGTTCTAAACAGTGTAACGATGGAACAAAAAGAAAGTCTTTTGATGTGTAATATATTTGATATTATGGCCTTTCGGACGCTCAGATATAAGTTTGCGATTTACCGCTAGGTTTTGGCAAACACTGTTTAAGCTATTCTCAGTCCGCTTGCTCATATTGTCGGCAGACTATTTGGTCAGACAGAAAGTGCTTGGAAAAACAATGCGCAATATGACTGCTGAGGCTCGCACTGCTCGCGGTGCGAGCCCCAGTAGTCATAAAATATAAATAGCATCCGCCACTTCTTTGCAACGCGAATGCTTTCCAAATAAGTAAAAAAGCGACGAGCTCTATCAGCCAGCTCGTAAATGCCTAATCAGTATAGCTGGGTAAACGGAAACGCTTGAAGGGGTGTTGGAGGCACATACAAGACTCAAAACCCTAATAATCGTGAAAAGTTTTACGATACTCCGCATAAAATGTTGGCTGCACCGACATTGTATCAAGGAGGTCAACGGTGTAACCTGACCCATGTCATTAGGGATCGTGTAATATGGCATTCTATTTTGTTAAGTTTTCCTTTCTACCAATAATTTTCTTGTATCCAACAACAATCTATCCCTCAAAAAGACCGATACCCCCCTCCCCTTTCACATTTTTGTTTGTTTGTTTGTTTTAAGCGGATGCAAACTTATCCCATACGCCACTGATTATGGTCAACCGACATTTTTGCAAGGGCAAATAGTTGTATCCGTCAAGAACCTGTTCTCAAATTAGAAATTTGATCAAATTTATTTTCGTATAGCCACCAGTGTACTGACAGTAAGAGTGAAAAAAACCGCTTTGGTACCATGCGGAAATCGGAACTTAACGGGTACACCTGCCATTTCGCAGTCTCCATTTTTGCAAAGCAAGGAAAAGAAGGGGGCGGGTGTGCCTCGAGAGTCATGGCGCTGTGCGACTCGGCTTTCCTCCACGACGTGGACCCTCCGTTAGCGGAATGGGGACGGAACACATGCGTTGGTGGTGCCTCCTTATCCCATCGTTGCGACGGTCGTGGCGACGGCGGCGTCGACGTTCCTCTCACGGTTCGTGATGGTCTATAGTTTCATTTGCCTTGCTTGCTACCAAGACAAGGTGTTTGAGTACGTCATGCGTCAACAAGGACATGTGGAGCTCGTCACGAACAAGCGCATGCACGACGCGTGCTTGAAACTTAATAGGACATTAAGGACATGCTAAACTTTCCAGGTTATAATGGTTTTCAATTAATTAGCAATTTGCACCCATGAGTTTATGCACTATAATTGTTGATCGAGCCTGCAATTCATTTTGAAGAAAAGTAACTTCCCTACGCAATAAAAATTTGCTCTGAGGCGCTTAGCGGCTGATCTTAGAGTTTGCCTCATGGCTCGCATGGCCTCACGGTCTGACCACCAGATCTGACCCCAAGTGCTAACTCAAGTGTGTACATACGATCGCGCATAAACTACCGTTTTCCAGAAGATGGTACACTGCAGAGGCGTAAGAGACCTTCTTTGGCAATCGTATATTGCAAAAGCCTGCAGCACATTGTGTTGTAAAGCAGAGAAATTATCATGAACTTCAGGAGCTACTTGTGCAATGGCACATTGATCCCGCTGAACACAGCTTTTAAAAGCCGTCGAAACGTCCTCGGAGCATCTGCGTAGGGTTCACTTTAATCTAAAATGAGAATCAACAAGTCCTTTATATGCAAGCCGTGGGTTTGGCTGTATAATAGGAGTGACTCCATACTTAAGCTCGAATTTCTGTTTTTTTTAGCCTGGCTATGCATCACTGCAAAGTCGAGATCTCTCGTAGTAGTTGTCGCCGACCTACTAACGAACAAGCTGGACACCAAGCTTGCGAAAGTAAATTACTTCGTCCAAGGTGGTTTGTATTGAAGTGGTAATGCCCAAAAGATTGATCCCATTCTAATACAAACACTTAGGCTGAAGCGTGGTTGTGATAACATCGGGTGGTATTCGAGAAAATCTCCGCACCGCGTTTAGCCAATCTTGTCGTCTTACGACTCTAAAAGATCTCTTCTAGCCAGAATTAATGCGGTGCTAAGAGCACATGCATAGCTGCCGTAACGTTGCCCTGGAAAATAGCCTTTTTTGGACCAAGTGTGATAGACGCGAAGCAAGGAGATAATCACGATTTGACTGATTATCTTGATGAAGTATCTGTGTGTTTTAGTCCTTACTTTTAATTTAGATCAAAACCTAAATTTGCAACAGCAAATAGGACAAGAAATCGTTCTTCTTTGATATCTGTTTCAAGAAAAACTCTCTGTGCATGTGGACATAGAGTCCAAACCATGCAAAAAAAACTTTTCTAAGGCTCCATTTCGGAAATGTTTTCCTTTAACATAGTAGGTAACAATTTGTTTCTTGTTTCTATAACACTAGAATAACATCCAATAGCAGACGTATTATTGTTCTTCAACCAAACTTATGGGTTTCGTGGTGCGTTCATAATGGCGACAAGATAACCACCAATATGACTATTTGGGCATTCAGGGTTGCATCCACACCAAAAACGGTCTGCAGCGGAGCTGCTGTTGCTTTTTACCTATCACATCTGACTGATAACTATTCTAGCATCAGTACCTTATTTAAATTGTCTGCAATTGTTCGCACAATATGACAACATCACCAGCTAGTGTGACACATATTGGGTATTTGAAACCCGGTTTCGCTCTCCCCACCACGACTGTGGCCTCTTTGAGTCCAAGCAATTAAAAGTTTGTTTCAAACTTTATGTATATCAGCCAGCACCAATATGACTTAAACCGCTTAACAGAAGCTCGATTAACAAATTAGATGATTCTCGAAGCTCTTCTTGAATTAGGCTTTTGTGAATCGGCGAATTGTAGATTTCTGTCGGGCTCTAAAAGCGGCAACAATGGACACGAGCTAAACTCACAATGTCCGAATTCCACACGGCATCATAGTATATGTACGCTATGCCGCTGGATGACAGTCTGATCGCTTGTGAGAAGTACACGCGCCACGCGTCGGTTGTTCCGCTTAGAGTGTGCACGTCTCAAGCCCTATACAACTCATTAAGTTTGGTATTGGAGGGCGAAATGTGTAAAAGCTTCTCTCGACGAAGTCCGAGGCCAGCTCTTGAGCCTGCAACTTGTGACAAAGGCGAGTAATCGTTAGATAATACCTTGTGTTTGCTGTGCTCACCTGTGCCACACTCCTGCGCGTCCATACATCGCACACCGTGTTCTCGCGAAGAACAAGTGCTATTACTGCACATTCCACGTGCTCCGTGCTCGTTTTCGATACCTGATAGGCCAAAGCCTAATATTAATAAAGTTGATGAGCGATAAGAGCACAAGATGCAGTCACAGCGAAACAAATCTCGCCTGATTTTTAATGCGTGAGCGAACTACAAGCCTGTGCTTAATGAGCCTACTGTAATAGTCCAAGAGGATATGTCGGGCCAATAGCATTGGGGTTTTACCTATGCTAAGCGTGAGGCACGCGCAGCCTTAAGAGCCTTACTATTTGCTCCGCGTAATAATTCTCATGCGAACTACCGTGCACCTATGGCAGTTAGAAAAAGCGGAGGCTCAATGTCGGCCTTGCAAATTGTAGTGGTCGTACGCACGCTTTATGAGACTCCCGAGAATGTTCTGCTCAAGCGCTGGATACTAACGCGTAAGAAGCTGTACTCTTTGCTCACATTTTGCAAAAGTCTGACTGGAGTTGACGTGCAACCTTGGTACAATCTCGCTTCTGCCAGCGGAGTACTGTCGTGCGACCAATGAGGTGAGCTCTCATGATGATCCCTGCTCTTTTTATCCAAGCGGCGGGAAGCGTAGACCTGTCAAAGGAACTAATTACCATGACCAAAAGCGTCAAGGGCGTCTAGGAAATCTTGCTGAGATGAATTTTGAGCTTCTATGATATCTCAAAGTAGATTTATCCCCTTTCGCAAGATACGGAGGCGACGGCGTCGTGCGAGAATGCACTCCACGTGGTGGTGGCGCTTGCCCTGAAAGTGAGGAAAGGACGTTGTCCCAGAATCATGCGGCGCACTAAATGCTTCTTTGCTATGACATCGCTCGCGACCGACGTCTGGCAAACATAATCTAAAGGTGGCAAGACGTTTAGCCGACGACTTTGATTACCTTCGCCAAGACATGAACTGGGTCCCTCTGCTCCGATACCTCTCCTGCTTTTTTCGGCAAAACATGGAGTGACTACCAAACTGTTCGTATATAAGGCCGAATTCGCTCATTGACATGACACATTCCGGTAAAAGCACCCAGATATAGATAGGAAGAAAATTACAAAAGAATGCTTTTATTTTGGAATTTACGATAAGTATAATAGGCATCTGCAAACCTTAGCGCACTAGTTTCTTTTACCGACATGCCATCGACGTCTTTTATTGCCGCACACTTTTCACAAAAGAGACATCAGCATCCTACTAGTTTTTTTAGTATCCGATCACTTCATTAAGTATACTCAAAAGGTGACTGTTTCTACAAAATCGAACATGTGCCTGACAATACATTTCCGTATCGTCATAAAAACGCACTCTTTTTGATAAATTGACAATGCGAATGACAATAAATTCGAGAAATTTCTAAAAAAGTGTCCTGGAAGGATTTGTCCTAAAACGTATTATTGCGGGAGTCGCACAGTAGGAAAAGTGCAGAAAAAAAACTTTCAAGTGAGCGACTGGTTCCAAAATGCTCTTTTTAGCTCGCTAATTATACATCTAACATTGACAATACCGTATGGCACTTTATCGCCACCGCTTCAATACAACCGTTGTGCAAGAATGTGTGACGACGTCCACTTGCTTGGTCACATGTTTAATATTATCGCCAGGCCACAGGCAAATACAGTCTTGAAGAAACCACCTCCCAAATATTCTGATTAAGGATTTAGCATCTCGTCAGGCCTTGTAGATCTTCCTAGCTCATCGTTTCCAGAAAATATTGGTTAAGCTCTTTTTCTTTCGCACAAGCGTCCACGTGCCGTTCTCGTTCTAGCTTCTTGCCGCTATTCATTGTCTAAAAAAGTTTTTTTTTGGTAGTATGCAATCAATTCCGAAGTAAAGTAATTGGGGCACGACGATATTACGTGGCAAAACACTAAAATCGGCTGAATTGATTCGTAGAGGTACCAACAAAATTTAGATTAAAGTACTGGTAGGAGTTTTTTTTTGTATTGTAGTATTATATAGTGAGGTAGAATTATATAGTACCTATAAAAATGATATAGTACTTATGTACTACTGCAAGATACTACAATAAAAATGATATAACTTTCTCGAGAAAAGGCGTATATTAATCAGCAAGTTAATAATATAAAATTAATTAGCACCACGAAAATTGTATGACTTTGGTGCCAGGGTAGGGGAGGGAATCGCCAGCTTCTCGCATTTGGTCTCGAAATCGTCAGCCAGGATCTTAACATTCATTCTGGCGCCGCTTGTGGGAATGTAAAGATCGCAGTCTGGCGGTTCAGACCTATTCAGTTCGTCAACGAATTCGTGGCATACGGTAACCTTGCACATGGCGGCATAATGTTCGGTAGATGGAAGCGATGTGGCCCTCAGCATATCGTACCCTGTTATGGTGGCGCATTCATTCAAGGAACCACTCAACAGACCCTTCATGGACCAGTAAGCTTTACCCTGCTGAATTGCTGAACAATCGTTTCCGTTGACGGAGGCAGCGAAGGCCAATGTGGCGGCAGCGATGGTCAAGCATAGATTCATATTGCAGAAATAGTGATCGTGAAAGGAGCGGAATCTGATATGTTGTCAATGGCAAGTTGCAAAATGAAATGGCTCTGCAGGACCATTTAATTTGGAGTGAACATACAATGCTTATCAAAAAAGCGCGAGAGTCGGTGCGCCGCGTCTTCGCCACCGACAATGCCGAGTCGGATTTGTCAGGGCATGGTTCTATAAAGAGTGTGAATCGTTCACAATCTTGCACTCTGGTCGCGGATGAAAAAGTAGTATATTAAGCGAGTGAAAAAATTGTGCACTGACAGACGGTACAAGAAGAAAAAAAAAAGCTAGATGGCACGAGCTTTTGTTTAAATTTGCTGCGTTGCGTCATAAGGATTAGAGGAGCGCATAGTAAAACAGAGAGGACTGGTACAGTGGTGAACATGCACCGTATTTGGACGATCGCTACTGGCGAAGCTCCAAGACTTGACACATTTACTTTACTTGTAGGTGCAGTGTATCCAGAGGATTTGGTAGAACCGGAACGATGTATCTTTAATAGTGGTAGAAACTGGTCTCGCAATGCTGGATCAGCATGCGTCTGAAGATGCGTAACGAACTAAAATGCATATGTCAAGCAATACACGGTTCACTTAGAAATTATTTGACTGTCTACTTATTTTAAGCTCTATACCTTGACTAAGACCTGATACTAAGCCACGTAGGCTATCCACCGCTGGTAGATCGCAAGCGGTAAGAGTTGATAGTAAAGACACTGATGATACCGACCAAAGGCGAAGTAGGATGGCTTAATATCACGCAAGTACGTAATAACTAATACAATTACTTTTTGCTGAAACGCAAGCCTTGGCTCATCATACCGGCGCACGCAATTGGGCAGCAAGTGACTTGTCACACCAGAAGCACTTGTAGCAGCATAGAATTTCGTGTCAAGTGTTCCTGCCAAGAGATAAAGACGCGAAATGATCAACTTTACGGTGGAGGAGAAAGGTTCTGCTCTCAATATATGAAAAACAGATTAAATGGTATGTTACACGATGTGAATGCAGCTGCAAGCAAATGTCTATATCCAGCAGCACCGATGTACCAGGCACTAGCTGCTGGTTAGCCTTTGTTCACGGAGAAAACATTTTGAATGCTGCATGAAAGCGCCTCCCTGAAGCGAGGTCAGCAAATTTAGCGCAAGATATTAGATTTGACAAATGCCAAAAGTAGAATGCAACACATATATTCCGTAGCAGCGTGGTGTATGCTATTTGCACGCAGCATTAAATCAGTAGAGGATGCAGTTTTTAGCATAAAATCCAGCCTTGGCGCAATAACTAAGGCACTATATACTGTCGGTGCAGTAATCATTTTGATGCGTTTACCCGCCATTGTTACTAGGCGACTGTGTTTGAAGCGCTACGAATACTGTATGACTTTACTTTAGCTTCGGTTAACAAAGCGAGCTTTAGTTTTTTTCTCGCCGCAGGTGTTCCAAAATCTCGATAAGCGGTTTGAAGTCGAGTTGATTGTTGTTTATACTAGAGTAGTGTAAACCAGGCGGGTTGTTAGAATGAGCCCTGTCAATAAGGTCTTTGTGGGATTGCACGATGCATATAACGGCTTCGATCTCGGAGTTGGTAACGACGTTGCTGTTGTGATATTGGTGACCGATTTTGAAGGAATGATTGCATCGCTCATCAAAAAGACTTTTCACGAACAAGCTTGTCCGTAGTCATAGGCAGTGAAGGCTAGCGTGGCGGCAAGAGTGTGTTTCTTGTTAATTGGCCGACGACGGATATGTAAGGAATTGTAAGGCCCATTATCGACCAATTGGTAGCACTTTAAGCTAATAAATTAAACACTTATCAGTAGTGCCAATTGAAAAGCTAGAAGTGAACCACATCCAGCGTAAGAAACAGACTGCTACTAACATCAACAACATATAACTCAAGAATAATAACCTCGAGCCGACTTTGGGCAACCGTATCCCCCAAATCGAAGCGAAAACCTAGGATGAATTTAGCCGCGCGGACTCGGCAATACTAAGCGTGCTGTAGAAGCGCCTGAGAGTGTTATGAGGCTTTGTTGAAAGCAACTATGTGGTGAGTAGCTTTGAGAAATGCTTTGTATCTGTTTTCGGTTGAGGTCCCACAGCACTTTGCACAAAGAAGTATACACGAAGATATACGATCTTCCGATGAACGACTGTTAAATTAATATCTCTTGTCCTAGTATAACAAGGCAATAAAATAGCGTATTTACCTCTTATATTAATTATGCGCTCAAATTTGCGATCAAATAATGATAGGAAACTTATTAATTTTAAGGGATATCTTTCCAAACAATTCATTATGCCTGTCGGACGCCACAGCCACCGTTTTTATATGAAATGTCTGAAAGAAGGTTCAGCTGCCCGTGCATCCTCCACTACAATATAAACTGCGTTCAAGAGAAAATGAACTAGCGTCTTTCTTTATTCTTCTACTTTTACTACTGAGGTCGCTTTGGGACCGAATATTACTCTTAGTTGGCCGGGTCAGCTAACAATGGTTTTGGTGCGGATGTACCCTCTGGTGCAGGAGCAAGTCACCTTTTGTTGGCTTGCTCCTGCACCCGAGAGTACATCCTTACCAAAACCGGCCTTTGCGCCAAAAGCTGTGCCCACATGAATATATTATCGTGCGCCTTGGGCTGTGATTAATAAAATCTCACCCGTCATAACGCCGCTCGGCAACGATGGGAATCACCTTGGTCCTTTATTTAGAAGGAAGTATAAAGAGCGCCACAAGCGATTTGCTAAACACATGCCGGTCTATTCAACCACTGAGCGAGCTGAGGAGCCTCAAATGTAGCATTTTGGTCTTACCTCAAAGTTTTATTATCCCAGGTCACGACAAAAAAATTGACAAATGTTTAATCAGACTCAGCGATCATGCAAAAGGTCTCACTTCTCGAGACAGAATAATAAGTAGGACTATTCGCTTTTACGGTGCGATCTGGATTACCCTTAGTGATGATGTCGGCTACAGACCGATCGTGAAACTAGAGCTATTCTACGGTTTATACACAAATGGTCAAACTACCAACGCAATTGAACAAGGGCTTTGCAACGCACTCATCGCCAAATATCGACAGTCTCTTTAAAAATCCATACACATTTTTCGTATCAGGTCTGGAACAACATTTGAACGAGTGTTTTACGGCCGATCCAGATCATAGAGCCAGGAACTATGACCATGTTCTTTGCTTGCAGTAAGACCTCTCCAGAGGAAGCTTCGTACGCGTTATTTACGAAAAGATGGTGTACTTAGACGATCCATTGTCTAGCATAAGATTACGATGGCTATTCGTGTGCTTCTGGAACTGTACCAAATGCGCTTAAAGATACTTGGCGTCGAAAAAGTCCTCAAGCATGGAGCTTCTGTCTACTTTTAATAACTCTTCAGCACTGCAATCATTTCGATTTATTTGCATAATGTATTCTTTGACTGAGGTTATTAGTATAAAACTTAATCACCTCAAAAGATTTATTTACGTCTGTGAGATAAGAGAGCAATCTGTTTACTCGATGAAACAGAGACACGTTTTCTAAAAATGTCTTGTCTTACCAAAGTGCCAAGTCAAACGCTTGAGATCTAGTTTCTCAGCGCGTATAGAGTCAATCTCACCGAGTCATAGAGTGCAGTAATTAAGCTGCAAATTATTGCAAAGCTCTCTGCTTTTGATATCAGATCATAAAGCATTCGGGCAATTTCTGCCGAAGCCGGCCAAACAACTTCTACGAGCTCTGTACAGGCAGATGATTGCGCACTGTATAATATGTTCACGGCGCTCACGAAAGGACCTTTGCTTTTTACGCACTTCCAATAATAGAACAGCCAATTTTGGCAGTCAAAGAGCGCTAGAAAGGGCCACTTCTACCTTAGTTTCGTTTCATTTCCATCAAGAGCATCAACTTCGCACAACCTGGTGTTCGCGATTAAGATGCATATGGGACTGACTCCTTGCAGTCGAACAGCGGCTCCTTCGAGATACTTCGGACCCGAAGCCTTCGAAGATTAAGTGATCCATTTTAAGCATGGGTTTCATGAGTTTCACGGCTGATTGACCACCACACTTTTCGCGAGATTATTAAAGAACTGGAATTGTTCTCATTTCGTAGTGTCGGCCGTCTTCTCGTATCTTTTTTTTTGCCTTAAACTAATGGCTAATATGGTAGTGGCTATGGGCACAATTAACTATCGTACAGTTATTCAAACACGCCTCCTTCAAAGAGTTGATTGCATGGCGAGCGACTGGGGGCACCCCAGGACTTACGTGAGACTTGAAGTCCTGAGTAATATATAAATGCACAACAAAAAAGGTTGAATGCGTCGGAATATTCTCAGGAAGATCGATGGCTTACGCCTATGCATTTTTTTAACTGTATAAAATCCAAAAGACGATGTTTCATCTTGTTTCAAGATGCCGAAGTTACCCCTTTGGGTATTTCTTGTTATTATCCTATATTCCCTTAACTAAAATGCTCGAACTTTTTTAACGCGTTTGTCAGAGCTCTTTTTACCCTTGCCGAATACTTTGCGTGCTTGCTCTGCTAATTGCGCTCATCCGACTTCGAAAAAAAGCAAAAAAACTGCTTTTGTACGGATACTGAATTAATTAATGACCCGAAGAAAATGTTTTCTTAAGCCTCTTCTTGTGCTGTTATCTTCTTGGGTGTCTAAGCTTATTGACAATAGCTTGGTAATTTACCCTTTAGTGCCGTAAAGATCGGGCTTATATTCGACATCACTCTGTCTGGAAGACTATGGTCGTATACATAAGCAGGCTTATCGCTGTGCCTGACACAAGTGCTAAATACACTAGTTTACTCAGTCGGCAACATCACTATGACGTGCTGCCACCAACATCCGCAAGTCGCAAGCAAAGTAGAGAATTAACGACTTTAATAAGTCCAACGATACAGAAGAATGTAGGAACCACTCAGATAAAAAATCGTGGGTCCTCGAATACCTGGCCACTCACTTGTATATGTGATGCAAGCAGTATGCAGCAGAAAAATGTCGTAAAACTTTTCTATGACCGCTCATCGGAGCAATACGTGGCTCCAAAGTACAGCAAACTTCAGCTCTTCGTCGTTTAAAAGAACAACGACGTATTTGTTCGTCAACGGAGCTTATATCTTTCTATTTTGTCTGGCCTGCTCAAAATCACGTAAGCAAGAACATTGAGCTTGCCCATTTTGTATTCGATGCCAAAGCTATAATGCGCAATGGATGGTGATTATCTTGTCATTTTTTGGACAAGTGGGCGTATTCATTGCGGTTGAAAAAATACGGCCCACTCGTCTTGATGTAAACGACAAAGAACTTAATATCGAAAAGTTGTACTTAATTTTCTTACCATCACATACTTCATGTCAAGTAATTATTTATGATGCACGGGATAGTTTCGCACGGAAGCATTAAGCGAGCAAGATGACTCGCATATGATCGATCTCATCAAGTTGCGGAGTTTAAATCATCGCAAACTATGCCAAATGGCTTTGTCTCGTCCGGCTTAAAAGGTGCGTGCGAAAATATATTCCTACTGCTAATAGACAAATTCTGATGGTGAATCTTGTTTGACCAATTAGTTTTCATAGGCCCTTTTAGACAGCACTATATTTGTGCAAATGGTTGGCTCAACCTAATAATTTCTGCACATTGATTTTTTAACATGTGTCGTATACAGCATCTCCATTCAAGAATCCGAGCGGAACCCATGAATGTAGTCGAAGACGCTAATGCTTTCTAAAGCAAACATCAATAGTTGATGTTGACGCAAAGTTAACCAGTTCTTATGACATTCAGACCCTGTCTGAGGAAGCAGCTGGTCTTCTTTAGAGCGGCCACAAAAGCCTCTGTCAACAAAAGTATGTTTAGCCGACTTTCTCCGTCGCTGGAACATTTGACTGGCCCTGTGGCATCACTACCCTTTACCCTGCACACACCGCCGTGAGAGAAATAAAATTCTTCAAACAAATAAGTAATAAAAAATTACCAAAGTAGCCTATTCATCGTACCTATATGCTGATCGGACAAAACTACCCAGAGAAAGCGCTCTATTTATAGAATGCGATAACCGTGTGTTCTTTTCGGGGAGTCATCAAAATCGTTTGGTGCAAGCAATCCTATGGACTTAAATCTCTAAAACGTTGCGCCGGACAAGGTAAAACTTTGTCGCCATCACTTACTATACTATATGTATTTTCGTCCAGGGTTACAAAAAAGAATAGTGGTTGGCAGTGCCCACTTTAATACCCCCGTGATTTACTTTGCAGGCGCATAACCGGAGATAACACTCATTTGTAATCTGCTTATCCACTGTGGATAAGCAGATTACAAATGAGTGTTATCTGTAAAGTATTTTTTGCTAAAAATACCTTACGGTGAAAATCATACGGCAGATGCCAATTAAAATTATGCATCTCTCTGCTCATTCACAGCAAAATCTTGATTCGAAACAAACTTTTCAAAAGAGCAACCTCACCGTCGATGTGTACATCCCTCGATATGAATACCAATCTAGGATTTGCGGAAAACAGTCGTGCTATAATTTCTTTATCAAGCCTTGCTAACCCAGTGCATGGGCAGGACGTATCACGCCTTGTGTTATTCTCTTCGTGTGATGCCGAATGGGGCGACGGAGCTTGATTTGATCAAAGGCACGATCTCAATGCTAGAGATTCCAGATATTTCGTATTTTTCTTTGAGCATGGGCACCAGACGAATCTCCACACTTATTTCCAAACGAAAGCTTAGTACAATTTTCTCGTGATAAGAGACGCCGTAGCAGTCACAACAATCGCGAAATGGATGCTTTGTAGACCAGAGAATGATTTTCATTTTGTTAAATTAAGCTTGATCCGTAGTCCAAAGTCGATCCTCGAAATTTGAATCCAAAACCACGAATTTCTAAACCACTATTACCATCAGGATTTTGAAACGGAAAAAGTGTGAGCCTTTAGTAGATCCAAGTCCCTGGCCTTTTATAATTTCATTTGGATTTTTTTTTAACTTTTGGTAGTGTGATGTATTTTCATGGTTATATCGGAAGTAATCTTTTAGCACTAACCGGTTTCGTAATAGTAATTTTAACGATGTATACATGCTTTCGGGATAATGTTAGAGAAGCTGTGTATGAAGGTCAACGTACAAAACAAGTACAATAAGCCTATGTAAATACCTTGTCCGGTCGGAGCTAGGCGAGCACAGCCTAAAAGCACACAAAAGCAAAATTAGGTCCCACTACTGTCACGCACTTCACGCATACGCGCGGCATAATATGGGTACATTTTACTTGCATATCAAGGTAATCGTTGACTGCGGTGAAGGCCAGTAGCGGCTGCAAAATGTTTGTTTGGGACCGGAGTGGTGGTGGTGGGATGATCGCGAAATGTTGTCGTGCGGCTACGCAAGGATACCGAGTAGAGGAAGAACATGCAAATGCGCGTAGTGAAACTGCATATTCACGTAAATTGATTCGTTACTACCTTAGCTGTCCAAATATCTTCAAAACGCCGCAGTCTATCTACCGGCTTCTACCCCAGAGAATAAATACCCAAATCGCGCGCAGCATGAAGCTATCATGCACTAAGATGCAGCGCAGCCCGTTAAGGCTCTTAGACCAAGCAGTCACTACTAGACAACAATTAAAAGCCTTGGGTGCATATCCTGCTTTGGCACTTTGTTTACAAGTCTATTGTTAGTGCATATTAAATTATCGGACCCGTGTTACTGTCTAGCTCTCACGTAGCTTCAAAAGCTTCAATCGCGCGGAATTGAATTGAAATCTAGGTTCTTGAAGTTTATCTTTTTGAATTGAACGATAGTAAGTGTCGGAGCATCTACACTAAAAAATCATATTCTTAACAACAACCATGGCTACTGTTTGTCTTGTACTCTGAGTTCACTAATTGCTATCCTTAACAACAACCATGACTACTGTGGGTCATGTACTCTGAGTACTCTTCGTCGCAGATCGTAAAAATGGTATGAGCTGAACTGACGAAGAGATACAGGGAGTTGGTAACATAAAAATCAGCATGATTTACTGATCGACAGTACTTTATTTTTGCTTTAAAGAGCGTAATTGCAGACTTGTTGCGGTTTAAATCAAGCCTTTGCGGATAAACAAGAAACTATAAATGCAGGAATCATCTTATCGCGATCAATGCTACATGACCGTTCAAAAGCTACGAAAAGAGTATGACGTGGGCTTTGGATTAGCCGAGCGAGCTTCAGTGTGTGTCCCGCCGCATGAGTTCCAAAAGTCGCTGATGAGCAGTTTAATGTTGAAGCGGCCATTACTCATGGGGTTTAAAAGGTCACAGTCCGGCGGGTTGGTGGCCTGAGTCTTGCTAATGAGGTCTTTACAAGCTTGCACATTGCACATGGCGACTTTGATTTCAGGAGCTGGCAGCGACGTCGCTGCCATCATATCGTAGCCCGTACTTTTGGCGCATTCTGTGAAGCTAGGATCGCTCACCAAAGGAAGCATGGCATTGACGGCAGCTGTCTGCACATCTTGAGGGCAAGGTTCGCCGTTGACGGAGGCGGCGAAGGCAAGAGCTGCGGTGGCGACAGCGTAGAAGATGTTCATGACGTGGAGGTAGCGGGGTGGCTTGAATGGTGAATTGCAGAATGAATCTAATGGCATGCCTTTCAAACTTTGACTCAGAGCATAAAGAGCCGGGTGGTCGCGCACAGAAATAAACTGCGCATGAATAAATGAACTGTACATGAACATGATACACTGATCCGTGCAGAGATCAGATTTCTATACTACGATATTATAGCATGTAAATACTGTATCTGCGTGCTGCATTAGTCTACAGTTTTATCATCGTATCGCAATGTACTATATTGTGGCTCTAGGAATTTAGATTAACAATGTAAACTGATATATTATATAACTTATCCTTATAATGTATACAAATAAAGACTGGCGTGTCCCAAAAATGCACGGTTCTAACATCAGGTAAATTGCACGAAGTGCAAGGCTTGCCCAGGTCTGTGACGCATCACTTGGCAGATAAAGCCAGCGAAGGATCTAGCTTGGCATGTTCATCAAGATTCTCGACAAAGCTTATGTCAAAGTGCAGCAAGCATAAGTAGCCAAACTCGAGACCCGTATACAGCAGTTTTCAAGGTAGTACGTGAGCCGAAATGTATGTATCAATAGGTTTACATAGATACGACACCACCATCATATAGTAAGTCATACAAACGCTGTGTGGATATATGAAACAGATTACTACTAGCTCAAACTATCGCGTACCCAGAGCGACTATCAAAATGTTGCACGTCAGTGCTTTAATAAAACACATACAAATTGGTACAGACTATTTGTGTTGGGTGTTCATCTAAATTACGAAAAACGATATCTAATTGTAAATATTAAGCGCGCATAAAGCTTAAAAAAATACGGGAAAATTACGGCAAGTATTGGTTAAGGTTATGACGCTATGCTCTGACGTCACTAAGAGGCTTTTAGAGGAAAAAAAAACGGACTTAAATGTAGCACAAGTAAGCAAACAAAGGACTTATATGAATTCAGTTCACATGTTGCCTGCACCTATCCAACAATAAACAGCCACAGTCGACTCTCAAGACTTATTGTTATCAAAATATTGTTTCAAGAAGACTGTCAATTGCTCCGCTGGTAAACAGTAATTTGGATGACGCTGGTGAAAGTTGGACAACTTTTGTATACCCAGGTAGCGAAGGCTGAGGCTGAGACTACGAAGCCATGGTCGCTACACGACATGAAGGCGCTTAAAACAGTCGTTCTAGATGCATAGTTGACCACCAAACGGAACAGATTTTGCTTTCCGAGCGTGAATTCTATCTGCAATCGAAAAAAGCTTCGAATGGGTGACGCTGGCAAAACATATGCACAAGGTGTAGATGAAAGCTAATTCTTCGATGGCCAAGCATCTTGATTGATCTAACGAGCTCGTGGTTGCGCTGGAGACGCTACAATCGTCCAAGTTTACAATCGAAAGCTTGTGACTTGGAAAAACCTTCCAGCGAATTACGAAATCCTCATAACTTTTTTGATAAATTTTTGGGGTGCGTCGCGCATTGGGGTGAAGGATAAACTCGTAATAAGAACGAGCGACTTTAGAAACGATATGTTTGCGCTGCGCATGCATTCAAAGTAAATACAGGACGCTTAAGAGGCAATTGTTGTAAGACAAATATTCTGCTGAAGAGTGGCGGTGGATTCAAAGGCAAAGGCTTTGCGCGTGGCCAAGTCGGAAAAATTAACTGAAGTCATCCAGAGCTAAATGGTGTCGAGGAAGATGTTGCTGTGTATCTGTACGGTCAGGCTTGCTCAAATGGACGGCTTGCCAATTACATTGGTGAAGGTTCTGCACATTCTGGGACCCGAGCAGTAAATGACAGTCAATACAGTAGCCAGCCAGCAATCTTTATGGTCGATTGGCGAACTGGCTGACTGTGGCCTTAAGGTGCCTTTTCTGCATCATTAGAACGTGCGGTTGCTAAAGGCAAGAAAGTCGGCAGAGCGTACGCTCCGCACCGTGAGCATGAAGAAATTCGTCGAGTGAATCACGATGGGAATGACAGCGTGTAGATTTGTTAGCAATTTGCTGGGGGTCCTTTTAGGATTAAGTATAGCACGCTACGTACGGGTTGCCAGCGGTTAGGCAGAAGTTTGATATATTGCCATCGCGTTCGCTTACAAAGGCGTCACGGGTCGCACAACTCGTACACATGGGCATAATGTTACCGATATAATCATTCTCAAATTTACGTGCCGACATTTGTAAGGAGTTATATGCGATTGGTGATGACCTACAGTAAGGCTGTAATTAGGCTGAGTAAATGCGAAGCTCTCTATGGAGCAGCACGTGAAGTGCCCACGAGCGGACAAAGACAAATAGTTTATGAGCAAAAAGGCTGCCAAGATATGTACTAGGAACGGTGTAAGCATATGTTCCCATATGGCACACAACAAAATTGTGTTATTACGAAACCATTATGATGCACAAGTTTGTATTGCCGTGAAAGGCATATTTGCTTGAAACACGTTTTGTAGTGGTGAGTGGAAGTCGATAACACAGCGGTGTGCCTTGAAGCGTCGAAGAGTCTTGCGCGCATGCGAACGAATGCGGTCAATCATAGTGAGCTTTCTTATGCTTTTTTCGAAAGAGAAAATTCAAATCAGCCCAGTGTGACCGGCTTGTGAAGGGGTCAAAGACGTTCGTGGGGTCGGTAAACCGGGATTATGGTACAACGGAGACATTTTTGTCTTTGATATGACTAGATCGTGAATAAAAAGACTCGATCCCTGAATCGATTCGCGGGGCTGGGGCTTATAGGTTTGCCGCTTGATCTCGCACAATAAGCCTAAGGGAAAGCATGAGTGAGTACCGCTTATTATAAAGAAATGTGGGAACGCATATGCCCATTAGAGGTACTAATATCTCTCCGAAGATAGACTCGAAGTTGTCCTTGAATACCTATTTTAGTAGATATTCAGCTGCTTTGGCAGCATCGCCCGCAAAAGACGCAAAAGATAGCTAGACATTCAATTAACGCACCTTTAAAGGCTGGTAACATAGCAATAAAACGATGTGCAAAAGTTTATTTAAGTGAGTAAGATAGGTCCGCAAGACACAATACATAACATAGCATTACGGGTTAGTAACGAAGTATCACAAATAGTGCTCAGCTAAAAGGTAAAAGGGATGCGACAAAATTCAATTTTTAAGTGTCACGAACGACCCCGTGATTGACAATGATAGGGGTCGTTGCTGCGACGGGTGCGTTTTTACGGGAGGCTTTTAGAGATGTCAAAGCTATTATGTATAATCAGTATTTAGTAATGGTTTAAAAATAGCTACAAGCTCGGAATAAATTTCAGACTATTTCACTATGATAGGAATCAAGCTATCAGGATCTTAAGTGTGTTCATTCAATGGAAATCTCTCGTGAGAAATTCAATATACTATCGCTTCGAGCGCCTTTAAATTAGACTTTTACGCAGCGTACAGCGCGCCTTGGTCTAAATATTCAAAGGATCCCAATGATTCGGTAAATCAGTTTTAGATAATTGCTCAGATGAGGTTCACTATCAAAACACCAAGAGTGATGCGCAAGATCAATCTTGTACGACGCACAAAGTAAGGTGTCACCACGCAAATGACACAGACAGGAGAGCAATGTTAGATCTCTGTTGCCTTATTTACTTAAAAATACAAGAAATTGCAAGGTGAGAAGATTAAAACCTTTGCATTATCCCCGTCGGAAAATAAAAGTGCCAACAACTAATGCTTTAAACAAGCCGAACCGAGCCGCATCTCTACACAAACCTTCATTCCAAGGAGATACCTAATGTACGCTGTATAGTGCAAAAAAATATTATTATCTGGAAGTGACCTCATAACGGCCATTATCCCTAGTGGCATGCTGTGGAACCACGGAGGCTAATAAACGTCCCATTAGTGTTTGATTGTGTGATAGTATAGGCCACGTCTAAATAGCATAACGTTCTAGGACAGAAGGATTGGGTCGAAAGGGAAAAAGAGTGGTCCAGATAGTAATAAACCTGTGCTATTAGCCCTATTTAGCCACTGTGTGACCGCCATCCATACTTCGCCTTACCACCAAAGTCAAGCGCACAAGCAGTGCTATATAGTCGGACTGGATGCACTTCAGGACTCATTCTAGGCTCAAGTTCTCGAGACGCCTTTCAAGCACTTTCATTACCACAGCTCAATTAAATATTGAGTGGACCTTCAGGGTATCACAACCAAAAAGTAACCATATTGGACAAAGCTATTTACAATCCTGAGTTAGGAGTGTATTTGTTCAACTTGGTGGGTTGAAGACAACTCATCTCCAAAATGTCTCAGCTTTCACATATTGCCAAGTCAAGCGCTAAGAATGTACTTTTTGAGCGCGTATATGGGGTCTCTCTTATGCTACCCCAACGTGTGGCTAAAAGACTACACCTTACCTATGAACGGTCTATTTCTTCTTCATTCTGATCGCAGCGGCCTTCAATGTTTTTTTTGCCGAAGCCGAGTTAACAGCTACCACGAAAATGTGTGAAGTAAGATGAATGCGCCACGAGTAAAGAACCTTTGTCGCCCGTGGTAGCACATATGCTTTACCGTACGCTACGCATAAAGTGCCGATAGCCTCAACGATCGAGAAGCTCCGGGTGAAGCTGCTACTGCTTTGACCTAGTGCTATTTTAAGGTATAGCAATTCTTGCTCAACCAGCTGTACACGACCCCTACTGTGCTTGGGTTGCGCATATTAATGCGATTTCGGCTATTTCGGACATTCCCGGGCCCTAAGGAGATGAGACGTTTTGGTCGTATGACCCAACAGGTTGAGCGCGGAGATAACGCCTTATAAAGGAGCTGTGGGTAATTCAGGACTGAAATAAGTCCTACAGTTTTGAAATCTGTAATGTCTATTAGCATAACCTACGTAAAGTTTTATATTTATCGTCATTTTCATTGAAGAATTAGCGGTGTACGCCATGATGGTGCTCTAAGCAGAGCCAGAGTGAATCAGGCGATTGTGCGAGCCCATGCTCTTTTTCGAGGGTGGTGTAAGCGATGGCAAAGAGCAAAATGGACAAGAAGACGATGACCAGCCAAGTGTAAAGCGTGCAAGGATTGATGACGAAAGGTCGATAGCTGAAGCGGTACTGGCTTATTCGTCGAGTGTTGGCGACGCAGATAGTACTTCAATCACATACCAGCAAGCCACGAACAGTGATGACGTTGACGAGTGAGTGGAAGCAATGAGAGCATAGCTTTTGGCTTATGCCGAAAGCGATTTAAGGACATTAAAACCAAGGCGAATGGATGTTCGGCCGATCGGGTGTAAGTGGGTGTTTGCAAAAAAGTGCGATGAGCATGGACAAATTGAACACTATAAGGCCCGGCTTGTCGCGAAAGATTTTAAAGCAGAGTTTGGCGTCGACTTCTTCGAGATGCACTCGCGCGTGATAAATAAGTACTCTAGCTGGCAGATATCGTGGTGCGGGGATACGTGACTGAGCAGCGGGACGCAGACACGGCGTTCTTTAACAGCGATCTTGAGGAGAAAGTATACATGGAAGTACCAGCCGGTACCTTTAACGCCTACAGCATAATGTATAGCTGGACAGACAATATATGGACTCAAGCAGATGGAACAAGACAAATCATGCTGTGTTTCGGCGGATAGGGTTTCGGAGCAGTGGTGTAGATCACTGCATATACGTTAAGGTGAACAACGGCAGCTACATTTATGCATACCTGTATGTCGACGACACACTCTTTGCAGGCAAGACAAGCAAGGAAATTTAGAAGGTAAAATTGGCGTTAAAACTTGTTTGAAATGAAGAATTTGAAATGAGGATCGACCACAACCAAAACTGCAGTACGCTCATGATACGAAAGACCCGCTACATCAATGACGACGTGCATCGAATTAGAAAACAGGGCACCAGGCAGTTGCAAGTCCTATGATTCGGGTGTGAAAGTGTCAAAGATGCGATCACCAACAGTGGACAGCAACAAGGATGAAATGAAGTCGAGATCCTACAGGTCTTTGATCGAATGCTTGCTGCATGACATGTACGCGTCCTGACGTGGCATACGTGGTCACTCAGCTGTCGCGGTCTTTGGAAAATTCAGATCAGCAACAGTAAAAGGCTGCAATTCGTATTCTTCGACATCTCAAGACGACTAGAAAGTATGGAATCACCTGGGATGACAGTACTAGCAAAATGCAGATTACTGCATACACGAACGCGGTATGGGGCAGTAATATCGACGACTGACGCTCAATATTTGTGACTACGGTGATGATCGGTGGTGCACCATCGAATCTTTGGTCCAATTATCAGCGTACGGTGGCACTGAATTTGGCTGAGGCAGAGTCTATGGCTAAGAGGCATGTCTCTTCACTTTTGTGTTGTGGGTTCGTACGATGCTCAAAGATCTTTGTCACAAGCAAGTCGGAGCTACGCAGATTTGGGAAGACAAGTGCAATCGGACGGCCAACAACATAGGCTATCACGCCAGAACCAAGCATGTCGACATTTGTCACCGCTCTATTCGGGCTCAAGTAATTGCTGCATGCTAGTGGCATTGGACAAAGACGTGTAAAGCATTAGCGATGAGTGGGAAAATTATTCGACACCGCATACTGCCTACAAGATTGCCAATCAGAAAAGCGTACCGGTAAGTAGCCGGTTTTGTAATCGATCATGACGTCATCGGTATGACGTCAGCGGCTTCTAGAGCATTTTGGAAGGGTTTATAGCTAACGATTGGCTTAGACGTAGCAAAAGATTTGTGAGCTAAGAACCTCCTAATATATTCACATCACAATTTGCCTTCTACACAACAAAAATCGAATGTACTTGTGAATTTTCAAGAGGTAAATTTCTATATGTATATATCACTGAATAATACAAACGAAGGAAAATAACCTTCTATTTATCGCTACGAGACACCAACATCCCATACAACGATCATGATTCGTCAAAGCTGTATCCAAACAAAGGAATTCATACTAGGTGTAGTCCTTAATATGCTTGCTGACGGACTTACGTTAGCTGAAAAAGTATTATACCAAACAACATATTCTGACCTAAAACCAATCCTCATAACTGAAAATAATCTATTCACGTTTCTAGAATCTTGCTTGCTGGATATGAGAATCGCGACAATTTAGCAGAAAGAAAATACAAGGTTTTTACTATTTCCAAACAGACTACTAAGTAAACAAAAATATCTTCCTGCTTAATGCTATCGTAAATTAGATGAAAACAATGTATCAGCGGATAGAATTTACAATGAAATAGGCCATAACAACGGAAAACACCAGTTTTTTATATATATTCTTCTAGAAAAGATGTGAATATCAAGAAATTCAAGGATCAGAAATTACTAATTTATATCTATAGATTAGTAGTATCGATGATAGAAACAAGAACTTTAATTACAAAATGGAAAACAAGATTGCTGGGATCCATCGACTCTTTTTTGTCGTTATGCTAAACGTAATTTGACGTGCATCCGAAGTTTTACGGCTTCAGGCAAGTGACTGGGTATGAGGCAAACCCTTTAAATCTATGGGCTTTACGTAATGAGATGCCTTGTGAACGCTTAGCAACAAATGAAGCTTACGACGCAATCATTGACAATATCATGAATGGTTGGGTATTCGGATTTCGAAATATGACATTGAAACGCCCGATAATCTCACAAACTACTTCCCTTATGCATGCTTGAGATGCAAGCTTGACTACAAGAATATCGAGATTGACCTATTGGACAAAGAACCTATATGTACGACTACAATCAATTCCAAGCTTGGAAAAGGTTGGGGTGACGCCCTCCTTCCAAGCGCGAGGGCTAAATGCTCGCGCGCTTCGGGCAGGTGCTCTCGGGCATCTACAGGTCTCTAACGAGTCTCACCCTCGACGCGACGGTGTCCAGCACCGGGCGCCACCTGGGCCCTTACCAAGTCAGAGATAAACAAACTAATGGAAGATTCTCAAGACCTCGGTGCTGGCTGCACTGCCCGCCGAACGAGACTCGACGTATGCGGACACCACTCTATGCCGTGGACTAGCCATAGAGCCTAGCACGTGCATAACTTGGCAACGCGATAACGTAATGCATTACATTATTACAATCAATTCCAAAAGTCAAATCTTGCTAGAAAAACTTTTTTGATCATATTTTGGGAAATCATTCTCATATATACTTCAATACATCCAACATGTTCTGAAAATTACAAAAATATTTTGATATATTGAAGCAGCATCACATCGTCCTTTCAGAACGTTTATGGATTCAGTACCCGATCCTAGACGCGAAGGAGAAGCAGATGCAGCTAAAGCAATAATTGCCGAGATGATGAAGCTTATCGGTAAGTGAGCGTTTGGTAAATCAGAAATGATAAAATCGACGCATAATAAAGTCAAATATAAATCTAACGAAATTATGTCTGCGAAGTATGTATTGAAAGTAACAATATCTTCAATCTCGAAAAAATAAAAAATGTGTACGAAATTACAGAAACAAAGAGAAGAGTCAAATTGACAATTAAGTTTTGCATTTTACTAGCTAGCTAGACTAAGGATGCTTAAATTAACTATGACTGTATCGACTTCTACTTTGACTTCAATATCAAGAGATGAACTCTGATTCGATTTACATTGCTAGTTCATCACATCGTCCTTTCCCAAACTTGATCAAACTTCAAATATTACAACATTTGAAGAGGATATATCAACTGGTTTTTCTGGGTTTAAAACTTAAGATTTAGGGTTCGATGATGAAGGCAAACGCTTCGATATACGTAAAACCAGATCTCTTCATAGAGGAATGGAGAGGTGATGCAATGATTTCTCTAGCAACTAAGAATCGTATCCGTTACATACCAGACGATAATCATAAAGTCAAACAATCCGCAAAGGGAGTTCAATACGCAAACGAAAATACAGACATTTCAAACTAAAATGAATTCGAAAAAGTCATTCGTGAACAGGTCACTTCAAGCGCTACAAATAGTGAACTTCGTATTGATAAGCTCAATCAAATTATTATAACGTATACGCAGAGTATAACAAGCTCGAACTACCAGATAAACGGAAGGTTTTAGACGATGGAATTTCAACCAGTTTTCATTAGATTTGATATTCTACCAATATGGACAAGAGAAGAAAAGATCACCATTAGTTCGAACCTACTACACAAGCTTATTTTGATCCCAAGACAGGTTTCATTAAGTTCAGAAACAAATAAATGAGAACGCAAAGGAATAAGACAATTCCATCACCCTATGATTCAGATCTAACATCAAAAGAAACGAGTCGATGAATTCGATTTAACATCACACAATCCAAACTCATGGCAATCCAATCTGGCGTTTTATGGTGACAGGAAGCGAACTTCCGGTAAGGAAATATCTGAAAGCCAAAAAAAATGTTCTTTGAGCTGTAATATCAAATCAAGAATAGAGTTTGCGAAGCTGATACCGGATCAGAAAGTATCGAATCTTCTGTCAGCAATTAAAGCATCAAACAGTAACTAGCGATAATGGTAACGACTTTTTTAGAAATTGGCTCAAAACTAGTCTAGCAAAAGCAAAATAAAACATTATATGATAATGAGGCTGGAGACCATAATGCGATGGATAAAGTCTGAAAATTTAACTCTCAATCAAAGACTTAGACTATCACTAGGAGTATTGAACGATATTACTGATGACTATTTTAACACTCACCACTCTAGCATCAAAGCTGCACCCAACAGTTTTAAAGATTATATTATTGAAGTAGAACTACAACCTACCAGATACTATCAGTAGTGCTTTCGATTCTGTACATATCGATTTAATTGAAGAAATGATACTCTAAAGAATCTGCAAGGTGGGGTAAAATAGTATATAAAATCGAATTGATACGATGAATACAAGTTTCATATTGATTCCCAGATCAATCATGTACTATATAAATCAGCAAACGACATTAAACTTACTAAGGTATAAACTTGATGACGCAAATGTCGAGAAAGGACAAATATGGGGCTTAAAGTATTTTAGATCATAAGAAACAGAGTCTGGAAAACTTAAGTATCTCGTCAATTGGGAAAGATTATATAAATCAACTTGGGAACCTCAAGACAATTTACGATTAAGCTACAAAAATAAGATGCCAGCCTTAGAGCGGCAGTACAAACATTCGGTTAGTTCTTTTAATTGAGCAACAATCAACTATAATTGTAATTCTTACCATACAAACAATGAATACATAGTTGCCCATGATGTATAAAAACCAAAAAAATCAAGGGAGCCGCGAACCAGCCCCCCCTATCGTTATCCAGCCCCCCTCTTGAACGCAGTACCAATAAAATTAAAGCCAATCTGTAATTTCATCATCAAGCCAAAGAAGCAGGTACTAATCAAAGCCTTGATGCATAAAACATCCTCTCACAGGTAATGTAGCATTGAGAGCGGTGCTTTTTCTGCTGCCGTTCGTCGTAGTCTTGGAGCGCTGCATAGCATATGGTCCGCCGTTTTCCTGCACCCTCCGCTAAGTGCTGTGGCAATGCTTGTTTGCCTTCCCAGTACGTTGTGACACAAAATTGACTCAATGACTTACTCAGCGCACTTCGTCGCAGTTTGCGGTGTCCCTTCGACCACAAAAATGATGCGGAATCTGTATATAGACGGGACACAACAGAAGACGGAGAATGCGACCTGTTGATATCAGTTTAAATGCCGATGCGGCTTGCACAGCCAATGCAGAGATCAACATTGATGCCTTGTGTACTGTTGATGATTGAGGACACTTTGCTTGGTCTCCTAGTGCTTACTTTAATTGCTCGTTCATGCCGATCATTATATTGTAAACCTGCTTTTCAAAAACTTGACCTTCTGTCGCGAGCATTACCAGATTATCAGCGTTTATACGTGCAAATTTGCAAGACATTTTGCTTCTGTATCCTGCAGAACATTAACATTCGCTTCAGCCAATCCTTAATCATTATTGTAGCTTAAGGGTACTGCTTTAAGGAGGAGGGGGGATGATTAGCAAAAAAGGGGTTGGGTAGTGGCCCTCAATTTTAAAACCCTTTCTAAACAATACAGACAACAACTTCTCAATAATGTTAAACGAGATCTTTATTAAAATAGTATTAAACAAGAAGCTTAAGAAAATGCAAGCTGGACTGATGACAATTTAAACATTAAGATGAAGCTTACTCCTACTGAAATATCAACCGGAACATCAACAGGAATCGATATGTTTTCATTCAATTAATCACAACCACCATTTCATTTACCTCAAGATAAAAAAGTTTAATTGTGCAGCTGTAGCGGTAATTGAAGCTATACCTAAATACAAAGTAGTTGTAGTTATTGCAGTAGTTGTCAAGTATTAAGCGTAATTTTTTTTGATGAAGCGTGTAAAAGTAATGCTTTGCTAGCTGCTGAAGTAATTGTGCAGCTACTTGAATATAATCCTGTCAACAGAGCCTGGTATATTCAAATGAGGTATTCCTAAATGCGTCTATCTTATAAAATCATTGTACATACCTCCAGATGAGAACAAAGGATAACATACTTATTTGTATCTACCTGTCTCATACCTTAACGCCTACATTAGGTAGAAGCCCATAAGCAAGTTGTTGGAACAATACTCGCAGATTATGTTTTAGTAGCAGGAATGAGTTGCCGTTTGTAATGCTCCAGTTATATTAGTTGATGACAAGAAATCAATGGTCGTGCCGGTAGATTCGCTGACGTGGCTTCTTTGGAGCCCATACAAGATATGTGATGAAGAATCTAGAATTAGTGCTGTACTAGCTGATGCTATATAAAACGCTTAGATAATAGCTTGCACCATTAATATTTGGAGCTAAACACGACAAATTGTCAATTTTCGGTGATTTGTTACTAGAATCTGTAGGTAATAAGCTATTGAGGAAAGCATTTACTAGAGTTAAGCTAATTATATGCGATTAAAATAGATCATTCTTTGAGAAGAAGAATGTTTGAGCTTAAAACCTGGCATTAGTAAAAGAGTAGTTTATATGTTCTTTGAGATCTTTCATAGTATGCAATAGATAATACCCATCCCAAATTATATAACTAATCTACTGAATGAGTAAAACAAAGTATCGTAATGATCAATAAAGAAACAGGATTACCCTAGCTATTTCAGGGTATTTAGTGGTAGTGGTAATTGATGACGCTCTCCCGGTGTTGATAGGCATTCGCATATGATAGCCAGACAGCCGGATCAACCCTTATATCAGTATCTGAACGATAAGCTTGGTGAATTTTGTACTATATACATATAGAGCTACTAATCCAAGTCCTGAATCTAGGAAAAATAGTCAACAGCTTGTAGTATCTGATGACTGGCGTCACGTTTGAAAACGGTGCCCCGATTTCATATTAAAGGAAGACATAGAGGATTGACAACCTTGTTTTATCACATTGCTTCTATGTGGGAGCTCCAAAGATGGAACAGTTGAATAGTGAGATACATTTCATCCTTGGAAATCCAACTAATAAAATTTGGAAATGGTGCCAAAAGATATGCCTACAGTAGGTGTTACTTGTAAAGATATAAGGGGAATCTATTCGATGGCTTTCACAAATAAGGGCCGGCTAATACAATGAGTCAACAGATAAGATGTAGCTGATATAGAATATTGTATGACGCCATGTAAGCATAACATACATCACGACAAACAAAATCTTCAAATTTATTTAACAGAATTTGTCAACAATGGCTTTTATATTAGTTCTCGGTATGATTTTTGTGAATTTGCAATCAATGCTGAGATTGTGGTGACTGCGATACAGGTTCACAACTCTCACTTTGATCTGATTTTGATGCTTATGGTACATATACGCTTTAAATAGTTGTTCCGACCGAAGTAGTAGTAGGACGGACAAAATCAAACTGCGTTAGAAGGTCTTGCTGCTTACTTAATTGATGCCAATGGTAATAGCAAATTCTATATTCAAATTACTGAGAATTTTGTTTATTATAGTGCTCAAGTTGATTCATCAAGTACTCCGACAGCTCTCCCAACTAGTTAGACTTAGCGTGTAGCAGGTCATGCTCAAAACGTGGAACGGATGCATCTTTATCAGCATATACACCTTACTTGATAGTTGGTACTAACTTTGGTAAAATTATAAGCTTTACTCAAAGAACATACCCGAGCGCTTTAGCTAGTACATCTCAAACGTTTTTAAGTAATAAAATTCCTAGGCCAATTCTGTAAGTTCAAATATGCTACGTTGTTCTTTGATTAGTAATGATTATAGTAATCTGCCTGATGTAATAACTGAGTTGCCGTTTCAACCTGCATCAGGGAGATTTGGGAAGTCTAGAACTGGTAGAAAGAGAATTGTGGATATTATATATAGTGTTTAGGAGAAATCCTCCTGATAAATGTGCTGCTGTATACTACTCCCCCCTTCCCATTGTTATCCAAACAATTCTTTGCTCAACTCGGGCGGGTGCACTTGCATATCTTAAATATGTTCAGCCGACTCTTTGCAAAGTCATATAATTGATTTGTGAGAAGCCTGGTCCGAAAGTAAGGCCTGAGAGAAACGTCTGGTTCAAGTCTATTTCTACTTTGATGCGTTAACGAAGCCCTAAAATCTTTAGCTCGTTTTATGAAAGGATGTAGAGCCTGTGCTTGCTTAACTACATTGCTAAGTGCTAAAGCAATCATCGAAAATGTGCCGCCCACGAGTTTGGCGCCTCAGAGCATACACTGCAAAGTGTGAATTCGAGCACACGGTTGTCCTTTCTATCTCATTATGTGGGTTGTTGCTGACATCAGCAAGCGAATGCCCACCAGTCGCTTATTTGTATAAACAACCTTGCTGTTTGTTTCAAAACTATACCGTCTGGGACAAATGTAAAATGCACCATCTTTTTTAGGTAGCGCTATGTCCGTGCTGTCATAAATCTCTGTTAAACAAGGCTTAGGTACCTCCAACGGCCTGCTAGTACTGACAAAAATACCACCGTGGGAGTTATGTGGGGCCACCAAGATGCTATGGAGTATAATCGCTTGATCTTTGTGACCGCTAACTAGGGCAAGATGTGTCTTAAGAAATATAACGTACTTCAGGTTTGTCGATACAACAACAACTCGGGCTACAACTGAAGACACCGAACCGTAGAGAAGCAGATAATCTGCTCACTCATAGCGGTGCAACTGTGTATACTGTCGAGAAGCATACATTTGAATTTCACATTCTTGCCTGCGATACAAAGCTGCACTAAGGGCTCAATATTGACGTACACTCTGTATGCCTGACAAATCCATTCGACATTGTAGCTTTCGAATCTGCTGATATGATCGGGCTTATAAATTGGACTGCACAAAAGGGCATCGGATAGCAAGCAAACAGCGCGTACTTAACGCCAAGTACTTAATTTTCATTAGCAAAGTAGCTTCACTCAGCAGCCCTGACAAGTCTGGATTGAAGCAAGATGAATCGCTTATGACGTCATCTCAATTTGCATTACCGCCCAACCGATGCCATTGCTAGAAGTGTTGCAAGCGCTTCTGAACAATTTGTCTTATTCAGCACAGCCAGAACGTATGCCCGCTAAAGGGTTGGTGCTATCGATAGCATCCTCGTGCTGGCTTTCTTTGCGAGGCCCGTATAGTCATAACTGCACTAGAGCAAATATAGTAAAATATAAAAAGTAGACAATTGAGAGTTTGCAAGGCCTGTAGCTCCAGCTACACTTGTAGCTAGATCCAAGTACTTTATCGGGCTTACGGGCTTTGCTTCCGACAAACTTCGATGAAATGTTTGTCCATAGCCGTTTTAAAAATGATCGGGCGCCTCTACGGGCCAAAGACAAGTCTTTCAGAGGTAGAGCTCCAATGAGGCTAATGTCAACCCCAGCAAGTGTGTATTTGTCTGAATGTAATCGCTTACCACAATGTAACGGAGCCTGTTGTCTTTGATAAAAGCAGCTGACTAAGCCCCTCATCCTCTTCGCCCGCTCTCGCTCAAAATTTTCTTCTTTGCCATAACGTTATACAATAATACACTAGGTGCCGTATACGCGGCAACGAATAGCTGTAAGCCTTAATCAAAGCACTAATATATAGATAGAAGCGCAAGAGACTGCTAGTACACCAGCCGTGTTGCGTGCTGATCGTATTTATGAAGCATTTTTTAGCTGTTGCCGATGCATTCATTATTATCATTAACTTTAAACCTTATAACCGAGGGAACCGGTAGCCGAATCTCCGGCTTCTTGACACACGTAAGCGATGACGTTGGCGAGACTGTTAGTGTTTTGCGACTTCGTCGAGAATTTCCTCCACACGACAAATTTGGCGCTGCTGCGTCGCATCTTTAACGACTTTTATAATGGTAATGATCATACGCTCCAAGATTTTATGCGACTGGGTGCGAGCGTCATATCCGTGATGCCCTTGAAGAAAAAGAGGTCTCGTCACGTGAAAGAGGCGGCGCGGTTACTGGCCGATCAAAGAAGGCCATCTATCTACGAAACTGATCAAGAAACGACTCGACAGCGGCAGACTCGTAAGCATGCTTCACGATCTCAACTCTGTGTCTTCTACTATTTATCCGCACGTGTGGCCACGAAGAACATTCTGTGGCTGCGCGATGTGTTTCACGAGTTTTGCAGAGGAGACGATGCCATGTTGCGTGAGTTTGTGCATCGTGGAAGCGAAGTGATTAGTATAATACCCGTGGATATTCAGGCGATGGGAATAGCTCCACAGCCGCAGCTGTCATTACACGACCATTACGCGACCGTCGAGCTAGATGACGACCATGATTAAAGCATGAATTTATCAGAAAGATTCGATGTAGTTGAATGGAATTGAAGTCTTTTAACACTAATTTCATAGATAGATCTATTAATTTAATGTCATGGCTCCGGCATCACGTCCTTGTGTCGCCATGTGCTGCGACTTCTTTTACCCTCGGCTGGGCGGTGTGGAGATGCATATGTGGTCACTCGCGCAGTGTCTCCTGCGCCGTGGTCTCAAAGTGATTATTCTCACCCACGCTGTCCCAGGCCCGTCAAACGCCCAGGTCCCTACGCGTCGCACTGGCGTGCGCTACATGACGCACGGTCTGAAGGTCTACTACCTTCCAGTGACGCCAATCGTTGACAATGTAACATTCCCAACGTTTATCGACCATCTCGCCCTCTTTCGCGCCATTTGTGTCCGCGAGTGTGTACAGATCGTACACGGTCACCAGGCAACATCCACCTTCATGCACGAGTGCCTCGTGCACGCCAAAACGCTGGGTTTGGGCATCAAGACAGTGTATACCGACCACTCGCTCTTTGGCTTTGCAGATGCCGCTAGCATTCATTTGAATAAAGTCATGAAGTTCTCCATGTCCACGGTAGACGCTGCGATCGGAGTCTCACACACTTGTCGAGAGAATTTAGTGCTACGAGCCGCACTCGCACCGGAAAGAGTGGCCACGATTCCCAATGCCGTCGACGCAACCAAGTTTACGCCACCCGCCACTGTCTTGCGCAACGTCGACGACCCGATTACGGTGGTCATTATCTCGAGGCTCGTCTATCGAAAGGGCATTGATCTCGTGGCTCGAGCGATCCCGCTCGTGTGTGCACAAGACCCGCGCATGAGGTTTTTAATTGGTGGGGATGGCACGAAACGACTCTTGTTAGAGGAAATGCGGGAAAAGTATCGACTGCACGACCGTGTGACGCTGTGTGGAGCGGTGCCACACGCCCACGTGCGAACTGTGTTATGCCAGGGCCATATTTTTCTCAATAGTTCGCTCACTGAGAGTTTTTGCATTGCAATACTAGAAGCTGCAGCGTGTGGACTCTTTGTCGTGAGTACAAAAGTTGGTGGCGTGCCCGAAGTGCTTCCTCCTGATATGGTGCAATTCGCAGCGGATATGACGCCAGAGTCACTAGCAGAGGCTGTTTTGGCAGCTGTCCCGCGACTCGCAGACGTTGATCGACAGCAATTTCATGACCGAGTGGCGCAAATGTACAACTGGGAGACAGTTGCAGAGAGAACGGAAGCAGTGTATGAAAAGGTGCGAGCATTGCCGGAGACTTCGCTACTTGATCGCCTGCAGCTGTACCACGGGATTGGTCCCGTGGCAGGATTGTTAGCATGTGTCTTAGTCGCAGTATTGCACCTGTATGTGGTTTTTCTAGAGTGGTGGCAACCAGCTGCAGAGATCGAACTTGCCATTGACTGGGTTCCAGACTCGTTGCAACATGTAAGAGAGAAGTGGAAAATTGAGTAGATGATTGCTAGTGGACTTTGGTGTTTTTGCGAAACCTTTCTTGCGTGTTGGTAATGATTTGCACACTTGCGTTGTCATCGAAATAAAGGGCCGAGTTATGGTGGAGTTTTTGATCGCTGCTTGGATCAATTGCACTCCTCTGGCGACGAAGAGATATGCTCAATTGGCGTGAGGTGGGCTACTCTCTTGTTTTTGCTAAAGATGATTTTCAGCAAAAACCAAGGCTTTTGTTTGTTAATGTTCATCGACATCAGGCGATAGGGGACCAATATAACGCAAAGCGACGTCAAGGAATAGGCCGCGCACAAATTTGCGGATTTGAAGATTGTATAAGGGGATGCACATATCCTTGCTGCCTGCGTGCGATCAAGGCGACAGAAGGTTGGATATGATAGCAACGGCTGGGCAAATTACGTAAGGAAGATATGGCTGGAGAGAGAGGCCTTGACGATGACGGAATAGAAGTTTAAGAATTTCGGTGACAAACCTCCGCACCATCAGAGCCGCAGCGGCGATCATTTAAACGAGAACAAGATAGTATTTCGTCGTTCGACTTGGCTCAAGTATGGACGGACGATTCTGGGAAACGGTTGAGACGTCAGAATCTAAATCGGCTTTCGAAAGTAAATAAATGACAAAAGTGACAACGGAGAAGCCGAATTATCCGTGAGAACAAATGCACAAAAAAGGTTGATTAAATGCTTGGTGGCAGGCAAGCTTGCGAGACGATTGCAACTTTCGTTAGCCCTTTCAAACCAGGCGATTGTCAATGTTGTAAAAAATAATTTTGCAGCTTTATCAAGCAAAGACATCCAGACGGCGATGTTTAAGATGCAACATGCAACAACCAAGAAACAAATGTTGCTTTTTACTCGGGCGAACATTCAATTCTTGTAGGCTTCATCAGGGACAATTTTGTTGGTGCGACATAATGGGCATTTTTACAAATCAATTGCTCTAAGAAGCTGCTTGAATATTATATTCGTGTTGATTTTATACCTCATCTGCTTTTCTCTGATCACTCTACTCTTAGATGCTCTATTCGTTTATACCCCATACATTCTAATCTTTCCACCTCACCTTTCGACAACCTACAATGTCTATTTTACGTCGTATGTCCTTCGCTGTGGTACATGCTCCGGGCCCACACCACAGCCTTGGTGAAAATTACAGCACGTTATGCACTTCGAGATAATAATTACATATATCATTAAGGAAAAAAGATCTTCGTCTTGTCTTTTTCTGGAGTTGATTGAGCTCGGGGGGCAACAAGGAGACGAACCATGCAAAATGAAGTGCTGTACAAACCTGTTTATCGATATAGCATTATGTTTCGTGTATCTAGAATTTTTAAAGAACTCAAAAATTAAGAATACAGTTTTGGCTGGGACTACATTCCACCAATTTTTGCCTGCCGCGGTGGTGTGTGACAACGTCGCACTTGTTAGCACATTTAGTCAATACTACATCCACTAAATTCCTCGCAAAGGTTCCGAATTAACTAAAACTATCTTCGCGCATCTGTCGGGCGCGCAATTCGCTCTACTTGGAAGACTTGCTCGCATTATATGAGTCTGTGGTAGCGGCTGTATTTACAGCACGTGCTACTGCTAGGTGGCTAGGACGCGTCACGGTATTCGAGTATCACGAGTAGAGTTTATGCCTTTAGGTTCTAGCAGCATAGGCTCCGGTAGTGGGGTGATTGCAGTTGAATGTCGAGACTTTAACCATCGAAAAGAACGACACGTAAAAACTTCTCTTCAGGATCAAAACGAGGCCTTATGGTAGAGGGATTGAATGCATGTGGTTAATGTACACGACAAAAGCTTAGACCTTAAGTTATTGATAGCCCTCGGTGATTAGACCGACAGCGGTGGCCTGCTAATTGTATACGCAAAAGAGCGTAATTATGGAAAATGACTGTGTAGTCCTTGTAGTCTTTAGCGTGTTGTGAAATGTTGCGAGCCGCCAAATCATTGCGCTCAGCCGAATGCGTTGACTGATGCTTAAAAAGAGAGGAGCAAAGAAGTCAGTTTGTGTACGTCATAAGAGTCGAAATCGACCTGGCTGAAGATTGGATAAATTCGACAGCATGTAGTCATTTCGTGTCTCGACACGAACGAATATAGCTTAATCCTGGGCGTGCCGTGGCTAGAGAAGTACGAGCCTTGTATTGCTCGGCGAGTTTCGGTCACAATCGTCAGCTGCTAAATCTCGCACAACAAAGCTTGGATAAGGCACCTGACCACTCTGCTGTGCGTACAGCCCCTTTTAAAGGAAACCTGGGCGAGTTTACACCTGCGATTGTAGGGAAGTACTAATAGTACCTATATTCCAATAAAATTAGGCGTTATGATGTTCTTTAGCAAATGACTAACCTTGGCCGACAGCACTGGCTGCAAAAGACGCTAAAGACAACTTACAAATATATAGTGTAGACAACATGGTTCCAAAAGTGAGTGACATAGCGCCACAAATAGCAAGTAACAAAGTTTTACAAGTGTGTAGCTAAGATTTTCAAGGCATAATGGGCACAGGTGAACCTCTAAGTGTGGGTAACAAAATTCCGTTAGCGAATAACATATTTTTGCATGATACAATGGGTGATGCAGGCTTATAGTTGATTTCCGAAGTACCAATGAGAGCGGGTAACAAAGGTCTACTACAAGGTGAAATGCGATACAAAACGATTCATGGGAATCATGTGCGGCCCTTCGACTAACGATGAGGCATTGTCAGCTCATAAAATTGACAGATTATCTAGTGGTGGTGAAGGCGTCATTTGATAGGGAAAATATAAGAGGTGACGGTGTCACTAAGCCTTAACAACTTAAAACTTTCGGGTTCTTGTAAAAATTAAAAGCCAAGAATATCAGATAGGTGGCGTTCCTAAAGATGAAAAGTCCACCCGAGAATTTAAATGAATCTTTGCTGTAGACGGATATGCCTCTGGTTAGCCTTATAGGCGGCATCTACCCGGAAATGTTAGTATGCAACACGGCCTTTTTTTTAAAGGGTGTTGGTACTAGTGCGACAGTTCTGCGTTGCCTTCCAAGCGAAGAAGGCATCGATGAGCTCACAGTGGATAAAGCCTAGTGGCAGTGGATTAAGCCTAGTGGCATAGTCTAATGTGCCTCGCACAAGATCAAGCAAGTGATTTGATTCTCTTTCTGGGGAAAATGTTGATGGTAGTCTGAATTTTAGTATCGTTTAAACAAAGGATAAACAGACAAACTTTGACGATGTCTTGGTTTGCAGCCTTCGAAGAAAGATTGCTGTCTTTAAAGGTCTACTTAGACCACATTTGACAAAATTTTAGTTACAGGTTTTGGTTATAGATTTATTACTACCATATCTTCGCGGCAGAGATGATAAAAAATGAACGGCTGCTTAAAAACCAGCCTTGGAGAACAAGCAGATCCTTAGAGAGTAAAAGACATCTTGGCTTAGCCTAGACCGTGCTCTCAAAAATTGAAGTAAGCGTTTAGACCGATCTAAATCTTTGCAAACTCAGTGCTAGTTTTGTAGGTCTTACATAGCCCCTGTTTAATCTCTTGTCAAGGACATCGAGTGGTACAAGAGGGGCCAGCACTAGGGCGACTTGAATAAAGTCCAAGAGTGCTTTCAACAGGCGCATGTTTTGGGGCATTTGCACGATAATAGTCGTTGAGGGTTTCTTGCGATGCCGCCGAGTACACAATTGGTTTAGCATAAATGCAACACGATGAGGACAAACATAAGCAAGCCATGTTGCTTTAGTCCACACTCGGGGGTTGCTAAACTGAACTTTCCTGTCTACGAAAAAAAATGTCGGCAATGATGTACGCATCAGTAAAATTCAAGATTCGAATGGGTCGAAGGCCTTTGTGGTCTAATTGCCCAATCCATCTGTGAAGATTGCAATACACATGGTATAGACTTCCTACAAAAATTAAGATGCTGTCATTTTTTGTCGAACAAAAGACTTGCATTGATATGGATCTAGCAAGCTAAATGTGCATTAAAACAAGCTTTTAGGTAGTTCATGTCACGAGTAGTGATATTGGAAGCTTTAAGATGAACGGATTTGTCAAGTACACAAGAAAGAAGTAATTTTAAAGTCCTCGGTACAAACTTGCATCGCAGGCGAAGTTGGCAAAATTGAGTGTATCTTTTGATTGCATCGATACAGGGAACAGATGGTCTGCTTTGCTTTAAATAATGTCCGACAGATCAAGACCGAGTCTTTGTTTTGAGCGGCGAAGACCCGGTGTACGTCATATATCTGGTAGCACATGTTCCTTCGATTAGCGGTAAGCCAAAGCAAGGGATAACGATTATCTCGATCTCCACAGCATATTGGTGAGCTTGCATGACTTGCACAATGACATTATTGTCAGCACTAGCGATTATTGAAAGTGCGAAAGCCTCGACTTTGTGTTTGGCTTACCAGAGGTTAGTGATAGCACTGGCGTGTTGTCGCCTGAGCAAAACGTTGCATTTGGCACCTATTTTCGCCAATGTAAAAATGCAGGATTGTTTATAAATACATTATTTACAATATGACAGCATCTTTAAAAAAGACGATATTGTTGGATAAAAACTTGCAACTCCTTCCTCATTTTTGGCAAGCAAACTCAACTATTATGAACCCTTTTCAATGATATCAACAGCAGGTCGACGTCAGCAATGCGGTTTAGCATCGACGAAATTTTCTTCATCTATATTATGGGTAAAAAAGCTGACACTTTGGAGCACTAATGGCTCTAAGTTGAGTTGTAAGATGGCTCAAAAATTCTTCTCCTCTCAGGCCTTCGATTTGAGATTAGTTGTATGAAAAAAACGATTGTCTGAGTTTGCGAAAAGTCGACTGTAAGTGGTGCGATAGGATCTACCAAAGAAGAACGAAACGATTGTATGGTGGCCATGGAAGAGATTTTTTAAATAGAGACGACCGATCGCTAGAACCACTTTATATCAATTTAAAGCATCGCTTTGATGATATGTTCACGTTCGGACAGTGCATGAGTGCATGTGCACCATCAATCTTTTATGACGTTGTTGACAGATCAAACCTTTCATGCGAAGTATACGATGCTTTAAAGAACTTCGGGTCCGAGCAAAGACCTGAGAGTGGCCACAGAGCCTTCTTGTAGCGTTAACTTACGCTCTACATCATTAGAAATGCAACTGTGGATGGCTATACTACGGTTAAAAGTGTTTACTCCCACAGACAAATTGACCATATGAGTAGGAGGCCGGAGATCGTAAGACTGACTGCTTAAAGCACACATAAGACTGTGTGCTTTGAGCAAAAGTCGCATCTCTTCGTAGTGAGCTTTAGTCTCGATCGACCGCTCAAAGCACACATAAGACTGTGTATCGACCGCTCAAAGCACACATAAGACTGTGTACACATAAGACTGTGTGCTTTGAGCGGTCTATCGAGACTAAAGCTCACTACGAAGAGATGCGACTTTTGCTCAAAGCACACAGTCTTATGTGTGCTTTAAGCAGTCAGTCTTACGATCTCCGGCCTCCTACTCATATGGTCAATTTGTCTGTGGGAGTAAACACTTTTAACCGTAGTATAGCCATCCACAGTTGCATTTCTAATGATGTAGAGCGTAAGTTAACGCTACAAGAAGGCTCTGTGGCCACTCTCAGGTCTTTGCTCGGACCCGAAGTTCTTTAAAGCATCGTATACTTCGCATGAAAGGTTTGATCTGTCAACAACGTCATAAAAGATTGATGGTGCACATGCACTCATGCACTGTCCGAACGTGAACATATCATCAAAGCGATGCTTTAAATTGATATAAAGTGGTTCTAGCGATCGGTCGTCTCTATTTAAAAAAACTCTTCCATGGCCACCATACAATCGTTTCGTTCTTCTTTGGTAGATCCTATCGCACCACTTACAGTCGACTTTAAAAGCACACATAAGACTGTGTGCTTTGAGCGGTCGATCGAGACTAAAGCTCACTACGAAGAGATGCGACTTTTTGACGCATTTGATGACCTCGCACTGAAATTCGCGACCGTCGATTGGACTGGAAGGTCATGGGCCAATTTTTAATGGAGATCATCTCCTCTCCAGATTTGTTTGCCCGAAGTAGCCGTCAGGGACGACCCAAGAAACAATCCCAAGCACGTACATTATGTCGCGTAAGAGCTGCTGGTTCTAATAAACAAGCCGCAAGGCTGAGGTAGCACCAGCTTCACTTGGCTTCTTGAACACCAAGGGCAAAGACACTTTCATGTGCAGTGCGTTTTCAAGCAGATGCACTTTTACGGGCGTCAAAAGCTTCTCGCGAAGTGGCGTGGTCATCCCTCTTTACCGAGCTTGTGAGAGCCGATGGTCCGGCACCGTTGCGAGCTGCTGCGGTATGAAAGCAAGCTGGTAAGCCGCAGTCTATCGGCCGCACGTTAAAATATATTGCAGTGAATCTGTACTCGCGCACAGAAGTTTCCTTCCTAGCCCTGGCTTGGCATCATGTCAAGGCTGAGACATCTCGAATGCGAGTTGTCGCCAGCGCAACAAATGGGTACTTTGTACTTTAGACACGGCTTCGCGCTAAAAGCTGGTGTTCCGGCACGCAGGAGCTAGTGCACGACATACACTCTATCGATATGTATGATGCTTTGAATTCTATAGCTTTTGAAGGATGCCATAATATTTAAAGTCCTTGCTCATGATAAATACAATAATATTGTATTCGTAATTTTTTGACAACACGTCAATCCCTCTTAGACCGATCGTGAATGTTCGTTCGCCGGAGAATCGTACAGTTGTTTTGCACGCTTCCTCTGTGCAAAGTGCCATCAATCCCCGTCGCATCACTTCTCATTACTTCAATCAGCGAACTTCAACCCGGCGTTATTTTTTTAAAGGATGCCATAAAATTTTGAGTTCCTTGCCTAAATTGGAAAATTGAATATTTTAAGTGATCGAAAGAATAATATTGTATTGACTTTAGCCCGCCACAACTCCATTAATTAGTACAAGATAAGCTCACAAAACCTGTGGTCTTACGAGATGATCTGGTTTCCTAGGCCAATGGTGAGAATGGCACAGTTTGATTTCTAGAAGAAGCACATAGACAAGAAACGGTTCGATATGAGCCGGCCGGCCACCTGCGCATGCTTCCCGCAAGATGACTTGGCTTCTTTGCATTTTCATTGGCTCAATATCTGACAATATATTATTACCAGCTCTGGTTTCAAAAGGTATGTATGACTTCGTTTGTAATGGCCGTGATGGCTGAAGTACCGGCTGAAATATTTACCAGTAAAGTGTCGGTCAAGATTGTGAGTTTTGTTGCTCTTAGACCTTTATCGTACTTTACGGTATGCGCTGCGATGGAGTCCGCGCCCTCGCCTCCTGTAGTGGACGACGGCCTCGTATTCTTGCCACGCGCATCCCCAGCCCTCGAGTTCTTGTGTGTGATCCTATACCTGACACTAGCCCTCGTGGCCGCATGTCGTGCACTGTCACAGAAATCAACGCTGCATGGCAGTCAGCGTAGCACGTTCCAGCGCCTCATGGTGCTCTTCGCCCTGACGCGTGCGGCGTCTTTCGTGGGCGAGCGCGTCGTCCGCAACCTGCTCAATCGTGCGTCCTTGTGTCTCTTCTTTAGTCTTGTCTTGTTCCAGACACTGTTGTGGATTGACATTGCCAATCCAAAAATTTCGAGGCGCTCGAGACGCATCTGGGTCGCGTTTATTGTGGCCAACGGACTCTTTTATGCCACTGTCTTGGGACTCTGTGTGCTCCACGAAGCCAAGGTAGCGCAAGCGCAACACGCCAAGGCCAGACTTGATCGGTCGACGCTTTTAACGGGTGTATTGCCCGTGCTCTTTATCGCCTTGGGCAGCTTTGTCAGCTCGCTTGGACTCGTGTACTCGACCTGGCAAATGCGCTGTCGAGTGGAAAGAGTCCTCAAGCCTTCCGGCGATGGATTAAGACGACGATTAGATGAACGCGTGGAAAAGAAGCTCACGAGAGCGCTGAGGTTTACGAGCATCGTCATGGGCGTGTGCTCTGTGCTGTTTCTGTTGCGGACAATCATTTACATTCAGCGGCCATTTTCCCACCAAGGATGTGGAGACATTCACAGTCCAGACGTGTGTGTAGTAGTGGGCTATGCGATCCCCGAGATTGTGCCATGTGCGTTGTTTCTTGTCCTCATGTGGGAGGTGGAGCCAACGCTGGAAATCCCGTCGAGACGTAACGTGGCTTTGACGAATGGACGCGCGACGTCAGAGACGACGCCATTGCTAGAGCATGAAGTATGGGTCCAACCGCGACTTGAACCGACAAATAAGTTGACGAAAGGAACCCGCGTGACACCGAATCAGACGGTCGCGCTGCCGGTTGCATCGCCCGGCTTACAGAGCAATTGTCTCGTAGCTGGTCGTCGGCCGAGTCCGCTGTCGTTAGGTCTTGGTAATGGCGTACTGGCTCGGGCAAGACGACGACTAGAACTTGTGATGCGGCACCATTTAGGTGGAATAAGTGACGAGCCGCAGTCACACGACCAGCTTGGTATGGTTGAGTCAACAAGCTGCGCAGATTCGCCGTCGGAAGCACTTGAGTACGAGAATCGAGCAAAACTTGTGACTTTTTCGGATGGATCTCGAAACAGCGAGTCGCAATGGCCAGTGCAGTTTGAGCCCTCGACGCCCCGTGCCTGGTTATCGTTTCAATGCTTTAACTTGACTCTACCCTCCAAGTCATCCGTACGATCGTCTTCCTTCGTTGTGTTGCATTTGATAAGCTCCGAAACAGGCGCAGCGCTTGCCGAACTTGGTCAAACCGAGATTTCGTACTCCAAAGATCCATGTTTTCACATGATGCTGCCCGTCGATATGCGAGAACAAGATGTGCTGCGTGTATCGGTGTACTCGGTCCGAAACCCAAAATCTTTAGAGGATCTGAATAGCCAGTGGCTTGTTGGCGACCCAGTTGTGCCACTCTCGTCCTTCATGATAGGCTCAGCACCTGCAATTGGACGGGCAGCCATTTTCATGTTGTATTCGCCTTTGTCACGGACGCGATCTTCAGGTGAAATTGTTATTCGATGTGAAGCGGAGGTCAAGGGCCTACATGCCGGAATGTCTAGTGACGGGCTTGAGCGTATCACGCGGTCTTTCATGTATGTTGGGATTCGTAACCCTGTTGTTAATGATGGCCCGGATCGCGAAAATTCCGCATTATCCGAAGTCGCCTTGCAGATGATCAGTCTTGCGGCTACTTCTCAACAGACGCAAGGCAAAATGCTGGTAGAAGAAGAACTGATTGAAAGCGTGTACACATGGGAAGTCCCTTATCAATTGCTCCAGTTGATTCTATCCGACTTGCTCATAAAACTTGATTTATTAAAACGTGAAATTGCTTTTGTGGATGGTGATGAAAGCTCCTCATCGACTTCTTCCAGTCAACTTTCAACCCCTAGCGTTGGTGGTCGTTCAGTGCCATCGTTGAATCCAGCTTCTCTTGGAGCCCTTGATGCTGTGCAAGAACATGATACAGACCAGGCAACGCTGAAAGATTCAGCCCTGCTCAGGTCGACCACCTCTGAATCGTTGAAATTGGGAAATCGAACTAAACCAACAACTAGCGTGGGTATGCTATCGGAAATGATTATCCAAATCCAAGATGATGCTATTGAGCGAAAGCAGCGGAAATGGCGTACGGATCTTGTAAAGACAATGGAGCAATACATTTCGGAGGTCGAAGATTCTATTTTGCGGTACGGGGCCACACAACATGCTGGACTCACGTTTAAGCCAAGTACAATGAAAGCGGACGCAGATCTACGATTTCTGGCGTTAAATCTTCATCAGCAGTTGATGACTGTTGGTAACGCAGCTCCTACGTCTGTTAATGATGTTCATTATGGCGACCAAACAAGCGCTATTCGCTATGCCCGCCTAGTCAACTCATTCGTCGGGACTTTTGTGTCGTCACCTTATCAATCTCAAGATTCGAGCGTACGCAGACAGCAATCTGACCTGGATTCCATGGTGTTCGTGGACGATGATGACATCACCGACGAAAAGAAAGTCTCTTTTCCTTCGCCGTCGGATAATTTGCCACTTGAGCCTGTTGAAGCATTACGTCGGCGTATGATTTCGTTTGATTCCGCAGAGACGATTGTTAGCAAAGGAGTTGCGGGAGAAAGTGATTCTGTGCCTTCCGAGCAGCGAAAGCTGGCAGAGACCATTGTTGCGATGGGAATTACCGAAGAAGAATTTAAGAATCTATACGAGCTTGATGACAACAATGATACTTTGGAAGCTATTGACGTTGTCGCCAACGTACTTGTAAATGAATCCAACGGTGAAGAAATGAAGTGTGCAGTGCCAAGTCGTGATGGAGATTCGAAGTCTCATGGCTCGGTGTCCGGCGTAGAAACAACCAAAACAGCAATGACTACCGATTCACGAGCTACAGGCCGATCCCCGTTTTACAAGCACACGATGTACGGTACAACAACAGTTGGCGCGTTTGCGGCGCACGTGTATGGGTTCAAAAGTGGTGGTGTGCGGCAAATGCGTGAAGAGCTAGAGAGGCTTAAAGCACGATCAGTCAAAGCCGCGCAGGCCGGATCAGATCTAACGATGGACGCATTGGAGCGTAAGTACAATGAATTAAAATGGGATGTTGAGCGCCGACTCGAGGTAGCTTTTTGCCAGGCAATGAGCGCTCTTGTCACGTGTTTCCAGCAAACGCTTTACGTGCATACGCGCAATCACCGGGATTTTGGCCCCTACCCGCTCAAGGCCTGTGGAATTGACTACCTCGAAATGCTCACGAGAGTTGGTTTCTTGTTCTCGGTAGAAAGCTTGTTGTCGACGTATGGCAATGAGTTAGGGATGTTAGGTGATACAGAGGCAGCTGTTAAGGAACTCGGGAAGGTCCAGATTAAGCTGCGGCCTGTCAAGTCACCGCGTGCAACTGCTTTTCGTGTGTCCATCACTTCGGGACCGTCAGGTTTTGTAATTGAACTTCCCATCATCACACGCCAAGCGACCGACTTTCCTGACCGTAGCATGCATCGAGTTCCAGGACAAGACACAGTGTCTGGGGCTATTTATTTGTGGCTACCAACTCCAGAGCAGAAATTACGCGCAAAGTTTTTGTTTCAAAAGCAGATACGCGTGGTACCAGTGATTTTTTCTCAAGGATTAAATGAAATGCAGACGGTCGCCAACACCGTCGGCAAGGCATTTTTACAAAAAAACATTAATGCTGAAAATGTAAGGGAGCTAGAGGCGTATGTTAAAAACTTTACTGAGTGGGTCCATAAGAAACAGCGTCAAGACGAGTCATCAATTCCGATCTACAGTGCTCAGGACCTTGATCGGATTAAGACGTCATTAGTGGCATTGAAGGTCAACATTCAGCTTTCTGGTCGATCAAAACGGATGTCTATTCTCAGTCTGTCTTCATCCATCGCCCGTTGTATCGGTGGCGGTCGAGTGACAATGTGCAAGTCGGCTAAGGATAGGACCTCCATGTCGATCACTCTTGAGGAAGCAAATCTGCTTGGGCGCTTACACGGTCTTCCCGCTGATGAGATGGAAGCTTTTACGAACCTTCTTCGCACATACGGCGTTCGGCGTGAAAATGCACGGAAGAACATTGGAAAAGCACAATACTGTTTCAGCGCGCTGCAAAATTATATGCTACCGCAAGATTATCAGTGCCCACCTGGCACGGGAGGTGGCAGTCGGGCGTATACGTAGATAGATGGTGAAGGTCATGCACTGAAATTTTTTACACTGGCGCGTGATCATTGATTTGTGTTTGTGTTTGAGTGGACTAAACATTACAAAGACTACAGGCAGTAGAATGTTTAGTGGCGCAAAGTCAAAATGTCCTTCATCGACATGGTGCGATTATGAGTGGACAGCTGGTGGATTCCGCCTTTCTGCTCTGCTGGCGTTTCGTTTCTAGAGCTGGTGAAGATAGAGGCATCAACCAGTAAGTTGAGTGATGGAATGGGTGACGACTTGCAAGGAGTTGGGATTTGCGTGGAGGTTTTGCGGGCTGTCCATGTATTACTATCAAGATATGGACTTCCGGTCGAGGCTGCGACGCTTGAATGCTTGCTTGGACTAACATGCTGGAGGTCGAATTTGAACGTTTGATCTGTGGGTGGTGGGGACAATAATGTGTTTGCTGGAGATTCCAAAACTGCAAAGGTTGGTGAGGGTCGCGCCACCAAAGGCGCTTTGGTGATAGAAAAGCTCTCATTAGAGCGTTTGACGTTATCAGGAGAAGTCGAGATGGTGTCAAATAGCGACTCTCTCGACAAACAACAGGAACTTGCGCGCACAACCGACGTTTTCAATGGCATTGCTTCCTTTAATGATGAAGAGCGCAGCTGTGGCATCTTTACTTGCAACAGACGCTTGGCGCTCGCACCACGAAGACTAGGAGCGTTCGGGTGCAGTACGGCTGTGGGTTGCGACTCGCCTTCCTTTGCCAGCATACGTCGTAAATTTTCCATGGCCTCCTGGCGGATGCGCTCGACATTTTTTTCGCTTCGAAATCCAAGGTATGGCCAACGGCGGATCCCGAGCGAACGGCACACGCGAATTAGCGTGCGGCTGCTGATTCCCAGATCTTCTGCTGCTTTTTTGGCGGTGAATGTGAAAAGCTGAGCAAGGACGTCGAAGGTCAGGGTCTTGATGCCGTGCCTTGTGTGGACTCGGACGACGTACGATGCGTATGATGTTGCAAGTGAGCTATTGTGGCGTGGCATGCTTGACGAAGCAGGAAATGCAGCTAGCAAGGGGACAATTGTGTGCACGGAAGGTAACTTTGGGCTATCCATGAATGAAATGGTGACTTCTTGTGCCAGCAAACTCGAGCTAAGGCCAGCGATTGCTCTTGAGTTTTCGTGGCGTCTAGAAAATTGACTATGCGTTGCTACAGAACTGCTGTTGTCCTGTTTGTGATCTGCCACGGCAGGTTTGAAAGTGTCTTGGAGGCAACTTGGCCGTATTTCGCAAATATGGGAGCGGTGTGCAATAAAAAGTCGTTGGTGGCGAAAGAACAACTCTTGACTCGGCCAGCTTAGCAGTCAGCAATTACTGCACGCGCTTTACATACAAACCTCTTCTACCGTTTGCGTCTTTCTGGCTTTGCAGTTTGGGTTGGTCGTACACACTGTACAGTTCATGAGTGACACACGCGACGCTCTGCCAGTTTTGTCTTCGCTTCCAGTTTTCGACGGAAGTTCCGCGCTACCAACAAGCTGCTATGTCATCGCACTGAAATGGTGCCAGCGGAGTGCTCTCTTTAGCCAACACGGGGCGGTTGATGAAAGGGGTCTTTAAGAGGTTTCAAGGTCGCTGATGACGTACCTGTAAAGCCATGATGAACGCTAGGATGGCCAGTTGCCCAAAGGACACTTCAATGTGGCAAGAAGCCTGTCCTCACGCTCAAAGTTTGGGCTAAGAGGAGCCCTTTTCTGATTGTTTTTGTAAGCCACCCACCCGTCTTGCAAAAGTGATCATATCCTGATACACGATCGGCGACCACAACTGATGTGTTTTATCATGATGACGAAAACTTGGTGTTATATGAATGACAGTATTGATCCTGTGGGTCTGCTCTCTACGATTACTGCATATCTCGACGTGCTATCTGTATCACGAGGACTAGTTCATCATCGTCTGCATCGTTTGCCACGTCGAGAAGCGTTTACATTATGAACAGCCAGACTTTCTCCTACATTACATAACTAGGATACTTGGATATTAGTACCAAAATACTGTGAGTCTCAGTTTTTTTTTGAACTGTCAAAAGTACTAATATCTGAATACTATCGATCAGCTGCACTTCAACATGGCAAACATGCACACCACTTCTATGTCTAACGGGTCGTCATGTGAGCGGCCATCGCCACTGCGTTGTGTCTCCAGATCTTCCGTTAGTCCTACTGCCACACATGCGCCAATGCTTGCGCAAGAATCACCACGACGTGTTGGTCGTACGCGCTTGACTAAACTAGAAGCAGTAGCGCTGCCACCTTATCCACAAGCATTTTCGAGTAATGCCCAGTAACTAATATGTATATGAATACTATGCTTTTTTCCAAGACTGTACACATTTGTTACCCCTGCGTTGGCTGCATACTGAGAGGCCTGCGCGGTTCGAAATGCCCGAGGGAAAGAAAAAAATTACTCCAAGCCCGACAGAACCAAAAATCACACTAATAGCAAAGTTAGCAAAGTTCACGAAACTTACAACTCCAACTTTATTTTTTGACCCCGTGATCACAAAACTTGACGGTATCACAATATTCGACATCATCTACAAGAGTCATATATTTACTCATACGTGTATCTTTTTCTCACTATAGAGCCTTCAAACCGACGCCCTCAAAGCCGCCACTCGTGATTTCCATGCTCTCTGCGGCTTCTGATTCGTCAAACGCACGACGAACCGCCGCGGACGCGCTGCTCTTCTGTTTCTTGATTCTAGGCGACTTGATGGGATGTGCCACGTTCTGCTAGCGATAACGTACACATGTCAAACAAGAGGCTGTGAAAAATGGGTCTTTGACCACGTACAGTGCTGACACCCAGCTGTTTACACAGTATCTCGGCCTCTGCCCACTTGAGCACGCCGTACTCAAGACACCACTTTTGCGCCATGCGACTGTCCGGTCGTTGCTGCAAAAGACTTTCGTAGAATACACGATCTGCAAACCCTGGAGACGGCGTCGGATGCTTTTGGCCGGGCTTGCGGTTCGCTTCCTGCTCCTTCGACCACTCTTCCTCTTCAATCATTTACCACAATGTAGTAGGCACAAATTTTAAGAATTGACACATTCCGAATATCGAAAATGTTTCGGTCCTTTACTCGTAGAATTTTTCACAAAAAGGAAAAGACATACAGCAAATTAAGAAAATATTGTGATTCCTCCAACTTTTGTTGTAGAGATGGCTACAGTCGACGACTGCTACAAGTTGCCGTCAATTTACTGATTAGTATCTTGCATTTCATGGATGCATCTCGGCCTCTGCTCGCCGGCGATGATAGCGAAGACGAAGAAGTGACTACACGCTCTACCAATTGTCTGTCTTGTTATCTTCCGACTGGCAACAAAGCCAAGGTCGCGAAGACCATGATATACCCATGCAACGGCCACGTACCTCGCTTGGCTTCTAGCGATGAAAGTGGCGTAGGTGAGAGCAACTGGTGGCTGTGCAGTCGACCGTGCAGTCAATGGCCGTGTTGGAAGTGGGTATTTCCTGACCGCATTGGCGAGTACGAAGACTTTGCCACGTCGGCGCAGATGGGAGAGATCTATGCACTGCGACAGATTGCGCGCGAGCACTTTGAGCCAACATTACCAGGTGAGCAGCTGCGTGTATGATTGCAACCTCAAGTATTCAAATGCTCAATTGTTTGCAGAGGACAACGACATGTTGCAACATCTTTGGGACGGCTTATTCTCAACTCTTCCGTACGAAGGACGCATCAATTTGCGGTGGCGTGACGTGGGGTTCCAAGTACGTTACGTTGCGACTGCCAGGATCGGCCACCTGACTGGTAGTAATATATTCTGTTATGTGCGCAGAATGACGACCCGGTATCGGACCTCCGCACATCCGGACGACTAGCCGTCCGGATGCTGCTCTACTTTTCAGATCACCTCAACGACGAGTTCAAGGTGATGAATCTTAGAAAAGTGGCATGTTATGCAATGGCTTGATCGTTTACACATAATTGTAGCGTATGATACGTGAAAATCGGTTTCCTGTGTGTCTGTGTGCATTAAACCTGCTAGAAATGCTCTTGTGTCACTTCAAACTGAAAGAGCCACTGCCACTTGTTTGTCCGTGCTGCGGCACGGAAAATGCGGAGCTCGAGACGTCGAAACAGCCCAGTCGAGCACACCCAGAATTGTGCGGGTTTGTAGCATTGATGGAAGACGCGTCTCTACTCGCGTCGTCGGCTTCGTCGCATCAATTAGCCTGCGTGGAAGGTGGGCCTGCAGAGATTGCTCTCGCGCACGTATTCGCGCACTCGTTATTGGTGATGGATGGTGTGTGGAAGCAGCAGCTGCAGCGAGATCCAACTACAACGTTGATGCATTTTCGTGAGGCTTTGACCGAGACAAGAGAGCGCGTAGTGGCTATCCTTTCGCGCCAACGGAAACCCTTCACACTCACAGAGCTCGACCGAGCACGTTGCTAGTGAGAGAAACAGTCGGTCGTCAATTCTGTATAGTACAGTTTATAATCAGAACAAACAAACAGACTTCAAGACATCCAACGCATCTATTAACAGTTGCTTGCATAATTCTACCGCACGTTCCAGTCAATAGGGTCCTTGCCATGCGTTTCAAGGTAGCTATTAGCCCGCGAAAAACACTTGGAGCCCAGAAACGGCGCATTGGTTTTAGTAGCGCCCAGCGGTGACGGGTGGGAAGAGCGGAGCACTAGATGCCGCGTTGCATCGATGATTGCACCCTTTTCTTGCGCAGGTTTACCCCAAAGCAGAAACACAACGTTCGAAGTGTCTTTGTTGATTGTAGCGATGATGGCATCGGTGAATTGTTCCCAGCCGCGCTTCTTATGCGAGTTGGGCTCCCCATGACGCACGGTGAGTACCGTATTGAGAAGAAGAACACCTTGTTGACTCCAGCAGGTTAAACAGCCGTGACGTGGGCGATCAATGCCAACGTCGTTCATGGCTTCCTTGAAGATGTTTTTAAGACTCGGTGGCGGTGGGACCCCATGACGCACCGAAAAGCTCAGTCCGTGCGCCTGCTGCGGTCCATGATACGGGTCCTGACCTAGAATGACAACCTTTAAATCGGAAAATGTCGAGTCTCGCAGCGCTGCGAATACATCGGCCGGTGGCGGGTAAATGGTCTTCTTGCGGCCTTCTTCCGCCTCCAAGAATCGTGTCAATGCCTGGAAGGAAGCACGAGCAAATTCTTTGTGCAACAGATCAAACCATGACGGATGCATGAGTGAACGCAGCTGTATCATCTTGTGTAGCCCTGCGAAACTCATCACGTCGTCGGTTTGCTCCTGGTCGAGATCTAATTGTTGCACGGTTTGTGTTTCCGTTTCGCTAACACGCACTATGCTTTTCACGTCCGACTCGTCGCAGTCGACAATCTTCTGCGTTGTGCGGTGCTTCTTAAGAAGCGGCTGTGCACCAAAGAACGTGCGGATATCGCGTGTCGTTCCTTTCATGCGAGTGGTTCGCAAATAACAATCATAATAAAGCCACAGATTTTAAATCATTTTTATGACTTTGACATTGATGAGGGTCAAAAAAGCGGTTTGCATACTGAGGTATTTCAAAAATTTTGATTCGCGTGATCACATGATTTGATGGTGTATGCACAAAGTTTCTTACACCAAACATCTCCCTCATACGTAGCGAGGTTGGCTCGAGTTTTTATACACGCCATCTGCCTAACTCCAAGAGATAGACTCAGTATATTTATGTATTGAGTAGATGAGATCTTGGTCATAAGACTTGTACTACCTCTAGAGTCAGGCGGATTGCAATATCTACGACACGAGTATATGACGAAAGTCGGAATCCAACACCTCCTTTATGGCAAACATCTGGTGCACCTGAGCCGCTACGACCAATCCTATGTGAAGATGAAGCAGTCTGCTCACTTGCCTTTGTGCATACATGAACGAATGAACAACCTGATAGCCCTGCTTAGCCGTAAGAAGTGCCCCATCTAATTGCAATAGGTCCGACTTGATCAGTGCACGTCACAAGGCGTTCTTCACTTCAAGAATGCGACTTGAAGCCTCTTCAACAGAAGATGGTAGAGTCGTCTGCGTCAATGACGCTGCACCTAAGGTTGATTTTTCTCCCAATTTTTAGCGGCAAAGCGGATGACACCCGACTTTGTGGAGCTCCAGCCTACCAAGAAGGAGGTCATATTTTGCACCCTGGTTCAAGAGATTTGAGCTTTCGGTTCTACTAATGTGTCTCTAGCGCTATATATCGGAAATGTTTTTGTTCCATGACCCTCATTGCACCGTGAGGCCTTTTCAGCCAAAGGGGTATCAAGTCTACTAACTGTCGCACAACCGTTTGGGTACTTTTGGGTGTGATTGCTCGTTCACTTTAGTATCCTATCATCGTCTGCCTTAATTTGGAATCCATGAGGCACCTCCCGGGCTCGGGTCGAGCGACTAATCGCTCAAGCCACAGACTCGGTGTTTCCTGGTCCATGACCAACCAGCGTTTGACGCTAACATGGACCGACCAGAATTCTAAATACAGAAACCCTCGTTCCTGTCGCTGAGCAAAAGAGGCTCTGTCGCACTAGTAGCCTCGGCATATCGCTGACTCTCTTTGACAACAAAGCGTCATAAATAGATCTCCAGCGCCCAAGCGTCGACAGGGAATGTCTCTGAATTAATGAAACTTTTCATGGTTGACCTGTTCACCAGTAAGTCCACTATTTGTGCTTTAAAGCACGGACTCTTTATGTTTGAGCTTTACTGACTTTTGATATATCCTTGAGGCTTGGTTAAATTCGTTTTCTGGTTGGTTGCGCCTACTAGGTGTTGCCAGTTTCCGCGGCAAATAAAACGACCGTTTCCGATTTCCGAGTATTGGCTTATATGGCACAGGGGACACTTAAGTCGCGAATGGGGGATATCAAAATATGAACATCGACAGATGCCCAAATGATGGTCCACAGCCCAAAGTTATACCTCTTTCGTATCGTCGCACAGACAATAATTATGGGAACAGGACCACCCGATGAGCCCTGTTTCTGCGAGCCATCCCTTTCGCTTGCCACCCAGAAGTTTAGAGCGACGAATAATGCCACTTTCTTGGCCTTTTTAAAGAAGTTAAAGTGTACACCGAGCACCTCCGTCCGGACAGCACTCGTGCACAATTTTTTCAAAACACGGTCACTGCTACCTTTTTGAGGGGGTGGCTACTGGTCATTACATTCAGCAGAATTCGTAATTTTGGATAGACTCCACCACGTTTTTCAACCCTGGTCGGCTGCATGAAAGCGTGGCAGCACACGGTACGCTTAGCTGAAGATCGGAAAGACTTTCGTCAACTGACGCTTTATCTCAAGCCAAGTTGGATATGCCAATATTCCACGTAAGAGCTCATTCGCATGCTCCTCACTCAAGCTTCGAGATGGCAGAGTTACTCCCTGGGTCCCTGACCGCAACTAGGCAGACACCAAGTCATATTGACCTCTCTGATACAAAGCAGGATTTTTCTTTTCCGTTGCTAAAGGAGCTTTGTTATTTCAAAACCCATCTCTGCTAATAAACAGAAGTGCTGTTGATGCAGACATTGATACATCAGAGGCCGGCTTTTATGGAGTCGAGAAAAGGACTCCGGAACGTAGGTTGGCACAGAATGGTCGATGCTCGTCCAACACAGAGCTCGCAAGTGATATGGCTGGCTCTACGTTAAGGCAGTATGGAAAAGACTCTACCATTGAGCGTGACATAGTACGTAAGCCACCAAGCAATGTTCATAGTAATCATCATCTGTTATATACCGCCAGCGGCATAGCCCACTTATTGAATCCGTGCTCGGCCTGCCAAGACACTCAAGAGAAAGCACTTTTCGGTGACCGATTAAGAAAAATATCTTGGTTAGGGGATGACGCAGACACGGTCGGTGACAAACCAGCAGAGTTGTTCCTCGCTTGTATTGCAAGATAGAATGGGCTTCCGGAGTTAACTGTCTTGGATCCAACGAGAACCTACTATACGTGCTATTCATTTGAATAACTATTTAAAGACTTGACACCAGGCTTTAAAACTGTTATACCTTAAGAGGCTATACTTTGTAAAAATAACCAGGTTTTGCGCTCTTTAAAGCCACACCAGTGTGGTCTAGGCTTGACAAAGGAGGAACAGTCGCTGACATCAGGTCTCCCACGAAGTGCGAGCACTTCAAAGACTTAGCACGTATGGCAAAAGACTAGATTAGAAAAAGATTCTGACTCACAGGGAAATGATAACGCAAAAACTTTCAAATTGGCGGTTGGCGTCAATTAGTACTTAATCTTTACTCTAGGTGCTGCTACTGTCAAGATTTAAATATGCCGCGCTTCATTAGATTTTTAAGGACATTGCCGAAGGAGGCTTAGATCATACACTTGATACTATTTTAAGAATGCAAACACGCCCAATGCTCTATCCGGGCTTACTTTAACCACATTTAGACCTCTGTCACTTTATGCATTTAGGAAACTCTGCGCAAGAGGAGGGTGCAATCATCGATGCAAAGCGGCTTCTAGGGATTAGTTCTTCACACCCGACGCCACTGGGAGCTACTAAAACTAATACATTGCTTCTTGGATCCAAATGCTTTTCGCGTGCTTATAACGACCTCGAAAAGCATGTGCGGTGGACATATGCAGGCAAATGTTAATAACTTCGTTGGACGAACGTCTCGGAGTTGGTTTGTCTGATCTCTTTATCAATGTACTATCCAAAATTGACGACCCACAGCTTTATTTCTTGGCAACGTGCTTGGTCCAGTTCTGTGGATGTGAGAGGTATCCGTTAGCATGGAAGGAAAGCCACAACGCTCTCTCTTGCATCGGTCAAAGCCTCATCATCGTTGTAATCGGATCTCGCCGCAGCTGCTGCTTCCACCCGCCATTTATCACCAATAAAGAGAGCGCAAATATGCGCGCTGGAGTATTCTCTGCAGGTCGACCTTCCGCATAGGCTAATTGATACGACGAAGGCGGCGGCGCGAGTAAGGACGTGTCTTGTACATATTCCGTTATTTATCACTTTTTAGGCCAATTTATCCAAAATTTATTGTCGTATCGGGTATATTCTTTTGTACGTGATATTTGAGTCGAGGGATGATGCCAGCTCGGACAGAGCATGCTTATACTTGAGCTCACTCAAACAGACGTGGAAGCCTATTTTCTCGGTGAATTTTTGGTAGTAAGTCTCATCTGAATGTTCCTCGAACAAAATATACATCTTTTGAAATCTTCAAGATTTTGAAACTTCTCACCTTATAAGGCAAAGACGCTTTCGCATATGTTTTAAGCTAAAGCGGTCATGTCGGACAGCTTTGTTTTGCACGTCCATAAAAATAGGGTCTTTTTGTTAGCCACTGGATTGCAAAAATCTCTCAAAATAATTTCCGTATCGCATTTCTAACAAAGGCAAGCTCTTGGCTGCTCTCTGCTACCTAATCTGTCTTGTAGATCGATGTGACCCACTTGCCAAGCTTTGTTACCTATACTAAATGGCTCTATGTTACCCATCTTTAAAACTAACTTTCGACCAGAAAACTAAATTGAAGTCTAAACTTCGCTGCTACTAGCAGAGCTACATTATCCGCTAAGCATGGGTTATGGTGACGTCGTCACGTTTGCCAACGAACAATTTTTGGTCTTGTGGACCCAGAGTAGCATTGGCCGTAGCTTCGCTGACTTTAATCTCAAAATTTGCCGAGCAAAGCAACATCGGTAAAACATAACCCATGATCCGTGTCTATCCAAAGGAGACCGACATAGTTGACATTCGTTTTGACAGAGAGACTTAAGAACTCGCCGACTGAAGTCACACACTTATGGTATAAGGAACGCTGGGCTTCAGTAGGCTTATTTGATGCCTCGCGATGGGTACACCTCCCCTTTATAAACTTGGCAGTAACCAAAGAAGCAAACAGCAGCAGTAGACAGCTGCTTATTTCCGCAAGTGTGAGAGTGTACAGAGACCCATTTCAAGTCTTGATTGTCTCTGGTGCGTCGCAAATTTCTAGCTTAGCTTGCCTTAGCGGCCATCTCAACCATTTTATTCTTAAGGTGGAGGTTCTGGCTTTCCTTTCTATGAAATAGAAACTTAACGTTTCTGTCGCGACAGCCAGCACAAATTATATTTGTACTGCCAAAGCTCTATTTACAAGCCGAGCGAAAATTAAAAGTCACTTTATGCAAAGAAGATAAGAACATGTTTGGGTCGTTGTACACTGCTCGGATAAATATCGTTTTTAAACTAGGGTGTCGAACATACCCCTCGCGGCGGCTAGTACGCTTAGCGATGTGCTATAGGAGTGGTCAGGAATGCTACAAAAGCTATCAAGTGTTCGACGACGTCTAATTGTTTGCGCACAATTGCTTGGACCAATGTAGGCTATCGTCCACAATATACTTATTTCCACTCAGAAAGAAGTCAGTTGTCACTAAATGACACCTTGAAAGAGTTTCTTAAATTATGAGAGCCTATAAGCTTGGTTCCAGCAGTCTTTGCAGCACCTTTAACGCTTTATAATCAGCATGAGACTTGCGCAGCTTTAATGAAGCAAACGCCTCAACTGCTTCGCATACGCCTCGTAATCAGAGTAATTCGTGAATTACATAGACCTAGCCAACAATTTGCACAAATACAGTGCTTCGTCTCGTAAACTTTTGCTCGATCTTATTGAAAGGCATCAAGAAGGCAGCCTCAGAATGCTGCTGACGGCATAAAAGAAGCATTTACTAGGTGTTCCTCGAGGGATTGATGAAAAGAAGACGCAATTCAACATTGTTTGCTTTCGACAACGTCATCGGTCGCGCAAAGCTTGATGAGGACGGATTTGAGTTAAATTGTCTCATATAAGTACTAGAAGTTTAGAGCTACAGACCGAACTACATTTGTTCATGACAAGGAGCTGAAGGACGTATTGGTGAAGCTCCTATGCATCTTTTAGGCTTAGCATTTTATGGTCATATCAGGCTGTGTACGGTCCCAACTTGCTCCAAAGAATAGGAAGATGGTGGTCAATTTTCGCGAAATACAATTGTTATGCTCAATACAAGCCTACATTACGTACTAAGCGGCTGCATTACTAGCTGGCTAGTAAAACGACGAACGGATTTGTCGGACACGTAAACGTATTACAATCTGAAGCCTTTGGTAGGATTTCCAATATGACAAAAGTCGAGTAACTTATCCCTCGTGAGTGCATCGCTAAGATCAAACCGACGATCTGGTGTACTACCACGAACGTCATGCATCAACTGCATGCTTACGTTAGCCACGACAATGTGGTTAATTTGCAAACTATGGCAACTCTCTGATCAACGTTAGGCCTGCGAGATCGCTCCGGTTAAGATGTCAATGTGTGTAATGTGCGCTATGTTTGAGCTACACGCATCGTGGGAGCTACAACCGAAGGCATTATAGTAGTACTTTTAACGTAATAGTGCACAAAGGAAAAAAAGGGATACCCACAGTTCACAATGAATTTAGACCAATTAAGGCCATGGCGTATCAAGTCGTGTATTGGCCACGGCACCTGTGGACGCCTACTGCCTTCACATCTTCATCTGCTGTGGTATGCCTACGCCTTTCTCCTCATGCTTTGTGCGTCGTCTCGCTCGACGCAACGTCTTCGACGGGTCTCGAGCTACTGCCCGCTAAAGGTTCGGAATCTCGTCGCATTGTCCTCTTCGACGTGCAAGTGGCGGTACGCGGGAGCTTCGAGACCCTCCACGCCCCGCATCATTTGCAGCAAATCAAGACCTTTTTCACGCGTGCCTACAATGGTGAGCCGCTAGCAGCAGCTGTAGCTCAAGAGTCGGCAATGGAAAGAGCTTTCGAGGCTATGGGCTACTACATCATCTACGTCCCATTTGCGGCGCTACTGACACTCACGACCGCTTTTCAGCACTTGCTGCATAGCACAAAGACTCCGTCATGGCTTTTAGCAGGGGGTGGAAAACGCGTGGCGGTAGGACTAGTGCGTTGTAGACTCTAGACGGGATTAAAGTGCAACCTTCTTGTGCTGTGCAGGACCTCTCGACGTTTCTATCGGTGCTGTCCCAGCAGCTACACAATGCAGCAAGCATTCCAGTACGCATACGACAGTATTATCGGATCACCAAGACGAGACGACTCGCCCGCCAAGAAAGTAGGCTCTGCTTCGACTCTTTGCTATCATCTACGTGGTTGACAAAATTCTGTCTTCTATTTCTACAGGACTGGCACTTCTCCAAGTTTGCAACTTGATGTGCTTTCTATTGCTTGACATGCTTTTAGGGCGCGTGGTCCTGGCCTATGTTGTGGCGTCACCACACTTGCAAGCCTTACTCAAGTGCGCTCTCTGTTAGCAATCCACCTTGCGCTAGAATCAGTGCTCACGCTTTTGTCTCCTTGTTACCAGCTCTCCGAATGTGGTGGTAGAGCTTTTGCGTACCAATGTCGAGTGGCTGATGGGCGCACCCGCGGGTTTCAAGTTGAACAAGCCCATGGCGTCGATTCTAGGCAACAGCATCCTCCTATGGCTGCATTTGTGGAGTTTTCTGTTCGAGCACTTCATGGCTGTAGCAAAGAGTATTCCTCTAAGTTGGTGGCTTCTACGAGCTATTCAATGGATGGGCATGACGCTCCAATTGACGTGCCTAGCAGGAGTTGTGAACCTCATGACGTGGCATTCCCATTGGGTCTATCTCTACTTTGCGAAGCTGAATCGTCTCCAGTTTGGGTTGTTCTCGTCGCTATCCAAGCTCTTTTTGGGAAAGAAGAACAACGTGCTGCGGCATCGCGTGGACACGTGCGAGTACGACGTCGGACAGCTACTGCTGGGCACGCTCTTCTTCACTGTTTTAACGTTTCTCGTGACGACGAATCTCGTTTTCTTTGTCTTTTTCGCGGCCGTGCATGGCGGTATCGAACTTTTATTGGTTCTGCTGTGGCTACCAGTCGTGCTTCTGACATCACTTCCCTTAGCCTCACTGGTTTATCGGGCATGGAATCCTAGTTTCTTTATCGTTGGCATGGAAGTACGAACGTGTGAGGGACCAACAGGCACTCACACTATCGTAGAACATGTGGGCGTAGGTCGTCAGTCACCGCTATTGGATGCTCAGCATCGAATAGCGCTGCGACAAGTGTTTGCGTCGTGGGAAGCCAGCAACAAAGTGACTGGTACCGACGCCATTTTCCAGCTCGTACCCATCACTTCCAGCTATTCGGCGCAGTTTACCAGGTTTGTTTGATTAGTGTTTAGAGTGATGGGTTGGTCTTACATGTTATTGTTAAAATGCTGGAACAAGACTGCGTAGATACTTCCAAGCAGTGGGTGCGCGCTACTCGCTGGCTGTCATTGTAAAAGCGTGTCTGTTTGGAAGCACTGAGGTTGCCCAAGTTCCCTTGAGCGTTTTATTAAGCTTCTTGGAATGACTTTGGCGAATTAGTCGCCACGTATGAGAACCTCGTTTCTAAGAAATTATTGGTCGGGTTGAAAACGTTCCTGTGCGGCACGGTCTACTAGAGTATGAGTTGACAGTCACGCACGCAAGTGTCCAATTGAGTAAACTCTGCTAATGATACCATCTATATGAATGCTGTTCAATACAATGAAGAAGTGTATTGCGCTTTATCTCGTAAATCGCTCTTTTTCTATAAAACGCAAGCGTTAGTTTGGCGTCGAGCTGTATCAATTGTCACAAGGACTGATCCGAAGTAAACTGATTTTACTGACAGAGAAAGATGTCTTTGCGATTAAGGCCAACACCCGTATTGAAGCTACAATTTGCAGTACTTGCATTTTAAAGTTGCTGCAAATGGTGCGAAGCTAGTCGAACAGCACAACACGGTGGGATTTCGAGCATTTGGCAGAAGTACCTCGAAACCATAAGGAAAAAGACGTGGGCACAGCACAGGAGATGAAAATGCAGTGGCAGACGTAAACTCTGTCCTCTGGATACATCGCAGTTGTTCCGGTTTTTTCCATCTCAAATCTTGTGTGAGTACATTTGCAACGTCGCTGCATATGCTCAGTGCCGCAACATGACGTTTATTTCTCTTCTCTTCGCGCCATTGCTGCAGCGCTACTTATAATGACATTACCAAGCCGCAGCCTTCCCTCGTGTGCCAACAAGGAATCTACAAAATCTACCACCTCAAAGCCCAATGGGCGCAACTCAAGCATCAGCACACAGGTGCACCACACAGCAACATTGTTCGTTAGAGCACTCTTGCGTGCCTTGCGTTGCTCAATGTCCAACAAGAATTTCTCAGGGATAACAGGAGTGGCCAGCGTAAGTCAATGGCCCCCACAAGTACTCGACGTATGGAAGAATAGCTCCACAAACTTCTTCCACTCAACAATATACGCCAGAGTTTAGTAAAGGCACTCACGTGTCAGCATGAGCTTGATGGTGCTCCTTCTTTTCATGCGTTTGAAGCAAGGCCTTGAGGTTCTCTTGAACGAGACTGGCCACACGACACTCGATATCTCCGTGACTCTGCACTTCTTGCTGTTGTGAGTGATAAGCTTTCAGCTTTGCATTGACCTGGGCCTCTACCTGCTGCGAGAGCTTGTGTTCCTGCTGTCTGAGCTGCTCACACAACTTGTCCCGATCGGTCTGAAGGAGATAGAGCTGTTGTCTCAAGTGGTTCACTTCCGTTGCCAGATGCTGCACTTGCTGGGTCGCAAGCACCAGCTTCATGGGAAAATTGTGATCAATGCGAAAGAGGTCGAGAGCAGGATACGTGACGACCAGCGTCACTTCATCATGGACCCCGTCCGTACCTTCACTTCTTGCCTTCTTCTCAGCAGTCGATGTGACCAAGTGCACTTCGCCCTTTTCAGACGCTGGTTTCGACTCGGCCGTCACGCGGGCTTCAGGCCCAACGATGACGACAGCATCGTTTTGACTACTTAAGGATCGAAACAGCGCTGTCAATACACTGCGAGTAGGTACACGCGTGTCAATCTTAGCCCCCGGTAGCTCCATGACGTCGACAAAAGTGCACTCGCGCTGCTCGTTCGATGCCATTTTCTGGAGCCAGATCGTGTAAAGTGGCGGCTTGTCCGCCGACACGGTGACCTTGAGGTGGTACTTGGTCTCGTAATCTGGAGGCAATACCACATGCGTGAGTTCCATAGATCCTTGCGCAGCAGGGCACGCATCCTCAGCCACACACGGAAACAAGGGGCGAGCTGATGAAGTACTTGTCGAAAACTGGTCAAGCGAAGGTGAAGCTGCAATCGCGACGGGCCCAAGGCTGTTCGACTCTTGTGCACAAAAAGACGCCGCAGCGACTCCTTCTTTCTGGTCATCAAGTGGTAGGCTTGACGCTTCAGCCCCGTTTGCGACAAGAGATCGAATCCGTTTACCTCGTGAGTCCAATCTTGATGGTGGTCGACACGGGGGCGATTCGCTAAACTCTGCAACACCGAGCGCAATGCCGTTGTCATCACTGGCATTCGACCATCTAGTATGAGCATTGGCTGGACTCGATCCGACGCTATGGACGGACGAATTGGCTTCCTTTTCCGTAAGAACTGTCCCGCTTTTTCCTTTCTTTCGCGCTAAGTTGACTGCAGCCTTCCGTTGGCCCTCGAGTTGACTCAACCCCTTGGCATGACTGGAATTAACACTTGCCTTATTCTTGGGCTGTTTTTCCAACAAAAGCATCTCAATACTGCGCTTCTTGTGCGATGTCGTCAACAATGGGCGTGGCTTTTGGTAATTTCCATTGCACTTCTCTGCATCGCCGGGATCGCGCGCTAGCTTCCCTTCACCTTTGCAATTTAACGTAAATGGACTTTGGCTTGGCTGATTCGATCGCGCTTTCTTCTTTGGCTTCTCTTTGATCGTCGATCTATCCTCTAAAGCATCTTCCTCCTCGCTACTTTTAGACTCGTCGTCACTTGACTCGTCTTTGACCCACTCCTCCTCTTCCGAACTTTGTTCCATGTCAATAGTAGCCTCGGAACTTTCGTTGCCAGTGTCTCTTTCACTCGTGTCGGAGAAGATTGCAATGGGATTCTGGACAGAGTTGCCCACCTTGTTTCTATCCACGCGCCGTCGATGTCGCTTGTTCTTCCGCTGCGTCCTTACCGTCCGATCCTTGTCACTATAGTCACTATTGATGTCACGTGTCGTCTGACTCGCTCGCATACTACTGCTGCTACTTCGGCTCCGTACTCGTCGCTTGCGATGCGCATGGCCCGCAAGACCAGGAGACGGCACCTTGTCGTCCCCAAAGATTTTCATCTTTCGCGCATAAGCAACGAGCTCTGCTTCACCAAGAAAGTAGTCGACGCCCTGCTTGTGCTCCTCGTTCCGTGGATTCTTGCCGGGTTTAATGTAATAATGATCGTAGCTCAACGGAGGTCCAGGCCGAAACGTCCAGCCCTGTCTAGAAAAGTGCATCTTTACGTCTCGAAAGTTGTACACACCATGAGAAAGCTCTATAAAACATGAGAAAGAAGACAAGAGTGAGCGCTTTCTTGCTGGAGCGAAGTGGATGACAGCAACGAGTCGCACGAACCGTGACGCTTGCGGCGCTCGTCTTGGTCCATGAATGGTAATAATCGTCATAAAGCAATACCTTTTTTGACGAATTAAAAATGTTCGAGACAAATGAACAATTTTGTTTAACTTACTACAAAATTCACCATAGCTACAAGCTTCTTTTTTGATACGACGAAAAGGAGATTTTCAAATGAAAAAGCGATAGAGGCGCGTATTGCGAACAAACATCCCGCGATGTGTCGTCAATGCCGCTCAGGATAGTATTTGAGACGGTGTCAACAGGTCGGTCTCCCTGTCAGCTCATTGTAACATCGCACCAAATTGCGCAGGTTTGTCCATTATGGGATGATTACGTTGCTTTATAAAGTGCACAACGAACAATATTATCTAAGGGGTCATTGTAGGTCAAAGCGAGGTGAAGGGCAAAATCCTTTAATAATTGCTTCTCCAGTAGCAAACGTTACGGTTGGGCAAATATCGGCAAATCTGTATCGAACCAAATTGTAAGTCGCCTTCTTTAGAAGCACAAACAAGTAGTCACAGCAAAGACAATATGACACGATCACCTAGGACCTTCCACATAAAAGGCATATACGATCTTCCGGTCAGTGTCTCTTCACCATACTTATTACCATTAAAAGACGGCTGCAATTGCAGCTCCTCCAATTGCTTTGAAGCTATAACAAGTCATCTTTATGAAAGCAACCTATGATAAAGCGGTCAGGTATGGTAGCTCGTGTACTGTGAGGTTTAAGACGGCGAAGCTATAGCTTTCACATTTGTCGGAGAAATAAGCCATCTTTCAACATGATAAATCGTCCATCATCGGCATTATTAAGCTGGGTCCTTACTTTATACATCATGATTTGAATTGCCTCTTTTTTAATCCTGCTGCCTGGTCGCTAATTGTTCGGTGCAAAGAAGATAACTCTTAGAGCGTTCATGATCATATTCATCTTGACTTGTTTAAAAAGAGGCTCTCCAATATTAGAGCTAGAACCTTTAAGAAATCACGAATGTGTTTACGAAATTCACGTCTGCCGTTGCTTGCTGGCATGAAAACGCGAGCGCTGATAGAACGCAAAGCTTGTCATAAAGGACGTGTGTCTCGCCGGCTTTTTATGTGTTTTAAACGACTTTACAAGTAAGTATCCCGGCTTCCAGAGTAATGGACTGCAAACTCTACGCGCACTTGATCAGCCCCAATCAATACTCCGTCAGTGGCAAGCTCTACCACTATTGCTTACAAGAGTAAGACATCGAGGGCGAAAAAAAGATGGACCACTTTCACCTGTTGGTAATTAACATTTACGGCTGGATGGCAAAGCATCAGCACAAGATTTTCATTGTTTGCATAAACAAAGAATCAAGACTCACTGTATATAGGATCCCAGTGGATCGAGATATGAGCCTTTCGACTTGACGCCGAGCGCTGTTTGGTCTAATATCTGGATATCTTACCTTGGTGTGGCGCAGCTAGACTGCCCCGAGCCATAGATAACTTGGTACCATTCGCTTTGCTTCTCTCAAAGCTTTAGTGACTGATGAACCCACCTCTTCAACAAGAATGCAATTGGCGCTAACACTGGATGTAATTCAGCGTGCTGGAAATTAAAATATCGAAACATAATGCTGATGGTACAAGGACAGAATTCTATATGTAGGGGCATGAGAGGTGCTAGCAGCAAACAGCATTTGCTGCATGCCGGTGACGGCATGACCGGCGCTAAGGCGATTTCCGACGAGTCTCTACCTCTGCGCTTAAAGTGGCGCATTAAGTACTAAGCAATGCTCATGAGAAGCAAAATTCACTGCATGCCTGTGATGTTTTGTTGACGCTAAGCAATTTGCTTTAGAAACAGGGGCACGTGCCCTACTAAATATATCTCGCAAGACATGTAATTCACTTTGTGTCAAAAGTGCGAATGGCCCGAGCCAAGGCAGTACGGGCAAAGCCTTATCACTGCACTTTGAATGGCTTGTTAACCACTAAGTAGTGCTCGTAGAGGATAGCACCTACTGCATGCCGTTGGTGGGTGGCTGACTTTTATTTAAGGCTTCGGGAGCGAGGCCTTGTCGATCCACATAAAATGGCACAGTCGCCACCAATTAAAGCCTATGGAGAACAGCGCCTGCTGCACACCATGTACACAATGGGTGCCTGTAGGTCATAGCACTAAGGACGTGGCTCTTTTGATGAACGTCATATTGCATGTTTCACACTAAACAACACACTTCTTAAATAATATTTGCTTTATGTCAGGCTTGACGTTGTCGGCCACAAGGTGCTGCCCTTCTAGTTTTGTGAAGCAACTCGCTGAAGTAACCATCGATGTATCAATGAACAATAGTGTTGTCACGAATGCGAGACATAGAGTCTTCGAGAGACCGTCAGTCTTGTCGATGAGAAGGCATTGCACGGTGCTCACTCAATTTTCTATCTTTCACAATGATGACTTAATGTAGACAAGTCGGAATATGACGATAGCGCTTGGCACTTCACCTTTATCAAAGAAGACAGTGGTACAGTCAAAGGTTAAATGAACCAGGAGCACATTTATCCGTAAATACTTTGTATAAGCTGGATAAAATTCTCATGGCAGAACGTGAAAGGTCTCATAAAGCCGGCATCATAGCCGTTACAAATACCAAATTACCTCACTATTGCTTAGAGCGATTTTGGAAGACAATAAAAATAACTTAGTGCATAATAATTATCTTCAATCCCAAAGGATCCACTAAACGTTTGGAGCACCGGGTTGTGATTTCGCAGGACCCAGCTTGACGTCAGCACTTGATAGGAGCGCACGCTATAAATTTAGTGCTAGGAGCAAATGTTATGTATGATGGCAGTTGCTTATACCAAAGAAGCAATGTAAATGCTCTACTTTCGTGCAGCGTGTAAGTCAGGTAAGTCCTAACATTCGAACTCAGCATATCGTATCAGGAAGCAGTATGGCAGTCGGCGCTCTGTACACACTTACAATAACAGATGCCAATTTAAAGTGCGCTCAACTCAGACGAAGGATTTTGTCAACTTTGTACGCGAATGAGTGATGCACTATTGACCGCGGTCGGCGCTTTAAATTGTGCTGTTGGATCTGTAATTGATGCCTTGAGGGTTCGTTTTTAAACGTGCTAGTGACGCTTGACTGTCTTTGGCAAGACCTAGCAGATTTATGCACAGACTTAGATCATTCGTACTTATATTTATTATTGTGCAGATCACGTAAAGATAGACATGAAAAGGCACATTTCGAGAACATGCGCACAAATAAGCTTTATGTTAGTGATGCTAAGGACATCGGCGGCGCAAAAAATCGATTTTGTGGTGCTTCAATGATATGCAAGAGAAGCGGGTAGATCGTACAAAGATCAAGGCCACTGAAAATTTATTGGTCAGAAAAAATTAGCACATAGTCATGAGACAGCGTCGATTGTCTAGGATCGAGATCTTCCTTTAACGAGCTAATTTAAACAAGTTCTTTTAGGTAGCTTGGAGCCAGTGAACAATCTGTAGATCGAGGGGCGAATATAGCGAGTGGGACGCGTCGTCGAGGATGTAACGGGCAGCGTGCGCACGGAAACGTCAAAGCATTGAAGCCGAGTAGTAGGGTCATGCTTTACCTTGCCGAGCGAAGCAATCCCCGATTTCTTTGCTAATACTACTGCTACTACACCAACTGACACGATCCATCCTCATTTTGAAATGAGCCGACGGAATGGACGCTCATTTTTTTAGAAAAAGTTTGAGCTATCTTGGTCATTTGCGATACATCTAGAGCTCGAGGCGCGAGAGTCTCCAGTAGGTGAAAAGTTTTATGAAATCGTGACTTCATCCTATTTTGCTAGGTTCTGGCGATGAATGTGTAAGTATTACACACATAAAACTACGATTCTAAGGGTTAAGATGCTCTCTTATACGGAAATCAGCAGCATTTAGAGTTGGTAGTACACGCAAACGTACAATATTATGAAAAGCCATAATTTCGTCGAGGGAACTTGTGGATAGGCAAAGAGATTGCGATATATCAAACAAATTGACTGATGCTATTAGTGCGAGCGGTAGATATACGTCAGTTTTTTTCGGTTGAACAGCGAAAGCTTTTGGCGAGAATATAAACCTTGGTGTGGAAAATATAAGATTTTTGACCGCATGGCGTCAATGTTTGACATCCACATGGACAAAAATGCTTGACTGTTTGCTAGATAAGCACGAGCCCTCGATCATTTAGCGAGACACAACAATAGGTGTCAGCCGTTTGTTCTGGTACAGCAACGCTTTGATGAGTTTTGATTTGACCCGTTGTGCATGCACCTCTTTTCGAAGAAAGCCTAAGCGATTATAAGCCGAAAAAATGAATATGGGAGGTCACAAAAATACGGATATTCCCACGAAGGAAGACAAGACGACGATTTTAAAGTGTATTTAGAAGATAATCAACTATGCTTGTAGCACTGGCTGCCGCTCAAGCTCTAACGATAGCGCAGTTTCGAAGATATGTACCAACTGCGGGAAACAAGTGGATGGCAAACTATTTATAGGCCAGACATAGTAAGATTTAAGGTTTTACGATGGAAGCCCCTCTTTGTGAAATAAATGCATTTCTCGGTAAGACGAACTTGTCTTATATTAGCTGTAAAAGCAGTGTAATTTGCATCTTGGCTCCATCATATAGAAAAGTGAGACTCAAGATCGATTTCGCAACAGGCACAAAATACTGTGGTTGACTAGTGCAACAAAAGCTGCGTAATTTATCGATGTGGAAAGTCGACTTTCTGTAATCGTCATCAACTTTCTGTGTTCCAAACTCGGACGTATAGTGGCAGCTAGGTCATGTCCGGAACAAGACTAATAGCGCTTTGGTAGCTGCACAAATATCGACTCTGACGAAAGTCGTACTTCGTAAATCATTTTGGGGTCTACGTTGTACAGGTACCGGATTTCAAACTAAACTGCAGAGGTAGATACACCCTCATTTTGCCAGGCGTCTTCCTATACAAGAGGTTAGGGGGACCACCAGAGGTATTAAATGCCCAGGTCAACTGACCTGGGCATACGTTAGTATATACTTACATGTATTTATATACTAACGTTCACAACGAATGTGACTGCGTATTACGACACTACTACATAGCTTGGCACAAGTGTATGTATTATCGACAAATGTAGGTGACGAACAACGTATTTGGCTGCTTTGTAGATATAAGCAAACCCTAAGAAAATAAAAGCCTTCTCAACTTGGTCTACACCTTTGAGTAGTGTAAGCGTGTCCATGACTTCTCCGTCAAAAGGTATTGTACAGGAGAAAACTCGTCGCAAAATTTTTGTGCTAAAATGCAACGAATGGCAACCATCTCAAGCTTATAATAAGCTAAACCGTGAAACGGTTTCTGCACAAAATTCTGGTTAAGTGGAGGATCTGCTTGTGTATAGCAAGTCCGACTGCATTTTGTATAGTGCACTGCCTTTAGTCGATGTCTACTATCAAATCCAAACGATAAAACGGAATTTATGATGTCGGAAATAAGTACGTCGCACTAGTCTTAAGGAAATGGCAAGATGGCTGTCACTCCTCACAAAAATATGATTTTTGGATTGAATAAGTGCCTTTCACTTTAAATGTACGTGTTGAAGTGCTTTTGCGCAGGAATGATACTAACCTGGCCAGTCTTAACAGGACTAAATGCTCCGTCGACGAGCGGATTAAAAAATACATATATCGGACACAATTTAGAGCCTTAGCGCGATATTTTGAAGCGGGCTAAAATACCACAGTCGCGAGGTTACTCTCTTGGAATCAACCGCAGCTACATCGATGTGAGTGAACAGACGGGCTACTTCACTATAGAGTGAATACGGCAGATCATACCCGAGTTATTGTTCCCAACGTAAAAGAGTTGCATACGATATACATTAGGAGGTACACGATGAACCAGCTCGTGGACCTTAAGGCTGACTCCGCGCTGGTGGCATTCTGTATATTAGGACCTGTAAGTCTAAGAATGAAGCGCACAGCTTGAGAATTTGGTTCCCTTATAGATCCTACCAGTACGAGTGGAGTACCCAAAGGACATAAGCCTCGACTGTATCGTTAACTTACCGGGTGTACAAGGCATTATATTTATTGTATTTAAAGCAGATTACCTAAGCAAAATGTTCCATTTGGGAACTGCTACAGTCAGTACAATTGTGAGGGAGAGAGCATGGCTATTTCAAGACGGCAATCAGACCTGAGGTTTATCGCTGCGTTGCTATCATCTATTGTGACCCGCTTCAAAATTGCCAATTTAAAGCCTTTAATTCTCAGAAAAATACCTTTCTTAGTCTACAAACTACTGGATTTGAACATGGCGACGACTTTTTTTGAGAATGAATGTCTCGCTCTTGCGGCACTCGTCCTCTTCAGGAGAGGAAAAGTGGACGACGTTTCAGCATCATGCGGTGCACAGGATGCTCTTCGCTTCGATAGCACTTGAGACTGACGTATGGAGGACGCGAACTATGAGCTAAAGAGCCGTAATACCGATGATCTCGACAGTCTACACCAATACTTACACAGGATGTTGCAGCCCCAATGTTTCAGGACTCGTCCGACAAGTGGCTGGCCTCAAGTGCATAATCGCATCGCTCTACAAGCGAGCCGCTCGACTTGCGCCTTCAAGACAGAAATTGTAGCACTCTTGCTCAGAATGAAGTTTGACCCGATTAATGCGTCGGTCCCATGTGACTGTTTCCGAGGGCATGATTAAGCTCATGCAGAGCGACGAATGCGTTTGCGTCCACTTAAAATCGGCAAACGTATACGCTGAGCTCCTTTTGGCTATTTACGATAAAAAGCAGGTGTAGTCTAGTCTTAAAGACTACAAAAATGCATTTGAAAATAGATTTAAAGACATCATTCTACCGAATGTCCGAGTCCAAACTGCCTTGTTCTTTTTTTTCGGTTAGTAAGTTCCGCTAGAACGCCTTGGCTTCCGTTCATTCTCTCGGTTATATGTCTTGCTACACTAAGTCTGCGCGCCACAGTAAGCATCGAGAAAGAAATGATCTGAGTAAGAAAATTGGGTATCTCTGTTTTGTGGTGGTGCTAACAGAGCAGTAACGATAATTGACGTTGATACTGGGGAAGGCATTAGTAGCCTTATTCCGTGCTCAAAATCCGAGTAAGAGCGAGCTAGTGACTCTAAGCTTGCGCTCGGAGCTTAGACTCTTATCGCCTGGGTTAAAAGTATACCGAAGCAGAGATATCGCGGAGGTAAGCTGCCTCCAATCTACCGGGTAAATAAGTTGATATCTAAGCTGACGGAAGTATAGCTTTCAGCAATTGGGATTCTGTAGGTTTACCTAAACTCAGAATAGGACGTGTTGTGAATTTGTAATGGTGGCAAGCTGATGTGGGATTTTCCATATCGGGTGTAGGCTTTCTTGTTCTAAGAGTCTTACGATGCTGAGTAAAGCTCATTAAAAGAACTGTGTACGGCAATGAAATACGCGCCGCCGTATGGGTACGCTGAAAAGGTTTCTATTAAACTCAGTGGCGCTAATGGGTAACACATTTTAATAAGTCTTCGCGCTGCGAGAAGCGGGTGAGCATACTATTAGGCGCCATTATATACAGCAGCCGAATATTACCTATCTTAAAGGTTTCATTCTCAGGCCTTTCGCATGATAAAGATACTGACGACCTTTTGAGGCGTTTTTTTCGGGCAGTGGATCTACTTTGATAGCATTGTCACTAGCTTGAGGTTCTTTCGTAGCCTTAGAGAGCAAAGATCAGCCGATTGTTTGCCGTAGCACCTGCTGAGCTCCTCACTATTTTCGTCACTTGAAAGTAGATGGATCTACAAACCACCAAGCGAGGGAGAGCATTAGATGCTTTTCACCGTCGCAGTGAAGTGAGAGGCTATTTAAGAGCCTTTCTTCCTTATCAGCTGTCTGATGGGCAGGTTTTAAAGGCATGACGCTCACGGGACAGGCGCAGTCTCTACAGACGCAGCTATCGTTGCTGGAGTTAGGCACGAAGGCCGCTTTAATGCAGTGGCCCCTTCGAAAAATTAAGGCAACCTTCTTCGGCGATGGCTTGATCATCATAAAATGTCAGCAGCCTTCTTTTCTGTACGTTCGGCCATTAACATGACCGAGCCACACCATTTTTCCGTGCAAAAGTCAGGAGTAGTGGATAACACATACCCTTCTCTTGTAAGATGTAATCTAAGTCTTAAAATAGAGGTAGCGGGCCGTTTAATAAATCCAAGCTTTTGTGGTGAAAGCGTGCTTCGCCTTTAAAGAAGCTTTAAAGATTGGTACTTTAACTCTATTTATCACGGTTCGCATACCGAGGTGTATACCGAATTTTACGGCCTATTTAAAATACTGCTTTTAGCGTCGTATACTAAATTACGAGCAGGATAAAAATTCTATAAATAACCGCTTACTACTCGTCAGACAAGTACTAAATCGAAGTATCTATCCGTTTCTTTCGTCCTAAATTAGATTTTATATCTCGACGACCTGACGTCGCCGCAGAAATGTGAAACGGACAATTTTTGCGAAACGCACTCGAGATAGAAACCAAAATGTCGATTCGAAAAACGGCGACCTTTACAACGCCCTGCCGCCTGAACCACCAGTTTCGTGCTATTTCTATTGCACTCAGCGCGCTTGGCAGAGCATCTCGCTCACAACCAGTAAACAAGCCCTTGCATATAAAACGAGGGCAAGCAATGGCTATGTGCGCAAAAAGATTGGACCTCTATGAAAAAGATTCAGCAAAAGCGGCAAAAAAAAAAGACCGAATCCACCACAACGTGACGTTTCTAGACTTTGTACTTTCGATCCGAAGCTTCTTCCAATGTCAGTTTCGTACACGTGTGACAATTTCATGTTGACGTCACTTTTCCGGATTTCCTTAGCAATGGGTACGAACACGGAAGAGGAAAGGTCCACCCCCGACTTTCGACATTGTACGGCGACTGCGGCAAAGTGTCTTCGTACCCACGATGAGGTGATCTTGTCCCAAGAAGGGTTTACGTGGTCCGAAGTCGTGTGGTACAATGTCGTCGTCCTGACCGCGTGGCACGTGGGTGCACTCTACGCCGTGCTATTTGTGATGCCACATTGCTCGCGACTGCAGCTTTTGGTGCTTTGGTTCCTTCTTTGGGTTGTCTCTGGTCTGGGGATTACGGCAGGAGCGCACCGGCTGTGGTCACATCGCTGCTACAAAGCCAAGCAGCCGTTGCGTGTGTTTCTCATGCTGTGCAACTCGATGGCGTTTGAAGGCTCGATCTTTGAGTGGTCGCGTGACCATCGCGTGCACCACAAAGGCTCGGACACGACGGCGGACCCGCACAATTTTGAGCGTGGCTTTTTTTTTTCGCACATGGGCTGGGTCATGGTACGCAAACACAAGGACGTACGCGAAGCTGGGAAGAAGCTCGATTTCTCGGATTTGCTAGCGGACCCGATCGTCACCTTTCAGCGAAAGCACTACATGAAGATTGTGGGGATTATGTGTTATTTGGTACCAACGATTATTGGGTCCTTTTTGGGGGACGCTTGGAGTGGGTTTTGGGTCGGTGGCGTCTTTCGGCATGTTTGGGTACTGCACATGACTTGGATGGTAAATAGTGTGGCCCACTGTTTTGGGTACAAACCATACGATACTAAAATCAATCCCGTGGAAAATTTGATTGTGGCCATTGGAGCGTTGGGGGAAGGTTATCACAATTATCAGTTAAGTTAATCGTTTGTTTCTGAGTTATTCGTATGACTCACATTTGTTGTTACAGTCACAAATACCCATCGGACTACGCAACAAGCGAGTGGGGTGTTCTCAGTGGGCAATTTAACCCGACCAAGGTCTTTATCGACTTGATGGCCTTGATTGGTCAAGCGTACGACCTTAAGCGGAGTCGCACTGCCGTTACGACTCGCGAGCGCGTGGCCAAGCAGCTGCAGGAAGACCGTCTGAAATGTGATTTAGATCCAGTCATGTCCTGGTGGGAACGCCAATTGAACCAGATCTTTTTTGGCAAGTCTGAAGCTCAGGTTTTTCATTAGTAGACGGGTAGTTTTTATAGGATCTTTTAAATACTTAGCTTGTATTTTGGACACTTAATAAATAGTGTCCAAGCAACACATTGTACATCAAGATGACCGTTGCAAAGCCTGAGTGGCGTCTAGCATATAATTGTTGAGTGCATTTAGCCATGCACCTTCACGGTCAGCCGAATGGGCATTTTGGAGCTTAAAAAATAGATCACTTTATCATAATACACGAAATACTTTCCCAAATTTAAAGCTAGTTTTTGTGAGGTGTTATCTCTCCAATTGTAATAAGTGAAGCCTGACGAGAAAAAGTATTATAGCTTGCCGCATGTCGACCGTACTATTTCTTGCCTACACAGCATCTACTATTATGCAATAAGATAGGTATCATGCTTCCGAAGTCGAAATCGCTACTTTTCAGCGGGTGACTTTGACGTATATGACAGACGTCTCTGTGACTGATGAAGAATTGTTGGGCGGGTGGAAGCCGCGCCTCAAATTATTGGCCATAGCTGATAAGATAGAGCAGGCGAATCTACTCAAGCGTCAAGGTAACCTGTACGTTGGGCAGGGCGAGTTTAAGCGCGCACTGGCGTCATATGCCAAGGTGTTCGCGTACGTGAACGGTCTGTCCGTAGCGGGTGACGCCATGTACCAGTACGCAAAAGGAGGAGCAGGCGAGACGGCCTCAAAGGAGCAGGGTGATCAGATCCAGGTCATCAAGGTGGCCGTGTGGGCCAACATGGCGCTGTGTTATCTAAAGCTCGGCGAGCACCCGGAGAAGGCGCTGAGCGTCTGCGACAAGGTGCTAGAACTCGAGCCGCAGCATAGTAAAGCTCGCTTTCGCAAAGCACAGGCTATGATTCAGCTTAAGCACTATGAAAATGCCTTGAAGCTGTTGAGTGAGATGCTGGAAGAGGAGCCCAAGAACGCGGCCGTGCGTAGTGAGATCCGTGCGCTACAGGTCAAGAAGCGTGCGTACGATGCCGAGGCCAAGGCCAAGGAGATCAAAGCGTTTGGCAACATGTTTAGGTAATCATGACAATAGAGTCTTAAATATGTTTTCACGTATAGTCTTTTATTGTATACAGAGCGCTATTGCTTAAGGCGCATGCTATTCTTTACGTCGGAAAAGATGCGGACGCACGCGAGACCTGATTCCCTCCATAAAGTGCTGGTAGCCGTGCCCAAAGTGATTTTCGACACGAGGTATCACCAAGTCGGTCACGTCTACATTGACGCAGCTCGCAGCAGCCTCAGTGGCAAAAGCGACGGCCTGACACCCAGCAGCCGCCAAGCCATTTGGACCAGGCAGTTGCAAAGCCCAAAACAATTTAGACAGCACCCCGTCACGGGTCGAATAGACATTGATGAATTTGCCTCCGTTCGGGTCGAGCCCTTGCGTGACGTTCTCGAGTCCCTTTGTGTCAGGAATGAACGCACCAGCAAAGCTCACAGCACTAGTAATGAGTGGAAGGTCGGCCATTGTCTTCTCTGTTCGTAATCGTGCCATCTCTTGAAAGACGCTATAGATGACCGCACCACCCAACGAGTGCCCAAACATCGAGAGCTTGCGACCACGCAGCAGAACTGGACGCTGGGATAGCATTTGTGCGAGCAAAGTACCCACTTGCTCCGCCTTGCCCTGTGCACTGTGCCATGGATTTCCGGTAAACTGTGCGACCATCGCTGATACGGACGAGCTCCCAAGACTATCGTTCACGTGCGAGCAAAATTCGTTCCAAGCAGCGGCGTCACCAGCCTCCCACTGCACGGCAAAGACTGCAGCATCTTCGTCATCTTCAATCCATACGCGCCAGTTCCGAGTCGGGTCATCGCTTTGGGTCATAAAACCGTTGATACAAAGCACCACGTGACTACAAGTCGATACGTCTCCACTCAACAGCTTCAGCTGCAGTTGCTGCACGCGGCGCTTGCGCTTGGCCACGTTGAGCGTGGCCATGGCGCCGTCGTATGCACTGGCCCACAACGTCGTGGCCTTAGTAGTCGATGTTGGAGCAGGAGATGGACAGAACCAGGCATTTAATGCACCTAAAGCCCCACCGACCGCTACGGCCGCGAGCTCTGAATTGCCAATCGCCTGTTGTTCCTGCTGATTGCTCTGCACTCGTACACGTTCCATGATCGCGTCTGCTTCTTGTACAAGGATGCTCGACACATGCTTACGGATGTCATCGGGTGGAGAAGAGCTAGCGCTAAGAATGACCTCGTACTGCTGGAGCTGCAGCTGCGACAGCAGCCCCCGACGCTGAAGTTCCTGGCAGTCGGCAAGCAAGCCCATGTTTGAAGTACAATCACTCCTTAAAGGGTACAGCCACGATTTATTCAGTGGACACGACCCAATCATTAAAAGAAGGGTATAATTTTCTACAGGACCTTGGCCGTTATCTGTAAACCGTTGCGTCTTTTCGATCGATGGCCGGCATGCACGCGCTCACTTGATCACTTTCGCTCCTCGATTTGCTTCTTTAGCATGATGGACATGGAGTTGCTGCCCGACCATTTGCTCTTAATGCACGTGTGTCCCTTTATGCATCTACAGGATCGTTGGCACAATCTCGCGCGGGTCTCAAAGCGCTGGCGCCAGCTGACACTCGCGTCCGTCCATCGTGAGCAGCACGTCGACTTGGTGCGCGTAGTCGAGATTTGCTTCACTATGTATACAACCACGCTAATGCATGTGATTCTAGACGTGGTGCACGGGTCAAACGGAGCTCGAAGCGGCTGCAGCCGTGCTGCTCGACCGCCACCTCGAGTGCAGCAACTCGTCCGAGATAGCGCAACTTCAGAGTGTGGCTCTCTATGGTCCACGAGTCACGTCTTCATTGCTATCGCACGTGGTCAAGGGTTTTTATTGCAAACAATTGCGTCACGTGGACGTTGAATCGACGCAAATCTCTGACGCCGCCCTCGCGCAACTTTGCCACTGCAAGAGTCTGCAAACGCTGGCTTTGCATTGCCTCAAACTCTCAAATCAATCGCTCGTCGCGATCTCTCGCACTTGTTCTAACCTCGTCAAAGTCGATCTCGCCGGCTGCCTGCGCGTGCAAGACGAAGGGATCCTCGCGATAGTGACCCACTGTCCCTTGCTGCAAAAGATCAACCTGACAATGTGTCGACGAATCACTGACAAAACAATTGTCGCGCTGGCCCACCACGCATCCTTTTCATTGGACGAAATTATTCTCGATCGCTGCCTCAAGGTACATTGCATCAAAAGACGGCAATAATGACGGACTAACTCCTCGCTCCTCCTTTGGTACAGATCTCTGGCCCTGCCATTCGTTGTCTATTGGCATCTCAGCGCAACCTTCGATCCTTCTCGTTTGCGCGGTGTCCCAAGGTACAAGGTTCCGCTTTCTACGACCTGCAACTCGCTCCAACAAAGAGAATCTGTGCGCTTGCTACACTCGATTTGAGTGGATGCACGGGCGTCGACGACCGTGGCGTCGCTGCGCTAGTCACAGCGAATCAAAGCACACTGCAATGTCTTAATCTCAGTACATTGCAGGCACTCAATGGGCTCACATTCACCGCTATCGCACAATGCACTAACCTCGAGTCGCTCAATCTCTCCTTGTGTCGGACACTGCAAAATGACCACGTCGTCGCCATCGCAGCGGGATGTCCACAGCTTTCAACTCTGTTCCTTCAAGAATGTGTGGCACTGACCGACACGGGGCTCCAAGCACTGGCGTCTCGAGCAACAAAGCTACAGCAACTGTCGCTGGAATTTTGCTTTCATCTTACGGACAAGGGCGTTGAAGCCCTCAGCCGACACTGTCCGCAGCTCCAACACTTGAATGTCAAAGCTTGCAATCAGCTCACGATCGCATCGTTCTACTCGTTAACACGACGGCAAGTGCCCTTGAAAACACTGTACATTGGCGCTTGTGCCACGATGGAGACGACGGCGGCGTACTATTCTGTCGTGAAGCGGCAATTTCCTCGGTGCCGCATATATTGGGTTTAGTCTCGCATTTAGAATATCTCGATGCATATTGCTCGTATAATTTAATCGTACATTGATCAGTCTCTCGGAATATCCGTCTTTATTTATCCAAACGACCAGACCGTTTTGCGCTGCGTTTATCTATTGACCATTTCAGAAAAGTCGTGACTTGGTAAAGGGTCATGTCGAGTCGTATCCCCAACGTCAGCACTCGCATTGTACCCAAGAGCATCACGCTACCAGAGACTGGGAGCTGTTTCGATACGACCTTGGTAGTTTCAAAGGTCCGACAGATTTCTTGTCAAAACAGCAGATATTCTCGATACTTACTTGTATGCTTCAGCGACATGCCAATGATAAAGTGGATGATTCCGCGCACATTAGCGCCTTTTCCTTGTCGAAAGCATCAAAGCCGCACTCCACGGACGACTTTTTGCGCAAGGGTCAAGGCTCAGGCGGAACTGCGGATCTTGAGAAAACGTTAAAGGTCTTGACTGAAAAAATCTAGTGGCTCAAGAGTCGTGCTGACGCAGTTTGGATTATTTTAGCTAGACAAGGTGGAGATTCTGTCCCCACGGTCACGGCACCAGCAGCCGGGAGCATTTCGAGAACGCGCGAATCCCCCCGACACGTCGTTCCGGAGGTCAGTGGGGCGAAACAAAGTTGGGCGCTTGCGTTGGATGATCGGATCTTTTTATTATTTTTTTTAGATTTTACGAGCGGGCGGATTTACCGATTCAGATTGACCATGGGGGTGTACGCAATATGGTGGCGTGGAAAGTGGATATAACCAAGGTACTGTGGGGATTTTTGGGATTTTCAAATCCAATGTCGACGCGGTATAATAAATCTTACCTTCTATTTTTTTTATCAAGCTTGATTTTCACCACTATCTTCCAATCTTTTTTGATGGACTACGTGAAGTGGAGGAACCGTATGCGTTTCTATCCGAGCAAGGGATCAAGGACATGCTTATTAATGCCAGCAATAAAGTGCTGCCAGTGATCCCGCAGCTAATAATCCCAATTAAGAGTACGTCGCACTTTTCATAGATTTTTCATAGATTAAAGTTATGCGATTTGGTTTAATTACTAGATGCCCTCAATACACGCAACGCAAGAATTATTGTCAAGACTTTGCACATGTTGCAGCTCATGGTCACGTGCGAGTCTGCAGCTTTACCAAGTGGTGGTCTTGGACTTATTGGTCAGGCTCTCGTGCCATATTATCGCCAGATTCTTCCCGTTCTTAATATTTTTATCCGGAAAAATGGTACATGGAGTGATAATTTACAACCGCCATTGTTTTTATTGCTGATTTTTTGTTTAACATTGCAGATAATATTGGAGATGCAATCGACTACAGTCAGCGGAAGCAGCTGAATTTAGGTGACCTCATTCAACAAACTCTAGAGATGATGGAAACCCACGGCGGGGAAGATGCTTTCATCAACATTAAATACCTCATTCCGACCTACCAGAGTGTGTGTGTGGGCTAGAGTATCACCATCTTTCCATAAATCGATTTTTGCACTTTACTACGTGTACCCATAACTTTTTGGATTTTTCGGTCAGTTCAGCAATTAAAGTTGCTGAACAATGTCTATAGATCCATTGCAATGCTCTATCAAGATTGTATCGCACATTAAAAACAAAACATTGGACCGTTACCGTAATCAGAAATCTTAAATCCGGATGCAAGAAATCTCTAATAGATTACAGATTCCGCGCTCCTTAAAAAGGGTACTCAACATGTTTACTCCGTCGTGTCTTGGTACCAGTCGTTCATCTCAACAACGTCTCCGTACCATCCTTTCGTCATCTTCTCCACCCATTAAAACCCTGTACCACTTTCACTTCCGTCCCGAATGCCATAAGCCTTGCAACTCTCGTCGTCCCATTCCATCCATCCACACTTGAGTCTCCCTCCAATAGCTCCAAGCTGTCAAACACTATTAAAACAGGCTTGATAGCTTAGATGACAGCCTCCTCGCTTCACCTTTGAAGCCCATGTCCCATGCTTTCAACTGCACCCTTTTTTCAAAACGCCATAGCTATTTTCAGCGTTCAAACCCTGTTTCAAAACGTCCTTTGAAAGCGCCATCAACCATGATGGAGGAGCGTGCCATGGGTGACTTTGCAAGTCGGTACGCCCACGCTTGCCATGTGGTCATCCTACTGTTCCTCACACTTGAATGTCCATGCCAATCGTAGCCTCAAGCTCGAGTTTGAAGACCAAGACGCGCATGCAAGTGAGCACGACGAGAGCCAAGATTGGTTTGTGAATGACTCGCCCAAGAAGGAAAGCTTTAGGTCAAATCACGACGAAGGCGCTCAAACGGTGGATGACATGAGCGACGCACGGATTTGTACTGTCCCGTCGAGAATTGTACGATCCGTGAGCACTCCCGTCGAGGTTTCTGCCATGAAACCAAGTGCCGAAGAGGTACAAAGAGCTTCTTTTCAAGGAAAGAATCGTGCTCTGACTTGTTGTGGCTTAGGAATTGACCGACTGCGATCTCGGGACAGACCCCATGGCCTTCCTTCACCACACACCATCGACGTTTTCCGTCTTTGTGATGGAATTGACGACAGGAAGTGAGGTCGGTCACGATTTGATCCCTTCTTTGCTCACCGTGTAACTTGATTCGTACTGTCCGGACAGGTCCCTCGATATGGCACAAAATCGTTTCGCCTCTATCTTCCTCAAGTGCATGCAAGTCAGACGGACTTTTGTCTGTACGCACGCAAACGACTGCACAAGCACAAGTATCGCTTCAGGTCGTACAAGTTCACAACAGCGAGGCTCCTCCGTGTCATTGACTCCTTCTTCCTTCCCTTTTGCCACTAGTTTGGACGAAAACTTCACGACGCGGTGGGTGGATGCCATGTACGAAGGAAAGATGGTCTTGACGCCATCGAGCGACACGAAACGCTTTCGCCTTTTGGCCAAGAAAGCCGCAGGTCGGACGCAATTTGAGATCAAACAAGAGACGAGGAAACTGGCATTGTGTGTCCGTTTGAACGCCACGGTAAGCATCAAATCGTCTCTTGCAAGCCTGAGGTTGCCATCGATCCCTCACGCGCGTCTGTAGACGAATCGAGTGCCTTTTTTTCGAAAACGAGCGACTTCGGTTGATGAGCAACAGGAGCTCTACCGTTCGAACATTCAGGTACGGAATCAGCTCTATTGCTTGTCATATCAGCAACGTGTCTTAGGAGACTCGTTGTAGAAATATATCAATCCCATGGCGGACGTTCGATGTGCGAGAACCAACTATACGGTGTTCAAGATGGAGAAAGAGGGCGTAAGTCGTGAAAGGATGTCTTGGTCTTTATGAAGCGTATTGACGTGTGGCATTGAGGAACAGGACAGTGGGGGTCAAAAGTATATTGTTTCCTACATGCGTCCCTTTTCACTCTATCTCAGGTACGAAAGCAGTGAGCAACGCTTGGCAAGACGAAAGTAATGAGTAATGATTTGTGCTGTCCTAGTTGTTGTCTTGCAGTAGGTCTCGAGGCGCACTTGCTAGAGTAACGAGTCGCTTAAAGGGGTAATGCAATCAATTCAATTGGAACTTTTCCACGTTTGTGACGTTCGACTGAGTGAGAGCATCATTTCAATCCCACGCAATGCACGGACCTGCTCCTTGATCCGTGGCTCTCTTTGACACAATCTTGCGAGTAGAATGGCCACATTCTGGCGTGCTCGACCATCCTGTAGCGTTTGAAGCGATTGCACGAGGCTTGCCAGGTACTCCTCTTTTCGAAACGCTTGCAAGTCGATCGGATCGTCGTCTGCTTGCATGGCAATCAATACTTTGACCATATTCCCAATCACTCGGTCACCCGCTTGAAAGGCGTGGGTCTTATCCTTGTGCTTGTTGACCCATGCAAGGCCTTGTAGCAAGTGCGAGACGGCTTCCTTCTCGCGCAAGCGAGCACGGACGCTTGGAACATGGGCACACCAGCCGAAATGGCACCAGATTTGGGCCAGTACTTGCCCCACTTCGTCTGGCACGGTCCGCGTCTGGTCGTTGACCTGCAACGTGGCCAATTGACTCAGGGCATAGAGCTGGGCAAGCAGTCGAGGCTGAAGGCGATGATCCCGGGCAGGCTCGACGGTACCGTCGAGAGGAGAGTGCAGGCGACAGACTAGACTTGCCGTGCGGGAGGCAACGAGGACCAAGTCGCTGAACGTCGCTGCAGTGACGTGACGCAAGATGGTTTCGATCGTAGCAACTGCTTGCGACTCGAGTACCGCTAGCGTCCGGACGGTCGGCGTTTCATTCAAAGAGAGATTCAAGAGCACACTCAAAGCTCGTTCAGCGAGTGGCCACTGTTTTGAAGTCTTGACATTTGCTTGCGTCAGGTGAAGGAGCATTTGCATGAATTTCTGGCGCTTTTCGACGTGAGTGTCCACGCTTGCTCGGAACGCCTTGTTCGTAGACAGGTTGAAACTCCACCCCAGGACATTGAGTTGAAACGGACTCGACGGGGTAATCGACGGGGTGTCGAACGCCTGGAGGAGAGCAGCAAGACACTTGTCACTATGACGACGAAACGTGTCGATGCCGGCGAGGTCGCTACTTAATGTGCAACAGAGACTTGAGCTCGCGAGTCTCAGTGCCGCGTAGGCCCTCGTGTCGTGCTTGCCGTCCTTAGTCATGGGTTCACTACAAAGCGCGGTTAAAAGGGAGACCATGACGTCTTTTGAGCCCAAGAAGAAGGTTTTCCAGCTCTTAGACGCAACGACGTGGTCGAGGAAACAGACGAGATTGGACTGGATCCGTGGCTCATTGCAGTGCAGACTCAACGTCTGGAAACTTGCCACTAGTTCATGTCGAAACGTTTCGTGACGAAACAGAAGCACTTGATTGCGTGGCGTGTGGGCCACGGCCGCCGTGGCACACTTGAGCATGGCGTTGATACTGTCTCTATCTGTAGACTGGAGGCTTTCGTTTGATGGTCCGAGGCCGTCTTTTGACTCTTGCAAGGCAAGTGAAAGACGGTCACTGAGTTTCTTTAAATGACCCGATGTCCGAAAAAATGCACGCACGTCTGCATTTCTTTCCAGGAACGAAGCGACCTGGTCGTACAGTACCCACGCGGCTTGGATACGTGGCGGCTCTAAAGACTCCAACCCCGTCTGTTGGTCAATCGCCGTGAGGACGTCGTGTGCCACTCGTAGCTCTTGATGTACCCGTGGCTCTCCGTCTCTTGTCCCTTTAGCCCGTTCGAGCATCGTGGCAAGCCTCGTCGTAGTCTCTGCATCTTCATAATCCCCGACAATGATCGAATGCTGTTCTATGATATCGGCATTCTCTCGATCGAGGGCCAAGGCTCGTTGCATGTCTTGCGCAGCTTCAGCGAGTTTCTGTTGCTTATGCCACGCCGCAGCGCGACGCGAGAGCGCTTTGACATGGTGTGGATCCACGTACAAGGTCCGCGTACAGAATTCAATGCAATCGTCCAATTGATCAAGGCGCAGGTAACATTGGGCCAAGTTGGCAAGGACGGCCACATGAAAGGGAGACGCTCGGAGCGCGTCCTTGTAGCACTTGATGGCGGACTCATACTGCTTGGTCTTGTAGAACCTATTGCCTCTTGCTTTCGACCCTACACGACATGGACACGAGGCTTTAGTCTACAAAGAGCAAGGATCCCACGACAAGAGCCACGTACGCTCTGCCGTGCGCTGCTTGTCTTTTTGACTCTCTCGACGAGCTTCCATGTCTTTTTTAAATTGGGTACAAAAAGCCGGATTGGTCGTCTCGAAATTGCGATTGCGTACCTTTTCAAGCTCTGCGTCGCGTTCCGCTTGCTCTTGCAAGGACACGGGGTCTTGAGGCTCCCATTGATCCCATTGCGAGTAGTCGTTCACGTCGCGAGTCTTGTAGGCTTCGAGCACGCGATTGCCATAGCGTGCCGTCTTGCTCTGCTCGCTCTCTTCTGCCTCGTCGTTGTCGTCACCGCCTTGCATGGCACCGCACAGGTTTGCGCGATGCCACCATTGAGCCTGTTCTTCTTGTTTCTCCTTGCGAAGCTCCTCCTCCTTTAGCTTGCGTCGTGCTTCCTCCCGTTGGACCCGCGCCTTGCGTTCCATTTCCTCCTGTTCCAGCGTCTTGTACCCTGGAATCTGGACCAATACACGACACTATCAACTACGCTTTCATCTAGGAATTAACATGATGTTATCAACGCTACGTTGCACGTGAGTGGGTCGAAAGTATCGTTTTTAATGTCCTCCATGGCTTGCGCGATCTAGGCAGTATTCACCTCTATCAAGACCTAACTCGTCCTTAGAATGGAATTTAATGGCATGTACCATATCCATGCGAGTCGTAAAGTCTTCAATCTCGTCGTGAGAGACACCAGCGCGATGTTTCATGTCCAGCGCTTTCAACGGATCCATCTCTTGGCACAATGACAAGGATCGCGGCTTTTCACGGAACATGGGTACAGTCAGTAAAGTGAGGGCCTGCGCGGGTTCGGGACTTGAGCATTTTTTTATGACGTGCGAACTTAAGGACGCCGGGCACGAGGGTTTGCCGTGCGAGGTGTCGGATGCGGAAGTGGCACTGGTACAAGAGGAATTGGGCTTTGTACCAAATAATTTGGTTCAAGTTTGTGCCTATGTTGACAGTCGTGGGTACACGTCGCGCACTCGCGAGTCGAAGGACCATCGTCCGGCTGCTCTCTTGCTCTACCCATTGCGCAATGCGGAGGATGCGTACAAGAAGAAACAACGGGCGAAAGTCGAGCCGTTTCCAACCATTTATTGGTTGGCATCTACTGACTTAAAGGCCAGAGTATCGCTACTCGAAGACCAGCAGTATGGCTTGCTGTTGCAAAAGCGATTGGATGCAGATGAAGCCGCCAAAGAGGTACGGTGTACCTTGTCTGCAAAACACGCCGTCGCTAAAATTTCGTTGCCACTTGTGTAGCGAATGGTACAAAGTCACCGCGAGTACGCAGCGCAGCGGTGGCAAATGATGACGCCACACGACCATGAGCTCGTGAAACGTCGACGATGGGAGTATGTTTTGCGCGATGTGGGCATTGCTGGCATTCGCGACTTTACGAATGTCAAGTGTTTGCATACCCATTATGCACATTACCTAGCAACGGGGAACAATCAAATTGGCGAGTGGGTACACGAATTGTTGGCTTTTGGTACACCAACGGAACAGACACCAAAGAGGACGTAAAGTTCAAAGGCAAGACGGCTGTATTTGGTTGCCAATATAGTATGCATACTTTATGAATCAATCGAGTGCTACCCGCAACACGACGACTGTGCTTGCGTCGGCTTCGCGTTCGTGTCTATAACCACTCGACTGCCCCCCCCTGACGTTTTGCCCATTTGACGATTTGCGTAGTCAAAATTGCGTAAAATCGTCGTGGCCGTCTGTGCAAATGCCTAGTACGCAACAAGCCAAAAACCATTTAAACAAACTTTGTTTAATCAAAAACTGGTTTCGGATCGCGTACCTGTTCCACATTAAGTGCCGTCTTGGCGGACGCCTCGATAAAGTAGAGCCCATGCGCTTCTGCCCAACTCCGACCTTCCTCTTCCGTCACTTCCCGGTCGCTCACATTCACGTCACACTTCATGCCCACGACCATGATGGCCACGTCGTCGTTGTGGCAATTCTGGCGACATTCCTGCAGCCATCGACCCAAATGGGCAAAGCTTTCTTTCCGTCCAACGTCGTACACGAGCAGCGCGCCATCCGCTCCACGGTAATAGCTCCGAGTGATGGAGAGAAACGTCTCTTGGCCCGCCGTGTCCCAAATCTCTAATTTGACTTTCCGACCCTCGACTTCTAGCAACTTGGCCCCAAATTCGACGCCAATCGTCAAGTCATGGATGGGCTGGAAATGTTGTTCCGTGAATTGCAAGAGAAGCGAGGACTTGCCCACTTCCGAGTCGCCAATGATAATATACTTGAGCGTCACAAACACCATCGGGACGATTGAGAGCAAGGAGAGCGAGCGAGAAGGCGTACAAGTATCCTAACCAAACTTTCGAGGTGCTCTCAACAAGAATTTAAAAGGCCGACACATTGTTATTAAGAGGGACATTAAGTTGCGCAAACTACCGGTAATTTGCTCAGCAGGTAGAAATTCAACTAATTGTACCCAGCAGGTTTCATTGTACCCATTTATTTAGGCCCCAAAAGTTCTTGCTGTCGACTTCGCAGCGTATGATGTTTCCACAAGTCCAATGTGCCCATTGCCGACGGCGTCAGCTTCAACTCGAGCCTGCAGCATGCATCCACCATAATAAGACATCAAGCCCATATTTCATCACCAAAATGTAAAAAAATAGTGCCTACAACAGAGTGGATTCTTTTGCCAGCAAATTCTCTGCAGATAAAAGTTGCAACTTGACGGATTCAAACGCGTCTGGCGGTCCAGCCCGATACAATTCATGCACATCCTCTGCTGAGCACTCGGTCTGAATATGAAAAGCTCAAATAGACAATAAATTTGATAAATTTTCTCGCAAAACTACAAAAACTGCCCCAAAACCTACCAAAACTGGGCGTACAAGCGTCGCTTTGCAGGACGACACCCAGCAATCTCGGTGGTTGTTGCTGCTGCAGCGGCAAATTCACTTCCTCATACACTTCATTTGCAATCGATTGAAAGAATTCGTGCTTTGCTGCGTTCTCTAATTGTGTCGTCTTGGACTCATCTCCGCCATCTTCTGCTGCCTGCAGCACTTCCTCCGTCAGCTGGATATTTACCGGTTCGGGATGTCCTCCAGGAGTATCGTATAAATCCGGATACAATCCAACCCTTTTGCTTCGCTTCAGTAATACCACGAGACCGTCTCGAGTCTCTAATACCGCCGCGACGCCCACTTTTCGCGAAAAAAAGGCAAATGGGTCATTGTGGAGCTTCTTCCCATCTTCGAGCAGCCGTGGAGCCAGGGATGAACAGCACGTGCCCACGTACGATGCATAATCGGTTAATCCCCACTTCATACGCAGCGTAGTCGACTCCTTGTCCTCAAGAAGCGTGTGCAGCCGAAATTTCGACGCATTAAACAGTCTCGGCGTCTGGCGCTCGAGCTCGTTCCAACTCTGTGCTTTTTGCCGCTCAATCGAAGGGTCTGGATGCACGAGGCGATTGTAACGATTTGAGACGCAGAGATGAACCTGGTCAAGCGCGAGCGGTCTCTCAAAGCAGCGGACCGAGAAGCTCATGAGCCATTGGCGCATTACCGAACTCAATACCGGTACCAGATGATCGACATCGCTACTATTTATAACCTTCTTAAGAGATAAAATCCAAGTCCCATTCTATATTCAAGTCGACCAAGTCTTTCGCGATGCAAAGCTTGTTCCATGGGGTACGCGAGTACTTGACGCCGGTCTTGACCGAGTCTTCGTTCGAAGACAAGGGCTTGCTCACACCGGAAGAGTTTGTCAAAGCAGGTGATCTCCTCGTGTACAAGTGTCCAACGTGGCGGTGGGAGAGTGGCGACCCGAGTCTCAAGCGCGCCTATCTCCCGGCGACCAAACAGTTTCTCATCACGCGCAACGGTCTGTCGTTGATGACATGTACTCGGTTACACAAAGTCGATTAACGTACCCTGACCATCCTCTTGATTGTCTCTGTAGTACCCTGTCGCCGTCGTGTGACGGCATTGGAACAGACGTACCAGACGGACGAAGCCGTCGAGGATGAAGACGAGTGGGTTGCGGCGTCTTCGTACGCGGTGGAAGGCGAGCCCAAGACGGATACCGTGACGGATTTAAGTGACGAGATGCACGAGGTTACGCTAGCCGACAAGACGCCGGGTACCCCCTCGCGTACCACGCCCCAAGCCGGCATTTTAGGGGCACTTGTCAACGAACACTTTAAAGCTGAGGCTGAGCTCCGGGATTTGAGTTCGTACGAGGAAGACGAGAACCTCGTTGAGGACGAAGCGGCGCTTGGTCCTTCTGTGGGTCCATTGACGTATGTCGTGGCCCAGGAACCCGACGAAGGGGACGATGCGATCCTCCGGACACGGACGTACGACCTGTCGATCACCTATGACAAGTACTACCAAACGCCCCGTGTGTGGCTCTTTGGCTACGACGAACGCAACGCCCCGCTCAGTGGCGACGCCATGTTTGAAGACATCATGCAAGACTATGCGAACCGGACCGTGACGATGGAGCCGCATCCTCACCGCGGGTCCCTCGTGCACGCGTCGATCCATCCGTGTCAACACGGAGCCGTGATGAAACGCATTATTGCAAATCTCAAGAGGCCACAGCACGGGAATGCGAGCGAAAAAGAGGACGACGAGGACGCGGTCCCTTCGATTCGAAGCGATCAGTACCTGTTTTTGTTTCTCAAGTTCATCCAGTCCGTGGTTCCTACGATTGACTATGACTATACGATTGAAGTGAATGCTAAACAATGAGAAAAGAGACTTGTCACGTTGCTTCACGTCCTTGTTTGCTCGTTTCCTCCTCTTGTGTATGCAACTAATCGCCAGAGCTAGACAATGTCCATGATCAGCGCCACGCCTGCTAACACCCACCGTGCCGGTGGGGACTTGGACTTTAATTGGGCCGAAAAGACATAGGTCGGGCCCCGAAACTCCGTCTTGTAACACGGACACACGTACACGCCTTTCACCTCGAGTTTCTCGGCTGCCACAGCTTTGCAATTGATCACGGGCATGGGCGAAGCCATCTCTTTGGGAAACGACCGCTCGACCGTGTTGTTCTGGCCATCCCACCGGGCCCCCATGAGCGCCAGGCCGTGGATGTACGCGCCATCCCGCGACGGCGCGTCGACTTCGTGCGGCCGTCGTTTCAATACATCCGTCTGAATGACCAACTTGTCCAATTCCCATTGATTCTTCTGCGCCGTGACTTGCATAATGGCCGTCAAGAACGATTGGGGATTAAGGAGGCCCGCGAGCCACGTGACGCGGGGGATCTCGGCGGGATTTTGCGTCCATTCCTCCAATTGCTGGAGCCGCGCTTCGAGGTTGGTCAACCACGACCCCAGTGGCCGCAGGGACGGAAACGCCAGTTTCGTCCACGACGCCGGGACGCGGTCGAGAAACAAAGCCTCTTGCAAAGCTTCCATGGCGTCCGACATGGTCAATTCCCCGGCAAAGCCGAGGGCCAACTCTGTCAAGGACCGGACGAGTTCCGCCACCAACCCATTCATGGCGTCGCACTCTTGGAGAAAGACGTTTTGGTACGGCCCAATGTCGTCCAAACCGCGCGCAATGTCGTCGCATTCAAACTTCTTTTCGCCCACGCGGGCCAACACGAGCTCGAGCTGTTGTTTCGCCACGTCGAGCGGACTCAGGGCCACGTCGCCCACGGTCGCATCCCGAGGCTGCAATTCCATCAACGTCCGAAAGAGGGTTTCCGATTGCGTAGTCCGGAAATCAATCTCGGCATTCGGGTGAAGGCCAAAGGCCAAGGGCGAATCCGTCTTGAGCTCCGACTCGATATGTTCGAGGTACTTATCATACGACGACGGCGCCAACGACAGAAAAGAAGGCCCCTTGTCGTCCCCGACAAAGGGAAACAATTCCATTTCGTCCAATAGTTCGTCGCGAATGTAATAATCGAGGTACGTATTGGCCAATAACCGATCAAAGTCGTTCACAATGTGGCCGCCGTACATGATTTCGCCAAAAATGTACCGCAAATCCGCCCACGGAATCTTCCCGCCGGCCGAACTGTCCAAGTAATTCTGCAGACAAATGGCCGAATCGCGCAAATCCCCGAGGGAGAAGGGGTACATCATGTTGAAGCCCAAGGGCCCATACATTTTCCGTTCCATCAACACGGCATGAAAGTGACAGAGCCCAAAGAGAATCGACTTGACTTTCCCTTCGGCCTCTTCAATGTATTCCTTGGGAAAGCTCACGAACGCGCGCTTGAGGTTCGCTTTTAAGCCCGATGGCGGTTCATTTGTTAATTTGATGCACCGGTTTAAGACCCCGATCGGGATCGCCGGCGACGGATCGGACGTGAGGAAGACCCGAAAGTGCTTGTGCGAACCTTCGAGCGCAAACTCGTCGAGTTTCTTCTCCAACGTCAGTAACCACCGCGGCATGAGGTGAATGTTGTTGAGAATGACCCAATGGCCGTTGCGATGGGCCATTTCCAAGCGATCCATGGCACACACGTCTTGGCCTTGGCCCATGGACACATTGTGGTACGTCACGCCGCGGTCAAACCCGTACTTGAGGCTCAATTTATCCACGCTCGCCACGACGTCGGCGCCCGGCGACAAGATAAAGTACAAGGGCGTCGTGGGCGTCGAGTTCAAGTAGGACGTCTCCATGACTTGCAACGCGTTCAAGGCCGAGTCGCACTCGCAGTAGAGACTGCCGTTCGGCAAGACTTGGCGCACAAAGTCCGTCACGGCCACCGTGAGGCGATCGGGCCGCAGACACCGCAGCACGAGCAGTTTCAAGAACGGCGTGCGGTCGAGACCGGCCCAATCCAGCGGCAACTTCTCCGTCTCGGGCGTCACGTGGTTGTACCATTCGCGAAAGCGCGACGACGCTTCTTTGAAATCGTGCGGGAATTTCTGAAATTCCTCCAACTGGGCCAACGTCGTAATGGCCGCCCATTGGGTGGCCGGTAACCACTCGATTGGGTTGCTGTCGTCACGAGCCACGACTTTTTTCGGGCCGCGCAAGAGGAATTGCATGTACGTGTCGTGGACACGCACGTCGTGGCCGAGGATGCCCCGTTGCATGAGGTTGAAGGTCAATTGCGCGAGGAAGATCAATTTATGGGCTTCAAAGAGCCCGCGCGAGACCCACGTAAAGATCGTGAGACGCAACGATTCGCGTAAATGCACGACGCGGTCACTCTGTTTCTCACCGGCAGGAGCGCGAGCGATGGCGTGGTAAAAGAACGTCACGAACGAATCGAGACTGTAGCGGTACATGTGATCAATGGCACTCAAGGTCGTGAGTAAAAAGTAAAGCATGGCCCCTTCGGCCGCCACGGGACGATACAACTCGCGCGTCGTATTGATCACGACTTCTGTCTCTTGATTCTTGAGCACCGAGACGGAAATGTCCGTCGCTTTCTTCTTGGTCTCTTCCAGACTCTCAATCAACGGCACGTCACTCAAGATATCGTCCGGCGCATTCGCCAGCCGTTCCAACAATTGATCTTCCAGCTCGACGAGATCGATTTTAAACTTTTGAAAAGCCAGCACCAACTCTTGTTTCTGCGCTTCGAGCTCCGGCTGTTCCTTTTTGACGACTTTTTCCAGTAATTGATCCTCAAGGCCACTTTCCGTGGCAATGAAATTGATCAACGTACATTGCGCGGCGATCTCGGGCTTATAGTGAGGATTCGACAGCTTGGTTTGCAAGTACATGAAGAACGCGGGGTCGTACTGCACTTCTTCGCCCGCTAATTTCAGAAACAGCGTCGAGCCTTTCTTGTAAATGGCCCGACCGAGCACGGGATCCAACGTCGCGTCAATGTCTTCGCCAATGTTTTCAACAATCACGACGTGGCCATTCACAATGGCCGTCTCGATCTTGCGAAGCCACTGCGCTTGACTCAATTGCAGCACGACCAAGCCCCGGTCCTTTTCCTTTTCCCGCAACCATTTGATGCCTTGCAATTGCGGATCAATGACCAACGGCCATCGTTTGCAACTCGTAATGATGGCTCCATTCTCGATCGAAATGCGATCCGCGGGCAGCCCTTCACTCATCATCTTGGCATTCTTGCCTTCCGTCGTCAACATGGACAATGGATCAATGGCGGGGGTGATTGGAATGCCTTTGGCCACAAGATCCGGCAACCACGTTTCGTGCCACAAGTCTTTTCGAACCGTTTGATCGAACGCGCCAATGTACGAGACAAAGGCCGCGGCTAGCAAGGAATTGCCCACGACCATGATCCCCGCGTCTTTTAACTGTTCAATCTCGATCCCCCATCGTTCATTCTCACTTGCTAACCCGTTGACCAACTTGCCCGCTAGGATCAAGCGATTCTCGCACGTTTCTTTCAAGTGTTCGACTTTCAACTTTTCTTCCGTGGCTTGCCACAGCGTCGTTTCCAGCACTTCCAGTCGTTTCTGGACTTCGGCCACTTGCCCCATGGCCCGGGCCAACTGCTCTTCCGCCTCTTCCTTCTTCTTCTTGGACGCTTCCAACGAATCCATCAATGGCTTGACACGGACGTAGATGCGGTTGAACGTATAGATGTTGACGACCCAAGAGCAGATATTGGCCGCCGCCGAACTCTTGGCCGCCATCTTTTCCGCCGTAAAGTCCGGATCGGCAATCAAGGGCTCGATCCGGGCAATGTCCGCTTCGGGAATGTCTTCGCCCTTGAACACTTTGAGCGCGTCCAAGAACCCGCCGGCATTGTTCATCATTTTCTTGGCCCGGTCCCACTTGTGGTTTTTATATTCCTTTTCGACCAAAATCAAGCACGCTTTCGTGACGTTATCGACGCCGGCCGGTGGTTTCGGCAAACTCTTGAGCTCGGTGATGGCAGCTTTCGAGAGACAATCCACGGCCGCGGCCGCGGCATCCATGGCCGGTTTTGCTTGACTCAGTTCCTTCTCGGCTTCCGCCGCGAGTTCCGCGGCCGCCGCACTTGCGATCTCGGCCTTGAGCTTTTCTTTCGTCGCATTCTCCTGCTGCACTTCGGCCCCGGCTTTCTCGCGTCCCATTTGCTCGAGCAAGTGGTCCGTGGACGCTTGTTTCTCGGCCACTTTGACCATGGTGTGCTTGAGATCCACTTGCAACTCCGCAACGTCCGCCGACGTTTTCCGCAACGTCGACAGCCCGTCGTCGAGCCGCGAGATTTGACGTTGAATCTCTTCTTTGCGCTGTTTCAAGAGACTTTCGTAGAAACTAATGAGTTCGAGAAAACTCTTGGGCGTCACGTAATTGTACCGCCGTTGCGTGTCAAAGTAGACTTTACTCATGGCCGTCACGGACAGGTGAACGTCGGCCATATGATGCGCCAAATTCCGTTGCAGCGACGTGTCGCCGAGGTCTTCGAATTTCTCGAGAAAACTCGCGGCCACACGAACCAACGCCTCGCGAGGCCACGGGTGAAACCAATCAATGACGGTCGAGTTAATGAGGCCGGGGAACCGCCGCGCGCGGAGTCGAAAGAGCGCGCCGACGGGTGAAAAGCACAAAATGACGCGGAAATTCAAGCGGATCCGGAAGCGTAAGAACTCGAGGAGAGCGTCCATGGTGTCGGGGATCCCATTGGCTTTGGCTTCGCCACGCAAAGCTCCGACCAACCCATCGAGGTCTTCTTTTGGAAACAAATCGGGAATCCACCCCGACGAGAGCAGGTCGTTGATGTAGACTAAGAACCGTTCATTGACAATTTGGGAATCCGTCATGAGAAAGACAAGCGGGAGGCCTTGGATGCCCGCGACTTTAAACATGTCGGCCAAATGGTCTTTGAAATCGTCAATCCGAAAGTTCGACGTGACGGACAATTGACGCACTTCAAAGCCACAAATGTGCGACGCCAGGCGCGAGAGCGATTGTTTGCCACTGCCCCCGACGCCAATCAACATGGCGTTGCCTCCTGGATTCCCAATGATGCGGCAAATGCGCGTCACGTGTTCCATGGCATTCTCAAACAATTCGAGATTCATCATGGAATACTTGGAATTGTAATCATCGAGTTGCTCGACCAAGCCCTTGTGTAACGCTTGCATGGACGGCACGGGCAAGTACAGACTGTCTCCGCCAGCCACGGGCGTGGCAAACGTCGTAAAGATATTCACGGACCCTGCGTCGTCGGCAGTCGACGCACTGGCCGAGTGCTCGTCGAAAAGCAGCGCTTGATTCACGTCCGCAAACATCTTTTTCCCCACGTCACGAAGCCGGTCGTAAAATTTCATCAAATCGGCTTCATGAATCAATCGATCACTAAACACGCGCGAGGCTTCGTGGACCCAAAGGCGCGCCAAGGCCAAGTTTGTTGCAAAGTACGCGCCTTTTGCGCGCGTCAGTCCTTGCACGAGGTTGGACAGGTCGCGCATGTTCCAATTGTACACGAATTTCGTCGCACTGGGTAAGAAGCGCACAACCATTTCTTCATGCAAGAGGATAGACGCCGTGACGAGGTGGTCACAAAGAGGCAGGACGGCCGTGGCAAAGTTGGCGTGTGCCATGTGGCCGTGCAAAATGGAATGGTAAATGGTCTTTAAATCGTCGCGTCCCGGCATGAGACACGCAAAGAGCGCGTAGTGGCGTTGCAAGCGCTCGTCAATGACAAAGGACCCCGCCGTGGGATTCATGGCCGACAAGTATTGGACGTCGACAATCTCTTTGCGAAACCCCAAGTCTGTTCGATCGAAAATCGTCTTGTAATCCAGGTGTTGACGCAAGAGCGCCAAGGCATTTTGCGTCCCGTACGTTTCAATGTACGGGAGGTTCAAATCGTCGATAAAGTAGATTAACTTTTTCGTCGCGGGGGGCCCAAAGATCCGGCCCGACCGTTTATCGATCCCCGCTTCCAATTGCTGTTGCAACTTGGCCGAGTCCGTGTAATAGTTCATGGTAATGGTCGCAGAGAGCATGTCGTCGTCGACTTCGCGCAAGAACGTCGTCAAGATCGTCGTCTTGCCCGTGCCACTCCCTCCCACGAGCAGCACGGGTCGCTGGCGCGCGACGAGGGTCTCGACGAGAAACCCGAGCCGAACCGAGTCGTTCGTACGAATGACGAGGGAACTGAACGGCGTCTCGGCCGGTCCGTTGCCAATGGCACTGGGCGTATACGGGGGCACTTTGGAGCTCCAGCTCTCAAATTCTTGCGAGTCGAGGTTGTAAAAGTAATCGAAACACAAGCCTTCTTTTGGATACTTGACACTGGGGAACGTGGCACACCAGAGCTCGTGAAACGTCTTGCGGTAGTCAATGCTTTTATCCACGAGTAAAGGGCCGCCGAAGGCCCACGTGGCACAAAAGACAAAGATGGCTTCCATGACTTCGGGTCCCTTCTTCTCGAGCGGTAAGGGACCCACTAAGCCTTCCAATAGATAACAAATCGTGGCCACTTGATTGATCAAGCGCATCGTGGCGACTTGTTTAAACCCTTTTCGCATCAACTCGGCAATGGCGTCAATGTATTTATCAAACAGACCCGGCAAATACGTCCGTTCGACTTCATCTGGTCGCGTGGCAACCCACGATTCCATGAACGGCCGCCAGCCAATATCAATCTCATTGATAAACAAAATCCCCGCGCGCGAGACGGTCGCCGGCGTGGCGTTTTTCAAGGAATTGATTTCAAACACCATGCGCATGGCCGGACTGAGTGGAATGCGTTCATTCGAGACCAACGTCAAGACTTTATTGTCGTCCATGACGGTATTCATCGATTCAATCCACACGGCGTCAATGTCGCCGTCCAAGACGACCCATTTGTACACTTGACTGTCGTAAAAGCCTTGTTCCGCGTAATTCTTGGCCATCCCCCGCATGATGATTGACAAGACGCCGTCTTTCCAATCCTTGGACAAGGTCATGTAGCCGTACAATTCATCCGACGTGACGGCTTTGGGATTCAACGTCTCGTAAATGCACACTTTCTTGTCCTTGTCCAAGTTCCAACACTTGGCAAGCGTCTGCCACGTCGTCGTCTTGGCACACCCGGCGGGCCCCAGGAGCATGACTGAGTGCCGGACATCAATGAGTTCTTGCAATTGACAGATTTTTAGAATAAACGCGTCGTCGGGCTGTAAATTCGAGCCGCGGCACACTGCGACGGCTTTCTCGCGCAGCGTCCGATTCACTTTGGGCGCCACGTCAATGCCAATGAACAGATCGTTGATCAACCGGAGAAAGATGGGCGTATCGTGGTGCGGGATCTTGGGGGTATTGAAGTCCCGCAACGCGCGCATCAAGACCTTTTCTTCGTCCACGTCGGGTTCCGCGCGTTTGAGAATGCCTGCCACGCGCAGGACCGACTTGACGGCCCGGAGGCCCCAGTCGTAATGAAATTGTTTCGACAGTAATTCACTGCTCAAGTCGTATAACGTGACAAACTTGATGGCCAACGTGCGCGCTTGTTGAAAGCCTTCCGACATGAGCATGTTTTCACAAATGGGTTTCAAGTCCGGTCGAATCATGGCACAGGACCGAAAGAGGACTTTGAGATTCTCGGGCAATTCCGTCCGACCGGCGTAGCCGGGATTCATGGTGATGAAAAATCCACACGTTGGAATGAGGGTGATGCGATCGGCGGCGCCCATAAACTCAAACTCGCCCACGACCAGAGGCGGCGTGCCGGCAGGAAGCGCCTGGTACTTGAGCTCGCGGTTCCCCGGGACCGCGTGATACACAATGGCGTCTTGAATGCACTTGATTTGCGTCGCCACGACACTCAAGACTTCAATGTTAATGCGATTGAATTCATCAAAACAGCCCCACGTCCCCGTCTGGCACAACCCACGAAAGATATCGGCCATGGTCTGGTAATTCATTTGATCGGAACAATTAAAGACGTAGCAACACAAGGCCATGGCGCGAGCCAAGTCTTTGGTCGTCTCGGTCTTGCCCGTCCCCGCAGGCCCCGCGGGCGCACCTCCGAGGAACAAGCGCAAGGCCATGGTCAAGGTAATGTAACACCGATCAGTCAACGGCGTGATGACGAGGCGACCGGTATTGCCAATCCATTCATACGAATACTTGGATCGAAAGTCCGTAATGCGAATATCCACGTCGTCGTTCTCTTGGCGCCAGAGAAACCGCAACTGTTGCTGCCACATGAAGCTCAGAGGCCCTTCGACCTTTTCGTCAATGAGTTTCCGCACAACGTCCCGTGAATGCACGTCAAGCGTAATCAACGCAATGATTTTACACCGATCGGGACTCGACAAGTTGCCAACGACGAGCGTGATCAACTGTTCCAATCGTTGGTTACAGACTGTCAAGTACCGCTTGACGGCATCTTCTTGCCCATTCTCCACCTCTTCCAACGCCATCTCGGTCTCTTCTGTCCAATAGATTTGAGTCGCGTTCAAGACCACTTGCGCAGGATACTCAAAGAGCCATTGGTGCCGCGGTTTCTCCACGTCCCAATTCGCCGCCGTTTCGACTGCATCGTGCATTTCTTTCCGGAGACAAGACCGCATGGCGTCGGTCAATTCATTGAGCCAATGTTCCACGGCACCCGTCATGACAAAGACACGGGGCAACTTGATCGCTTCACCGTCTTTAGCGACCATGGTATGGGCCGAATTAAGCGACTGGTCTTCAAAGATCAAGTTGCAGAGGGAATCGTAGCAATCGCCAAGGAACGGCATGATTTTCCGTGGATTGTTGCCGTTCGACAGGATTTCCAACAGCGCCACGTTCGAGACAAAGTAAAAGCGCGGAAAGTGCTTCTTCTTCTTGTCGAGGTATTCGTTCAAGGATTTCTGGCATTTCTCCAGCATGGTTGTCATTTCTTTCAACGCTTCGAGCCGATTGGCAACGGTACACGCGACGACCACGTTCGGTTCCACCACGGCCGTCTTCATCAAGTCTTTAAAGTTCAAATCAATGGCTTCGAACGTACGCGTGTCGTCCGGCAATTGGTTGCGAATATCCGGGGAACTCAAAAAGATACTCTCGAGCGACGCCCATTGTTTCGACACGGAGACCCATTCTTTCAACACTTCTTCGACGTGCCCCAACAAGTGCTGGGACGCCAAGACGCGGTCCTTGAAAAACTCGACGAATTTGCCCATGCCAATCATCGTTTGCAATTCCAATTGATTGCTCTCCAACGATTCAATGACTTCCTCGGAAGGTTTGACCACAAACGTCCCCGAGTCCTTGTGCGGCACGTACTCGAGCGTCAAGCGTTGCCATAATTCTTCAATCACTTTGAGCTTTTTTTCAATCTTTTGCTCCTTTGTCGCCGTTTCAATGATCTCGCCCACGTCCTCGACATGCAAGTGAAGGTGGAGTTTCAACAGATCGGCCAGATTGAATTTCGGATCAGTCGGATCAATGACTTTGACATGGCAGAGGAGAGACAGCGCTTTCCAATGCCGCGGTTGCATGGCTTCGGAATGCAAATCGTTGATCAGAGGCAAGACCAAAGCCATGTTCTTGCCCATCTCTTCCGTATCCTTGTACACTTGCCACCCCTTGATGATCTGATGGTCACTGGCTTTGCTCTTTAATTGTTTCAAGAACGCACGCGTCGCGCCTTCCAACACGTCCGTCTCGATCGTCGTCCACGCGAGTTTCTTCCACTCTTCAAACGTGGCCAGGACCAAATCTTTGAAATCCCAGCACTTTTTCAATTGTTGCAATTCGTACAAGGTCTCGGTCGTCTCTTGGTACTTTGACACTTGGAGTTCAAACAATTCCTCCAGCTCGTTAAACTCGCGCGCTTGGTGCATCTTGTGGTGCAAGGCCACGGCAAACTTGTGCATTTCAACGTAGGCGTCGTGGGGCGAGCCTTGGAAACTAAACGGCGCCGTCGTGCGAAAGACTGTGCGAAACTTGCGCATGTCCAAGTAAAACGACTCGAGGTCTTCTTTGATCGACTCGACTTCGGCCAATTGCAGCGGCAAGATCTCTTCCTTCTTTTGAAACGTCTTGTTCACGATCGCTTCCCATTGCATTGGGGCCGCTTCGAGGTAATCTTGCACGGCATGGTCACCAATCTTGGTCTCGTCGACGTTCACGCCATGGAGCTTCAGCAACTGCACCGTGTCCCGCAACGGATCAAAGAGTTCCGTCGTCCTCGTCATTTGCTTCCGAACGTCGCGAATGTGCGTCATGACGCGTTTCAGAGCCTCTTGATCCGCCACGCTTTCTTCCAAGCCACGCAAGACCGTGTCCATAAAGTGCGCAAGCTCCGTCAAGGTCGTGACGACGTGGTCGTGGAGATACAGCGTGAAGTGATAAATCCATTTACTCACCCACGTCAACATGGCCGTCTTGATGGGCTGCGAATTCACGCGCAGCCAGCCAATGTCCGTCGGCGTCGTCAAGTTTTCAATCGCCGTCGCGACGTGCTCGTACTTGGTGATTTCCGCATGAAACTTGTCGAGGTGCAGTCGTTTCCCGTGCGTCAAGGGCTGCGTGGCCACGACGGCCGTCGAGAGGAACGTCTGGAACGACGCCGTCAAGTCGGATTCCCACAGGTACTTGTACCCGTCGTACTTTTGCTTGAACGTCACGAGCATGGCGTCATTCTCCTCTTCGTACTCGCTAATCGTTGCCAACAAGAGCGCAATCGTCATGTCGGACGTCATCTCTTTCACGTACGACCCGCCGTTCTCGGCATCCAATCGCTTGACGGCCGAGGCCACGGTAAAGAAGGAGTTGATCCACATGTGAATCGTATCCCCCAAGCCTTTGCCATGATTCGTCCCGAGACTGGGATTGAATTGCACGCGATTGGCAATGAGATCGAGTTTAATCTCTAGCATGGGGAACCGCGTACTACTCGCTTTCAACGGCGTCGTCATCTCTCGGTCGTCTTTGAAAGCAGGGGGCTCCAACTGTTTCGCAAGAAACTCGAGCGACGAGCAAATGACACGCACGAGGCCTTTGACGACAATGTTGTTCACGTACTCGACGTACGCTTTCCATTGGGCACTCTGAACGCTCACAAGACTCGCGTGCGAGTGTTTCAGCCGTCGATGGATCTCCAACGCGCCTTCGCGGATTTTCAACGTCCGTTGGACGAGGTAGCTCTTGTGTTGCCGTTCCTGTTCGCTCACGGCCACGGGTTTCGCTTGCCGTTCCAACAAGGGCACATTCCACGCATTCAACGTCTCTTGAATCACTTGGAGGTTTTCTTTCAGCTGCCACACAATGTCCTTGGCGCCTTCCACGGCTTTGCGACAGTCGTCAATAAACGCTTCAATGCCGGGACTCTGCCAATTCAAGTCGTCCAGTCCACGTCCCGCACACGCATCGATCGTCTGGACATGACGGCGGACCAACGGTTCCTCCAACGGATGAATGCCTTCAATCATGGCGTTGTAGGGCTCGACAATGTACATTAACTCTCCACGATACGTCCGAAAGAGCTCTTCGCGAGCAGCAATGTCGAGCGCCGACGACGGAACTGGCAAATGCAAGTGGCGCAAGTACTTGATTTCACGCAACAATTTCTCGAGCGCCGGGTCGAAATTGACCCGCAAACACCGGGTTTGCGGGTGCCGGCGCAAGAGCGGGAGCTTTAATTTCGCTTGCGAAGACACTTCGACGTCGCGACTCCATTCATCGACTTTTTGCGTCTCGTACTCTTGCAACGACGCCAAAAGTGTCCCGTACCCTTTGGCCACTTCTTTTGCTTCCTCGCGTTCCATGACGGTCGGATTCAAGTCGCGTAGTTTCTTCATGGGATAGTCAATGCGTGCCATGAGGCCACGGCACCACGTGAGGGCCCCGGCGACCGGGGGCAAGTTCCAACTAATGGGGGGCGCATCGCGGCACTGGAGAAACAAGTCCTGCACGAGTTTCAAGTCGTGGCCATAGCTCTGGACGAGCGCCACGTGTTTCTTTTCCAATTCGTCGTGAATCATGGGACGTTGCAACAAACCGTCAAAGGATTCCAAGAGTTTAAAGCGCCCAAACAACGTCGACGCGTCGTCAAAACTCTGGGTCAAGAGCGACCCGAGCCGGCGTTCGAGTTCTTTGATCGTGCATCGAAACGCATAAAAGTGTTCATCAAAGTGCAAGGCTTCGACGTCCATAATGTCAAGCGAGACGGTCTTGAACGTCTTGACGGCCGCGACGAAATCCGCGTGAATCTGCTGCACACTCAACGTCAAGGTCTTGCCCTTGGTTCCACCTACTTCAATCTTGGCAAGTTTACTGAATTGCACAATCGTTTGCGTGAGATCGAGGAGATCGTGGCACCGTTCCAAGAACGTATCGAGCCGCACAAAGACGGCATTGCCTTGCAGTCGCCACGGATTCGACGGACACTCGGCTTGCGCAATGGCTTTGTAATCCAAGTAGATGGCTTTAAAGGCCGAACAGACGGCCAACGTCGTCTTGAGCTGGTCCACGGCTTGGCCGGCTTCGTCTTGCTCAATGAGGGCGAAAATGAGCTCGCCACTGAGGTATTTCCGGGCTTGCGTGATCAAGGAATTGCTCATCTCCCGCATGAGCACGACGAGGCGCGTGGGGGTATTGTAATGTTTCGAGTTTTTCCAAATCAAGAGGATAATGTGGAGCATGGGTTTGAACAAGTCGATCAACGCGGGGAAATCCTCGTCGGTATTCAAGCGAATGAACCAGTCTTCGAGCGTGCGCAAGTACTTCATGTTGTCATTGGCTTCGATCCGGGCCGTAAACACTTCTTTACACAAGCGCGCAAACGTCGTACAATACGTGCTCTTTGAACAATCCAGCGCCGTGAGGATCTTGCGGACTTTTTTCGACTGCAATTGGTCAAAGATGGAATTGAGATTCGTGGCCTTGAGTTTCCAAAAGTCGAGTTCCGCGTCGGGCGTCGGGTGTTTGCCTTGCTTGAGCAAATCTTCGGGGTCTTGTTTCAAGACGCTTTTAATCTGTTTCGTCCAAATCACGATCGACGTTTCAAGCAGCGAGACTTTGACGTTCGCAGGGTTAATCGTGTCATCAATAGGCGGCAACGGGAGACACGTCTCCCCTTTGGTCGCACTATGGATGATGGAGACCGACGCCATGTACGCGTGGAATTTATCCACAACGTCTTTGGCTGCGACTTCGCCCCATCCTTGCTGATTGGCGACGTTGGACACGAGCGGGAGATAAATCTCGGCAATCAGGCGGTCGAGGTACTCGACACTACTGGCCGTCACTTCATTCACCATCACGTCCGTGTCGATGTTGGCTCCCGTGAGGCTCGTTTTCTGGAATTTCGTAAAGCACAAGGTTTTGCCGCGAGGGAGCGAGCCGTGGACTTTGATACTCGCCACGACATTGTCGCCGGAGAACGTGAGCATCGTCACGTCTTCATTCTCGAGGAATTCCTTGATACAGAGTCTAATCAAAGGCACCAAGTTAGACACCAAGGGAGAAGACGGCAAGGAGTGCGACGTACTCGTTGGCTTCCGTGGCGTACTTCGACGTGAATTTAGGACCAACGAGGTGAGGGAACGACGACGCGACGCGTTGTTCAATGTATTGCAAAGGATGGATTTCGGGCTTAAGAAGGACTCGATCGCTGCTCTCTCCGCCCATACCGAGCCGACTAGTCACGTCGGCACGAGGATTTTCAACGACTGTTGAAAGGATCTTTTGCACTGCCAAGGATTGAAACGACGGGTGAAGGAAATTGCGAGAAAAATATCAACAATACTTCTTCGAAACGAGCATTGTTTTTTAAAATGGAGGGGGTAGATACGAGTGCACGGGCGACTAGACCTTGCCAAGGAGCGACGCGTAGACGGCCATGACGGTCCAGAGTCGATTTTCCGCCTCGTCAAAGACCAAGGAGCGTTTGCCATAGAAAACCTGCGAAACAGGAGGTACGATGAGAGAGCAAGTAGGAGGCCAAGAAAAGATGATGACACAGAGCGCCGTACCTCATCGTCCACTTCGTCCTGGTGCCGCGGTAAACAATGGAGGAAAATATGCTCCTCTGCGGCGTGTTTGAGCATCTTGGTCGTGACTTGGTACCCTGCAAAGGCTCGAAGACGCTTTTGCGCTTCTTCTTCTTGACCCATGCTGATCCACGTATCGGTCGCTATGACATTGGCACCGTGGACCGCGACAAGGGGATCCGTTGTCATGACGACGTTGGTACCCGCTAAGGCAGCTAGACGCTTGGTCTCTGCCACGACATCTGCATCGGGTTCATAGCCCGAGGGCGTGGCCACGCGGACGTGGGCTCCTAATTTCGGGGCCGCCAACATGTAATCATGCAATACATTGTTGCCGTCACCGACCCACGCAAACGTGAGGCCTTGAATGGTCCCAAACTGTTCCTTGACCGTCATGTAATCCGCGAGCATTTGCAACGGATGGTACTTGTCCGAGAGGGCATTAATTACTGGTACAGTCGCTAATTCCCCAAGCTCGACAATGTCTTGATGACCATAAACACGCGCTAAAATGAGGCTATTAAAGCGCGAGAGCACGAGGGCCGTATCTTTTAGAGTCTCATTCACCCCTAATTGAATGTCGTCCGAAGACAGAAAGAGGCCTTTTCCACCCAAAAGATGCATTCCCACTTCACTGGAAATGCGGGTTCGCGTACTCCGTTTTTGGAAAATCATCGAGCAAATCTCGCCCGTCAGGGGCTTAGGAGCCGTCGCTTTAGTCAGCGGGTCCGAGTACGTGGCTTTGAACTCTTGCGCCTTGGCCAAAAGGCCCGTGAGCTCCGCAGTCGAGAGTTGCGCCGTCGACAGGAAATTCTGTCCCTTTAAAGACGCCAATTGGGCATTTACAGCGGCAGTTGAAAGCGGTTGCGTCTGGAGGCTCATTCGAAGACAATGGCGGCGTGCTGGACGAAGGGCAAGACGGTGAGTGAGTGCGAAGAGAGCCATTGAAAGGCGGAGAGAGATCGGGTGCTTGTGGCTGGGGTGAAGCTGGGGATTTTAAACGAAGCGGACATACAAAGAGCAAGGTAGTGGAAAAAGAGGCGTGGCAAACAAGCGCTTTATGCACGGACGTGGCCGGGCTATTTTCCTGAAATGAAAAGAAAAAATCTGGATATGGAGGTAGTGTGAAAATTCCAAAACTGATGTGTTTTACAGAAAGTATACGTAAATGGCACACTGGAGTACTGACATTGTCACAACCAAAATCAGTACGATTTGGTGTCATAGTACAAAAAACTTCTCTATCGATCCAGAACGGCAGCAACTACTCTTGTGTGTCTGACGGTTGTGAGGTCCGACATACACGCTTGACAAACTCATACGACGTCACCATGAGGATCCCTGACGGCCCCATGGCCAGTAACCGCTAATAGAAACCCAATTAGAACTCTAAAGAGTAACCGGATGCACCCATTTGCTATTGCACACGCACCGCTGAGAGTCCCGTCATGAGCCCCCTTGGTCCGTCGGTGGTTAGAATATACTTTAACGTGTCCATGGCACCATATTGCGTAAACACTTGGACTTTGGTCCTCACAATGTCCAAAGGATTGGTGACAATGCCGGTAATGACCCCAGCACTCGCACCACTTAGACCCTGGGCGATAACTAGTGCATCCACTTCCATATTAACAATATATAGACACGACAGCTCTTCAAAATCTATACGCAGCACGCACTTTGTTTCCAAAACGGATCTGCTGGCCACGTCTGCATCAGATTAAAGTACACGGGAACGAGCAGGCCATAGGACCCCCACCAGATCGAGGAAGATGGCGCGTACGTGGCAATGGACGGCATGTATCCTCTGTAAAACCCTCGAATGCCTTCAGTACGAAACACGTGCTGAAGCACACTCAGGAATCCTTTCGAATGCTCTCTTGTTTTGCTCACATCGTGGCCTTGACCATGGAGCATCATGCGTTGTGAGACAATGTCCAGAGGCACGACAATTGTCTGGGTAGCTAGCGACGCAATCGCTCCACCCACAAAATTCGCTCCTTTTTCGCCAACCTACAATAGATTTCATTCTATCACTCAAACTCCGCTTAATTAACCAGCTAAGGAACCTCACCGTGGTACGGTTCTTAAACACTTGGCGCGTTTTCTCATAGACTGAAATGTAGAGATTGCCGGTAAGGACGTTGGCCGTACTGGCCCCAAACCCTTTGTAGAGTCCGCGTGCCCCTTCTTGCCGAAAAATGGTGGCAAAGGCGTTGGCTGTCCCCGAGTAGAGCGGTTTGTGTTTCGATTGGACCTGTAGCCGTGTTTTGACTAAGTTGGATGGATACACGGCGGCGCGCACGGCCAGAAAGATACTTGGGCCCACAATATAGTACTTGAGCTTGTCGATCTCGTCCCAAGAAATATCCTCGAGCTTGAACTCGTCTTTGGACATGGTGGCCACCTCGCCGATAATTACCGCATAAGCTTTGTTTTTTTTGTCAAATCAGATTTCAGGAAATCTACTCTACATAATGCAGTAAGCAACAAATGATGCGTTTACGCTAGATGGAGCAGGTTATTGAACAAGCTGGAGTAGCTTTGGCTCTCTCGCAATGAAGCAACTCTTGATGGTGGCGAATAAGGTGTTGACTTGTAGATTGTTTGACTCTCCCTGTGGCTAAGGCTTGAAAAGTAGCATTTTATACTCGCTCCTTGAAGCGATGGCTGTAGAAAAGCATACGCACGTTGTAGCAGGACCCATTGTACACGATGACTTCGTATCTCAATCCAGACTCTTGATTAGCGGACGTGCACATATTTTACGTAGTATCACTGAAACTGGTTAGTTATTTGTACACGATTCTTTAGATTGAAGATTCCGGTCGCTTGATATCGTTATTCAAGTGTACGTGAGGGCAAACATCAAAGTGTCCATGGAGGCAGCGTACGAAAGTACTGTGTTTAATAGTGACAGTACGATATAAAACGATGAAGTTTAGCTCACATCAGAAATTAATATAAGATATTGAGGCTCGAAGTTTGTGACTACTGCCACATACAGCTGTCCAAGTGAGAAGAATTGAGAACATAGCATTTTGTACACTTAAGCCTTGCTTCTTAATGATCGTCAGGCTGCTTGGTTGAGAAACAGAGCGAGGAAATACTCATTGACGAATATGATTCTGTCAAAGTAGCGTATGCTGGCCTTATCATAATAGCTGCTACCACCAAAAGGTATGTTTTAGCCATCTAACATCATGACAAAACCTTGCTTAAGCGCTAGGTTGTATGGCGAGATCCCGTTGATGGAGATAGAATGCAAGACTTTAGCCTACTACAACTAAGTCGTCTTATATAATCTATAAGGATTGCTTACTCAACTTTGTCAAAATCAAGATTTAGATATATAGCGATATAAGACTCGTGTTCAATCTGAAAATAGAAAGAAGGTCATAGGCCTGATTGCAATGAGCTACACTGGACTGAGTAGCTATAACATACCTACCCATGAACTACCCATACCCATGGGTCTCGGGTGGGCATGGGTACGCGGGTCCAGTCGGTGGGTAGGTGTGGTTGGGCAGTGTTAGGGAGGCGTGGGTACGGCGTATGCAGAAACAATTCCAGTCGTATGTTATCAAGGCCGCGACAACGTCTCAATACTTTACCGAGAGCCTGAAAACGAGCATCCACTTAACAATCAAAATCTTTTATGTGGCTGGAGGGTCAGTTAATACTTGCTGAACGTGCGAACAGGGAGGCGACTTGATCGTCAGCGTCAGTCACGTCATTGCATGCACAGACATTAAGCGCGAGCTCTAGCCCGTCAAGTCTGTGGAGGTATTTAGTATCCGTGACAACAAGGGTCGAAGTCGGTCATCTGGCATGAATTCATCCTCGTCAACAACACCGTATCGGCGTCAAGACGGAGTTTGCGGCCTACATGGCGTGCAGCAAGACATTCGTCTTCAAGAAGACCAGCGGCACCAGTCCATCGCCAAGCACTAGTGCAAGTGAAAGCGCAAATTGACAGCGAAGAGATCGAACATTTGAGATCAAGAAGGCCTTGCCAGCACGCAAGTCGGAAATGACGACTGCCGTAGACGACTTCTGCGCAACCGACATGCGTGTGTTCGAGGCGGTCGACGGCAAGGGCATAAAGGATCTGATTCAGACCGCTCTCGATATTGGGGTGGCGTCTACCGGTCGCATCGAGCTTAACGATCTCCCGGTCGCATCGAGTTCAGCGATTTGCATCCAAACCCAATCACAGTGCGGCTCCATGTCGAGCCGCGCGCACTCTCGACCTGTGGACGGACCCAGTCAAGGAGACGTCGTACATGCCTATCACGATGCACTACATCGACGATAAGTTCACGCTGCATGCCCGCACGCTGCACGTCAAATCGATCTACGACGCGCGTAACTGTTAAGACAGCGATCTAAGATGGCCTGAAAGTATCCGACATCTCGCCAGATGTATACGACCAGATCATCGTGGTCTCGGACAGCGGTTTGAACTTTCGCGGATTTGAGGACATTCCGTCCGATTTCACGCGGTTCGCTTGCTTTGACCACGAACTAGCCACTTTTCTAACGACCGTCGTGAACAAGATGTCCACAACGACCAATGCAGTCAAGAGCCCGCCGTTCTACCGGTGTAAAGGTACTCCAGGCATAGACGCGCTGTTGGAGATGAATGACTAGGCCAAAAAACCTCTTTCAGTTTTTTAAGCGGTCCAACTTATAGTCTCAGCCCACTAAGACGCTCAAGCAGGAGAATACGACCCGCTACAAACTCGCTGCCCCGCTTCCTGAACAGCACCTATGATATGTTCAACGAGGCCGTCGATCTACTCAAGTAGAAGAACCAGCTACCAAAGTGAACAACATCTCGCTGATGCGGTTGCCCGGTTTCTCATCGTGTCACAGTGAGCGGCGCTGACATTAGATCGTTTTAAGCAGCCGACGCTGTGTACACCTGTCACCAACTGGTCGAGCACCTTTAGCCGGTCATGAGCGGGATCGTTGACGAACAGGACGCAGTCGTTTAGACGGCAAACAGCACCTCGCTCGTCGATTGCAAGCGTGTCGTAAAACCCATCCTGCTGAAGAAGTCTGCCGTCTTGGACATTCAAGTCAAGGCGGCGCTGCTGGATCCCGTAGCCAAGCGCCGTCAAGTTTGGATGGACGTCGATCCGGACAGAAACGAGTTAAAAAAGAGATGCCAAGTTTGGCATGCTGTTCGACGACGACGAGCCAGAAGTAAAAAACCTCGAGTCGCTTAACGACGCCAGCAACAACGACAGCCGCATTGATATCATGTACACGCAGTAGTGGCAGCACAAGATCACCGATATTGAAAAGCAGGCCTTCGAAGCGGGCGGCGAGTTTAAAGTTTAGTCGGGAGCGATTCGGAGTCACGCAATATCCCATCATGACGTGCGTCGCGAGCGCCTTTCAGTGCGATCCAGCTTTCAGCGCCACGTCCGCAAACAACTTCTCGGATCCGGGCAATTGTAGCCATCACCCTTCGATACTATCAAGAAACTTAACGGGTGTTCTCAATAAGCGTTCAGTACACCAGCTCTCTATGAAACATTCGTCAGTTGCTCCAATAAAGTCGGTACTTTGATGCTTTCGTATCTTTCTGAGACCTGAGACAAAAAGTCAAAGTGTTCGGATAATCCAGTCATGCGTATTGATATGATGGAGTGGTTCCCACATTGCATACTCTAATGATTCTATGTTCCTCGGACTACAAACTGATTAAGGAGGCAGTACGATAGCTAAGAGTATTACCTTGTGTTTGTGTCGTCCGGGCTGGTTCATACTTGAGGTAATTTGAATTGGCGATGCTTGTCTTGCTCCGTCTTGACAGGACATTTGAAGCGATAAGAAGTGATTAGATGCAGTACCACATAAGATCTTCTACAGAAGTTGTGCTATTACCCTTGGTAGGAATCCTTCTTTATTTTGGTAGTCAATTGCGGCGTGGAGGTGAAGGAGGTCACGTCATCTGTCTTTGTATCAACGGAGGCCCACACACTAGGACCAAACTGTGTCTAGTATGGAACGCTGGTAGCTACGCGATTAATCCCGGGACCGAGTTCCGTACCCTTTACACTACAAGGAATATAAGCAAGTCGCTCTCCCGGGCATGATAGATCGTTCACTTTAGTGACCCATTTCCAGCTGCCTTAATTCAGATCTTATTGGTATCGAAGTTGACACCGGCAACTTCTCGCTCGAGCCACAGGGTCAGTCCGTCTAAACTAAGAACTGAGTCGACATGAGTCTCTTACTTCGTAGCGCTCGGCGTTTATGTGGGTCGAAAACATTTTGGACACATGTACATTGCTCATCAGTGTAGTCCACAAACGTTTCTTATATTAAGCATATGTTGGTCTCGATCTAGGTAGGTCTTCTCTCCAATTGCCTTGTTCTACAGCTTACCATATAGCTCATGATGTACTGCGACTTCAATTAAAGCCAAAGACGATAGTCTGATCCGATAAATTGTATCAGATGCCGGATCACAAATTGGGCAACCTAGAAAGTAATTTGTCTGACGAGCATACCGCTTTGTAACTTCGGTCCAACTCTGAGCACAATGATGGGACCTCGCTTATATTGCCTTACCCTTACGCCAGAAAGGCCATTACCGGTATCGAGCCAGTGGTGCCACCGATCAATCATTTCTGTGCCACTCCATGCCTAGAGCTCGTATCTTTGACATCTTTGGTGACCATCCAAGCCATATCAGTCCATGACGAATCGATTGACTCGAATAAGTGTCCGTGCAAACAACACTTTTCTCCTAGTAGAGGTGGGTTCAGATCCTGGCAAAAAATGTTAGGAGCAAACTGGCAGCACTTAAAACTATAATACACGTAGTCTTAAATTTAACCACGTCACGGGCCACACCTCTCATTCACAGTCAGCGTTTGACACGATCTACACTGAATTACTAGGATTCTAAGTGCAGAGATTAACGCCCTGTCGCCAAGCAACTAAACTCTAATTCTTAAAAGGCTTTTTTTACAGTGGATTATCATCAATAATAACAACTTGGAGTTAGAAAAGCTCGTTTATCGCTTTATAGATCTTTGCCACAACTAATACAAAGATGTCCCCGCACGCATTGTCAATATGCCGTTTTTGTGATCTATGTGGAGTGACTGACCTCTTTGAATGCGAGTAATTTACAAAGAGACTAAGTAAGCCCTCACATTCCACGCCGACCTTGAGTGTCAGAGATCCAAATAGCGAGAGCCACATCGTTCATGCGTATGATAAAAGGCAGCTAACATCTTGGTCACACGTCAATTCGTGGAAAGGACATGATGCAAAACAGCATGACAAGATGTGCAATGTCATTGCACTTGAGTTGTCGACGAATTCTGTCAAATTCTCATGCAAAAAACGACTCACAATCGATCGCAGTCAGCACCCCGAGCGGTATGCATCTCGAACGCGCCTGGGCACAAGTCAAGCGAATTGCTCGTGGAGCCATACTGAAGTGCGCTTGAGTCGTAAGAAACGGTCGGACAAGAGCAACAACGCTTGCATGTGTGCATGTCTTAGCAAAGACAGTCAATTCATTGGCGTTACGGCTCGACATCTCCCGGGTTGCAATCACAAGACACCGATCGTGAGCAACGTTTTCGCAGAGAGTAGTCGGTGCCCGCATGGTCTGATTTCCATCTCAACATCTTTCCTAAGACGGGCTCCTTAGCGGACAAGCCGCCGTCATGAGTAGCATCGTTTAAAAGAATTTTGTTTTTTCTAGCAAAACGATTACCATTTCCCGTGATCTTCGGAGCACAAAACTTCGGTGGCGGGTGCGGGGACTTCGTCGGGTACATCATTTCAATTTGTATTTTCAGCAACCGGGCATCCATGAGCTACGATTTTGCTCGTACCGCCTAGCGACATGCCTGGCACAAGGTCAGTACTATCCAGACTACCTTATTGAGTGAGAAGTGAAATTTAACACATTTTTATTCTAGATCAAATAAGTTCAGGTGCAGCGTACATTATTCGCGGCGTGGATCCAACGCAGCTGTTTATGCAAGAGTTTTCACTGGGAAAGTTTCTATCTTATGGAAGTATGTCATCTGCATCAAAGTGCAAACTCAAGTCTCTTTGGCAGCCGGTGCTGGCAGTGGTATTTATCTGCCTGGTGATCCTAGGACTATCATCTTCCTCCGATAAACGTTTATTTCAGCAGCGTTGCTGCCGTGTATTCGACAGCTTGGTGAATTTTTACCCAAACGCATTCGCAGTAAGGCTTTGAGTGCGATGGTCTCGGGTGGATTTGTTGAAGTCGCAAGGATAATTTGCTTTGCTGATCGTTCTGATAAGTGGTCAATGAAGACTTAGATACGATTTCGAATCGACTCGTGTGGACTTAAAAAATAACCAGTATCTGCGCAACCAAAAATGTCATCAGTCATTGTTTAGCGAATTTTATCATTGAGGTTCTCTGCGATTAGCAAAATATAGTCTTTATTTTAACTAGATGTCCAATAAATTGCTTGATGCCAGATAAATGTCTTTTTATGATTTGTGTGAAATCACGCTTAAGACAAGTGTAGTATCTGGGCGGGGGTGGCTGACAAAATTCAGCAGAGCGTCAGCTGCCTATACGGATAGAAACTCATTGCAAAAGACTTAATTTCTCGGCGTCTAGTGTTTTTTTTGGCTTAAGACTTTTCATTTATTTAAATAGGAGATAAGCGGCTTCGATATCTATTTTATTTCCTAAGTGCTCAAGCAGGTTTGCACCTTGAATGCCTGACTGAGGTACGATTTCCGCAAGTCTTTCACATTTGGTTTGTCTATCAATGCACAAATTACAGCCTTTGCTTCTCATCATAATAATGTCATCGACAGATTTTCAAGAATGACACTTTCAATGCCGCTTCGCTTGGTAAACAAGCGATTTATGCAACCGTTCACCACGAAGCCACACTTAGATACGTCTGCAAAGACGCAATATCGGCTTGATTTATCCCAAAATGAGACGTGTGCATTTGTTTTGCCTTCTCTTTTTCAACACGTAATGACTAAAAGAATTCTGCACCGATCGCTTCAAGCAAATATGCAGACTCACTCTCCGTTTGTGTGACTGTGTGTTCGTTCCATGCAGCAAATGCTTGCATTTAAAAACTAGCAAGACAAAAAGGTTTGTGTCAAGAATCTTAGCTTCAACCTGTTTTTAATAACTTTGTGCAGTAACCCCACTTCGAATCGCGGGATAAATTTGTTTAAGTGCAACCGTTTACAGATAGTTTACAGCCTATGACCTTGATTTGCCGGGCGTTCCTGTACAATTTTATCTTTAAGTGCTTACGCATGTAACAAATCTGCATTTACAACGGAATCCCATAGCTCCGCCAAAGGTTATTGTAATCTGTAAAGACCCGATGATCGGATTCATTTCATAGTACTAAGTAAGCACACACGTTTTCTTCTGCGAAAGTATTGGTTAGGCCATTATTATCTAAGACATCTGGTTTACATGCTTGAGGTCTTCTAAGAATGGTGTTGCTCCAATTGGTTCCTCTTAACATGAGATCGAATAGACCGGTAGGTCCCTTCGTGAAAACGATCTAAATAGTTTTTGCAGAAGTCGATACTGCAGACCGGCGGCGCGCCCAGGTTTGTAGGTGGTCACAAAGCCAGTTGTGCATCAAGTGTCGAATGGCACTGATCGAGTAAGCCAAAGCTGGTAGCGACACTGATGTCTGGACGTGCGAAGAATGACATTTATTGTGTCTTGCCAGTTCTCTTCTTGTCACTTATTACGTACTTCGTCAACGTCTCTTCAGGCCTGAATGTACTCGTACTTATGCAAGCGCGAACAAAAACTGACAACACAAGCAAGGTCAAATCACAAGTCCACTGCATTTGTAGTACGAGCTTCAGTCTAGACGGACAGGACGTATGTGCGGTGAGTCTCCCACAACTCTTTCCGAGTGAGTAATAGTCTCTGACTTCGTATTACACGTAAAATTTATACGAGTCGAAATTCGCTCTCCGTCAACTTTTATAAGTTAGCATTAGTCCAAGTACCAAGTTCTAGCATGTATGTTATATTCTAAATTGTGAGCTGAATGTATGTATGTTTACTGATAAAGAAGCAATTATCGAAATTACTAATCTGCAAGAATCCCCCTCATAAGATGTACAACACTTCTGTTGGATTCGCAGTTTTACGCATTGCCATCCAACTAATATTCGAAACATTACTTGGTTGGTGTGGCAGTGCTATTCTATTACTATAGCAGATACTGGGTTCGTGTAATCATATTGCACTCACACGTTTTAATATTTAAATCGGTAGACTCGTAACCGTCAAAACTTTCCTACAGAATTTATGACTCATTGTTGTCATTTGCCGCTTTAAAAAAGCCTACACATGGCAAAGTTGATGAGCTGCAAAGCAATCTCTAACTTGCAGACCCTAGACGAGCTGATTTTTTTTATGTTTCCACCTACTGCATCATCGTAAGGGATACACATGTGACTTTAGGTACAAGACAAGCTCGCAGTTTTCGGCAAATCAACCTTTGAATGATGTATTTATTCATTATGAGAGCACGCTCGTACAACGCGCTTCAATTTCACGCTTTTCAAAGCAAACACGACCCTAGCATCGTAGTTGATTGCGACTTGCCAGTTTTGATTTAAGAAAGAGACAATATAAGCTGTCTTTTCAGCAAAAAAAGAGCCCTTCTCATGAGCTTGCGACTTGTAACACCAAGCCAAGCCACCGGAGAAGATTCTTGATGGTCCTCTGGATATGCCACGCTCACCCCGCTAAATCAAGCATCGCATACCTTGTGTTCGCGAGGACCAGTGTCACCTTACTTTCTCTGTTGAGACAAAAGTTTTAGTTGATAGATTAATCAGACACAAGATCACGAGATGCAACTGAACGGAAATGATTTCTCAGTCCGCGAGCCAATCAATCAGTCATGCCAGATAAGCCGGCTATACTTGACCAAAATGCGTTAACGTTTGGTCTTTGCATAAGTTCCGAGTAAACCATACACAGCTCTTAGAGACAGGTTATTGGCTACGCAGAAATTGTCTCATGTGAATGCTATGCGTCTCATAAGAGCGTAGGTTCCGTAGATAATTGCGAGCTGTACCTTTGATATTCATGCCTCATAAAATGTCTAAGGACGATAAAAATTATAAAAGAGCTAAAAGAAGGCTATATTTCGGTCCATACTTTGTAAAAGCCTTGACAACGGTAAAGTGACTATTTCCGTACAAGCTTCGTTGGCTTAAACCATGTCGTCCATTTTTAGCATACTTCTTGCGATCTGATCTCGCGACCATTGCTTTCGCAGCATTTACTAAAAGCCTCGAATGAGCGCTGCTTGTTGCTCCGTACTCCTAGCCTTATCAGTCAAAAATGTGGTATTGTCAAGGACGCTGGTTGCCATGATAAATGAGCATTTATGATACGTGCCAAGTAAAATTCAAGAATTCTCGTTTATATAAGCTTTTAATACCATTGTACTGGATTGATTCTCATGACGACGTTGCACATTAAAATTGGTCACGTTGATAGTGACGCGCGTCTTCTACATCGAGGAGAGAGAGATGAAATATAAACCCGGCTTTTTCGGCAAAAAATTAGGTTAATTAATGATCGCAGGTAGCGTTTGGACAGCGCCACTTATGCACTGGAATTTATTATCGACGCCGACCTCAACAAGACACGCCTTGCTACCACAATTTCAGCTTTTACGTCTTGTCTGATTGATATTTGAGGTTTAATCGCGTAATCGTATTGATCCACCAATAAATTGCTCGACTGGCCTTCCTTAAGGCAAACGTTGCAGTCCTTCATTTTCAAACTCAGATCCGATCAATTGGTCTCCCGTAATTGTGCTTGCGTATGACATTTCAACGCCCACCTCCATTGTTTCAGTTGAATGGGCTGTCATTGAGGAGTAAACGTGTTTGCATTTCTCCGCAATTGTCAAACGTTTGACAAGGACCCAAATAAGCGCAATAGAGCACTAGTGCAGTTTAGTCTAAAAGACCGTAGTAGCTGTATCAGTAAGTAGATTCTACGTATACGGTTGGCCGTATCTTTGAATTTGGATTTCGTTTCAGTATTTCTTCAACTTCGGTCAGAGAATTTCTTAGACGTTGTGGCTTCCAGTCTAACGTGCTCGTGTCGTAAGACACATGCGTCGTTCTCACACATTTTTTTGACTTACTTAACCATTGTAGAACAACTAATACCAGGAAGCCATTCAACGAATCCTACCTTTTGATATTTAATGTAATGGCATCAACAAATGCGAGTGTTTGTTAACTCAATTGTGTATAGCGGCGTGAAGTCTGTCGAGACACGAACGACATTGTTCACACAAACGAGTGGGCGCATAGCACATTAGCGCTGTGCCTCTAGGAAGGATATACTCACTCTCTCTTTTAAGACAGAGCACGTAGATCGAGGATCTTGGTTTATAACTATCGGCAAGCGTTGAGGCAACTGGGCCCCGATGAGTGATTTGTAAATATCTAAATAGCATAAAAATTAGTAGATTTCCTCAGAATTGAAGTTATTATACTCAATAGCAAGCAGCTTAGACGATGTCGGTCTTCTCGACAGCCTCAAGCTCGCAAACTTTGAGCGCGATCACCCGAAGTCACTCCACAGCGAGTGCTGGAGAAGTTAAGTGCCGATAAGAATATGGCATGTCGCAGACGGCATTTAAAAGTCATTTTAGATCAAGTAAGGCCAGAATCAATGCGTGTAACATGCTTCATTCGACTCTGCAAAAAGCCTCTGGTTAAAAGAGATTTAACAATGATCCCGCCGCTTCTGCGTGTATAGCGCTATAGTTATGCTAACAATTGGTAAATTTATGCCAAATTCTGAGTTTATTTGGATTAAAGGAGCCAGGTCTCCCCAAAAACCATGTTTTCGATCAAGTGCTCTGATGAATGGCTTTATTGTTGCTTACATTTTTCGATAAAAAGCTTTTTCTTGTTTATGCGCTCGAGAACTGCTCGCAAGTAGTCAACTTGATTCTTCTTCGCAAACAAAAGATGTTATTTAAGTATGTTTGTGCTTTCGCATATGGGCCTGAACAGTCGGATCACCGCATACACGCTCGAGAGTCCGTGGGATTGCTTATAAACATGAAACGGGATTAACTTTGATTACAGAACATTACCCTACGATGGTAAACCTTGACTTTAATAGTTTACATTTGGAATTAAAAGACACAAAGATAGCACTAAGTGCAACGAGTGAATTATCAATGTAATTTTATTCCTCTGATTTAAGTTGTTATCTTCTGGTAGAGATACCAGGATATATTTGCCTTTAGTGTTACCAGGTGGACCGGGCTGGGCAATATAGAATCAACTTGGTTTAAGGAATTAAATACTGCGTGACACTTCATCGATTTTGGCCAAAGAAGAAGTGTGACGTCACTGACGCATTCTTTCATGCAAAGCACAAGACAAAAAAAGTTTGGAAGAGTGAATATAACATCTATCACCGACATTCCGTGTTAAAAAAAATGGCGAGTGGGCATATTGTACACACTTGTGATAAGCTTATTGCGATTACTATATGGCATGGACGCCGATTCTGACTGAAGATTAGATAAGGCGATTTCTACACTGTACAATGCACTCGACTTGCTTTGCGAATATATTCGCATTGTTTTGCGGGGAGGTGAAGTAGCATTGACTAAGGTCAGCACTTCAAGCAACATGCTCTGGGAGCGGTAGGACATTTGCATGACTTCCACCTATTTTCTCAGTAAGAAGTCGTTGGACTTGTATCACTTACTATAGCTGTGCAGCCCCGATACAGCATTCACCAAATCTTCTTGCCCGTGGCGATCTAATGGATCTAGTCAAACAAGCAGCAATCGGTCAAGCCCTACACTTTGAGCAAGCGTTCAGAGAGTAGCTGAGCGAGCGGTCAGATTGACCGTTTGAACGCGCAGTCCAGCCAGCAATTCAAAGAGGCGGGGAGGGGTGCTCAATTCAGTGTTTAATACGCCGGTTTGGGGTAGGACAAAAACACATTTCGTGAAGAATTGTGAAAGAGAGATAAGCTGTAATACGCTTCTTGGCCATTTTGGAAAAAAAGTAAAGGTCATAATGTAATGTAATGTATTACGTTATCGCGTTGCCAAGTTACGCACGTGCTAGGCTCAGTCTGGCTAGTCCACGGCATAGAGTGGTGTCCGCATACGTCGAGTCTCGTTCGGCGGGCAGTGCATCCAGCACCGAGGTCGTATGAGTCTTCCATTTCTTTCGGTCTTGTGCAAGGGTACGTACCACTTCGAGGTCTTGTGCTGTCCGGAGTCGAAAGCCGGAGCCACGGGAAACAAGATTGTGGTCGAGTGTCGAGGGGAGCGTGGTGCGGGGACGTCCGCGCCATTTTGCTGCGGTGGAGAAGAAGTAGGCGCGCATCTGGAGGTTAGCTGGAATGTCGGGATTGCGGCGAAGTACATGGCCAAACAGGCGCCAGCGAGCTTGTGTCAGTCGTAGTCTCAGCGGCCGCTCATCACAGAGGTCGTACAGTCTTGCATTCGAAATGTGTCGAGGGTAGCGGTAGCCAAGAGCGTAGCGAAGCTGGCGGCGATGGAAACTCTCGAGGCCGTGGAGCTCTGACTTGGTAAGAGCCCAGGTGGCGCAGTTGTACAGCAGAATTGGTAAAACGTAGGTGTTGTACAATCGAATGCGGGTCTTGGGTGAGATGAGCGTGGGGCGGAGCCAGACGGACCAGAGGCGGTGGAGCGCGAGGGTGGCCAGGGACTTGCGTCGGGATAGATCTTCAATATCGCCGAGGAGTGTTCCGAGCTTCTTAGTGTGGCGCCAGGTTTCTTCTCGGGCTCGAGCGTGTCGAGTGGCGCCTGACGGGTTGCAGTGGCGGCGGATTTTGATGACTTCGGTCTTGGCTTCGTTCATGTGTAGACTCCAGCGACTGAGAATCGCTGGGGCCTGGTCCTGGATAAGCTGGACGACGGATGGATCAGTGCAGATGAAGTCGGCGTCGTCGGCGTAGACGATCATCTGCTGCAGGAGGTTGTGTGGCACATCGAGTGCACCGGAGAGGTCGCGAAGAGCTGCTTCGAGGTAGATAGTAAACAGAACGGGTGAGAGTGAGTCGCCTTGGGGTGTACCTACATTACTTTCGAACGGGTCGAGAGCTTGGTTGCTGGATCGGAGTGAAAGTGTCGTGTGGCTCAGGAGGAGTCGGATGAGTCGAACTTCGTCGTCTTGGAGGAATGTCTGGAGCACAGTGATGAGCTTGGATCTGTCGATGCTGTCGAATGCGCGGGATAAGTCGATACCTAACACATAAACTGTTTCACGGCGGTCGGTGGCTCGTGCGGTGAGCCATTTGTGAGCCCAGACGGCGTCTGCCGTGCTGCGATGAGCGCGGAAGCCGCTTTGGTGTGGCGAGAGGAAGTTGTCGACGTCGGATCGGATCCGGTTGAGGACGACGAGTGATACGGCTTTGCGGATGCTGTTGAGTAGGACGATCGGTCGGAGACTGGAGCATTCACCTTGGGGTTTGTTCGGCTTTGGGAGACACAGAAGAGTGCCTTCGCCGAGCTCGAGTGGCTGTCCAAGTGCGAAACTGTCGTTGATCAGAGCCGCGAGGGGTTCGGCAATCTGGTCGGTTCCGTACTTGAGCAGTTCTGCTGGAATATCGTCGGGTCCTGATGCACGTCCGTTGCTGAGTCGGCGGAAAGCGCGGGCGAGCTCGTCACCAGTGATTGGGGAGCTCAGAGGTCGCGCATCGCTGCTTGGGATGATTGGAGCGTGGGTTGGATCCGTTAGTTGTCCTTTGAAGTAGCTGCGGATGAGGTTGTTCGCGGTTGGTCGGTGTAGGATGTATTTGCCTGTGCTGTCGTGCACGGTGACTTGTCCTGGTGGTCGCGGGAAGAGCTCGCGTACGGCTGAGTACATGCGTACGGAGTCGTGAAGTTCTTCGATGCGGCTGATCTTGGCGTCGAGAGCTTGGAAGGCGAGTTCGCGGCAGCGTTGGTGGATTTGGCGGAGTACGGCGTTACGTTCGCGGCGAAGTTCTGCGATGTTCGCAGCGTGGTCGTTTTGGACACGGAGTCGGAGTTGACGTTGCTGTTCGGACAGTGCTGTGAGCGTGGCGTCGATGTATCTGCGGGTGCTGCGTTGAGGGGAGAAGCCAACAGCTAGTTCGGCGGCCGTTTTTGTCGTCTGTAGAGTTGCGTTCCACCGTTGCTGGATCGGGTCGGTGACTGGGATCGGGTGTTCAGTTGAGGCAGCGATCAGCGCTCGTACGTAGGCGTCGCGGGCGCCTTCGTCATGGACTAGGGCGTCGCGGGCGAGGTGCAGTCGTCGTGGGAGCTCTGAGCGCGGTCGGAACCGGATCTGAGCGGCGCCCTCTAGAGTGAAGTCCGCGGTGACGAGCTTGTGGTCTGATGAAGTGAGAGTGCCGCCCCAAGACTGCGCATCCACGCACAGGCGACGGCAGTTCTGCGAGCAGAGGATGTAGTCAATCTGGTTGTAGATAAAGTGGTCCGATCTGCGCTGGGTCCACGTCGTGATGTTCTTTGCTCGCTTCGGGAAATCTGTGTTTGTCACAAAGAGGTTGTGAGTCTGACAAAAGGAGGCGAGGACATTACCGTTGCGGTTGCGATAACCGCGGCCGTGGTTCCCAAGGAAGGGTTCGAGGTCGTGGCGCCGGCCCAGCTTTGCGTTGAAATCGCCTGTAAGGAAGGTTAGATCGCGGCGCGGGAGGGAGGTGAGCGCGGTGCTGAGGTCAGCGTAGAATCTGTCGACGGCTTCTAGGGGGTAGCCGCTGTGCGGTGAGTACGCATTCACGATGTTGACGGTGCCGATGTGGGGTAGTCGCAGTTTTAAGATACCGATACGGTCGGAGTGAGACCAGTAGCGTTGGAGGAATGGTCGGAGTCGCGGAGAGATTGCGAATCCGATGCCGTGTAACTCGGTTTTTGCTTGCAGGGTTAGAAGAAGGAAGTCATCAATGAGGTGCTCACCTTTATCGTAGATCTTGGTTTCTTGGAGGCCAAGGATATCGACGCGGTAGCGCCGGAGATCTTCGGGGAGTGTTTCGTGCTTCTTGCGCTTCGAACCTAGAGAATTCACATTAAATGAGCCAATCCGGATGCGGTTGGCGCGGTTAGGACGTGGAAGGGGGTTTGGCCTGGTGCTGGAGACCGTCGCGTCGAGGGTGAGACTCGTTAGAGACCTGCAGATGCCCGAGAGCACCTGCCCGAAGCGCGCGAGCATTTAGCCCCCGCGCTTGGAAGGAGGGCGTCACCCCAACCTTTTCCGAAAAAAAGGTCATAATATGCAATGTAATTACTTACGGTGCAAATCTTCCAAATAGTAATCATGTCCTAGGCTACCGGATACATAAAAAATATAAGTGCAGTCTCGACATCGATAAAGCATCATTGATGGACGTGGTGACGCCTGCCCAGCTAGAGGTAAAGATTCGCCGCGAGATCGGCGCTGTACTGGTAGAAGCTACGGACCTATCTGATGGCTGCGGTAGCAAGTTCAGTCTCGTCGTAGTGCATGAGGGTTTTGAAGGTCGGTGTGGCGCGAGACGTTTTTGGACCGAAAAGAAAGACACTAACCTAACTATCCTACCCTCGTTACCATAGGCCAATCGCTTCTTGAGCGTCAACGCCTGGTAAACGACTGTCTTAAGGAGGAGATGACACGCATTCACGCCCTGCAAATGAAGACGTGGACGCCTACTCAGTATGAGCAGAAGACGCACAAGAAACTGCCCACCGGCAGCCAGTCTTCAGGCGAGCAGTAGACAGCTAGCAAAAGCGTGGTAAAACATTTTAATCCTTATTATATAATCCGCAAATTTCGATAGTAAAGAGTACGCCTACAGGGAGAAAGGAAATGTGATGGCGGGGGCTGGTGCCGTGGCAGGCCGGGCCAAATCGTCCAAGCTCAGACTTAAGTCGTTCGCACTCGTCTTTTGCGACCTAGGCTCAGTCAGTAATGTCTGCTTCGTGGTTCTCGACGCACTTTGCCCAATCGGTTTGACGATACAAGACTGGGACCTTGCCGCGAGAGGAGACGAAGTGAAGTCGGAGCTGGAACTGCCATTTCTAGACAGCGAACCAAAGCTTGGCCAAATAGAAGAAGCTTTCACCTGCGAGTCACCTGCTGCTGCGCTATCGTGGGCGACAAGCGAGAGCTTTTGATCATTTGGCGTTGTACTATAGCTAATGGCGCTGGCATTTTTCTTTGGACTTGGACTCTTGCTCTTGCGGCGACTTGGAGACAACCCTCCACTAAGGTGTTGGTAGCTCTCTTGACTGCATCTCGCCAACTTTTTGTAAAATTCAAGCTCGTCTGTAAGCAAGCGGCACTTCTCTTGTGACATGATGACCTGCTGTTTGAACAAGCCTTGATACTCTTGCAGTGAGTTTTGTAGGCAATTGATGTGAGTTTCCTGGTTGCTCAGCCGCGTTTCACACGCGCGATTCTTCATTTCCAGCTGGCTGCACGCCACATTGCAAACATTTGCCTGATACTCTTGCTCTTCAATCCGTGTCTTCAGCCGTGCGTTTTCAATCACGATGCTATAATTCTCACTACTTAACGACAAACGCGCATTTTCGGACATATAGTGCACTAGAAGTTTAAGCTCGACCACTTGTCGTGAAAGCGCTTCTGCGTTGGCATGATGGACGCAGTCGAGAATGAAGCACGGAGGTGCTGTCTCTTGAATGTGTGGCAGCCCGCTGAGGAGCATAGAGGTCTCGTTTTCCATTGGAAATACTGCGTTCGCGGCTTTACAAATCTCCAATGTCGGAGTGGCATGCGTCGACTTTACCGCACTTGCATCGCTGCATTTTTCGCTATCAAAAGGTTGCACTAAAGACTGCACTACGTTTTCACACTGGGCCTCAGCATGAAAGTCAAACGTCTTACGCCAATTGTCACTATCCAGCCACATTCTCAAGGAGGGCGCTGCAGCTTCCCACGATGTTTCTATCCCTTCCGTGGCATCTCCACGCTGACTAGAGAGAGTAAGAATTGGCCTACCAGTGGACGTGTCAACAACAACTTCGTCAAGCTTTTTCTCGAGTGTTCCCAACACGCCAAACAATCGCTCGTTTTCTTCTTTTAAGGCCTGATTCGTCAGCTCGAGCTCAGTAAACTTTTGCGCATCAATCTGTGCTAAATCATTTTCATCTTCATCGCTGTCTTCCTTGTCGTCATCACCTTCTTTGCCGGAATCGTCTGCATCAGATACATAAGTGTCTTGATATGTGCCATCTTCTTGAGTTGGTGCCATCGACAACTCGCTTAAAGCTTCATCAGGCTGCAAAGACTCCTGTAATGTTGACGCTAAAAGTCGTTGGAGCTCGTCAATTGTACGATTTTTCGCCTCCATGTCCTCCATCGCACGCTGATAAAGCTCTTTGAATAAAATGTTGGTCGTAAAAGCAGCACCAAGACCTGTTTCGGTCCGCTGCACGACTGGATTTTTAATTTCCTTAGCACGTAAACCAAAGCGAAGTGTAGAGATCGTTTCCGCCATATTATACGAGCTGCACGAAGCCGCAAGAATAAGACAAGTTTTAGCAGTTCCTCCCAACGAGTCTTGTAACAGCCGAGTAAGCTTCGAATCGCGGTACGGTACATGACGTTTACCCTCTCCAAGCGCCTTTATAACGTTGCTCAGCGCCGATAGTGATTTGTTAATGGCTTTGGCTTCCTGCAACACTCGACCACTAGCGTTGGTCTTGTTCACGAGCTCAGATCCCGCAAGATCGACAATGTACATCGTCGCACGTCTTCCACTTTTGCGGACACACGAAACCATTAAAATCGTGTGACTACGACTCGAGTCTTTGTTCATGCGCGTAGAGGACGCTGCGCGACTAAGCGTCCCACTCTTCACAAGTTCCATCATAGCGGCCTCGGACTTGCTACGAATGCGCGTCATTTCTTCGATATAAACGCCACACTGCGCACTCTCGCGAATTTTGAGTCCCCCACTCGAGAAGGTGCCGACATTGCCACTGCCACTACTAGGACTAAGCAGATCACGAATTTGTTCCATGTAAATCTCAACAAATGATACACTGAGCTCGATTGGATCAGTCTTGGCTCGTTCCACTTCCTCGTAAAGATCCTTGGCCACGCGAGATATAATGCCCCCCTCTTCCTCAGCCCCAACCGATACGCCGTCCTTGGGCCCCAAAATTGTGTGGGTCTTGCCCGAGCCTGTCTGTCCGTAAGCAAAAATGGTGCTGTAAGGTTACACGACACGAATTATAAGAGCACGGAGGCAGATTACGATGTCAGCAATAAACGTACCAATTGTAACCCTGGAGAAACTCTTGAACAAGTGGCTTGGCTGTATGCGTGTAAACTTCTTCTTGCTTCGTATAAATGTCAAAGACGCGATCAAAAGTGCACCGGATCTCGTCCACTTCGCATCGCTCATTGCGGAGATACATGGTGCGGCCACCTACGACGGTCGTGCTGCATGCAATCACCGAGTGTGTTAATGCAAGCAATTGAGCAAAGAGGACATTACGAGCAACTGGCGTACCATTGGACAGCGTGCTCACGCATTTCTAATTGATTTTGCTGGCGAAGGCGACAGACAACTTTAATGCTGGTGAGTTCGGATGCCAGCGAGGCAGGCGGAGGAGCGTTCGTAATCATCATTTGCTGCTGCTACCGTCGTCTTTACTCACCAAAACCGCGCTCGGCACTTTTCATAGTCCTATAAATAGATGAGGCAACTTCAACTACTGACAATACTACAGGAAAGTATTATTCAGGCAAGAAACTACTAAATCATTTAACACCAATTGGGCGAAAAACCTGCTCAATGAGCCGCGAGTACCTGCGTGTAGCGCTTCGAGTTAAGTTGAGCCCATTGATCAAGCGTAAGCGGTCGGGTGTCCGTGAGGTCTTCAAATGATTGCGAAACTGGCAACACCATAGCGTTGGGGTCAATGTCGCTTCCGACCGCTGCTGCACTTTCAGCAGCAGTTTGCACGATCTTCATAAACTCCACTGTACATGCCAAAAACTGCTGAGTATGCTCGCGCGGCCAATAGGCAACACGCCAAAACTCGCGACCTGGTTGCTCTCCAAGCGCATCCACACAACTTAAACGCACAGGACGCGCTTTGTTGGCATGCCGTTGCAATATGCGCTGCACTTCGTTCATTGTCACACTAGACGTATAAAGCTCTTTGGTTTGTTTACGATGCAAAGGAAATGTTAGCGATACAGCCACCAAAGCTTTTGCTGCGTCCTCAAGTGACATGAGATACATCTTCGAAGATGCCAATGACGGCTCTAAAAGCGGCCACATCATGTGCGACGAAGGGGGCGATTTGGATATTTGAGCATCTTCTGCATCCAATTCGTTCTGCGTTTGCGTTTCAAGACGCGATTGCAATGCAGCTTCACAACTACCAGTCACTTCGTACTTTTCCTCTTCCAAACTGCCTGAAATTTCGCTACTTTCATCCCAATGCGAAAGTGCCAAGAAGTATTCCATAAACAAAGGAAGCCGCAAAATCGTATACGAAACTCCTGACGTCTTAACACAACTTTCAATGTCCTCGAGTTGGGCTAGAATTGTGCTCTGCTGCAATGTAGGGGAACCAGCAAAGAGCGAACTCACAAGCACCACACCCCACGCATTTGCACGCACGGCAGCATGTACGACAGCACGCACCACATCGAGACAAGCTTTACTCCCAAGCCGAAATGGTGGAATCAGAAGCACGACGTCCAGCGATGAAAGCTGCTTCAAGAGATCAGCTATTGGATAAGGTGGAGCTCCTTCCAGCTGGTATACGGTCGGAGGCTGGGGAGCACCTGATGATCCGCTTCGTTCAGATTCCCCGGGGGCTGCTTTGATTGTGCAAAATGTAATTTTGGCCTGTCGAAGATTTTGATTCTCACTTAAGCGGCCAGGAAGAACTGTTGGATTGGCGCTTTCACCAACCCCACGTGGTGAAAGAGCCGACGATTTGGTAAATTGACGAGTCACGGACTTGCCGACTTCAAGAAACAAAGCTTCTCCCGAGCCCACAACAAACAATTGCACTCGATTTTGAGGCGTTCGAACAAATGTCACAGACGCGTGGTGTTGCAGCCATTGGCGGGGCTTCATGCGGTCACGTTTTGTCAGCACCCGAAAATCTTTCGTGCTATGAAATGCTTCAGGCAAATGCATAGAACGAGCATCTCCTAATTCCCTTTGGGTTAAACGTGTTGGGCTGCTGTTGCTCCCGTCTTCGGTACTAGCCTCGCTGCTCAAAGATTCTTCAAGATATAATCGAAGACCAACAGTGCCTTGAGCTACTTGTTCGGGTGCGTGCTTCATCTTCATGACACCTAAAAAGTCACCGTCGCTTAGCTTGCGGTACTTAATTTCACGTCCTAAAAGTTCGGTCAGGTATTGCGTCACCTCATTCGGACTGCAGCTTGCATCAATGCCTCCTGTCAATCGATAGACCGACTCAAACTTCCGTGTGGAATTTGCCAGCACCTCAGCCGCAGCGTGACCAACATCACAAACGGAAATGCAGGGCACGTGCGTATCATAATCAAAACATCCGACGAATCGATTAGCAAATAGCAGCTCGTCACGACAGTACAACAGTGTCTCCATGAGAAGAGGAATTCGTAGAGATACACAACGCCCAGGTTCTGGCAACTGGATTCTAGCGTGAACTTCCACAGCCTCGTAACCCTCTAAAGCGGCGACATCTGTTGGCATCGAGCCGACCGCCTCCGTCGCTAATTGCTCTATTGCGTGCTCACGACGACAGCGAGCCAACAATTCTGGTGCAGCTAGAATGCTGCTGATCACAACCAGCCGTGAGATCTGCTCTACCGCCACTGCATCGACAACTCGTCTCGAAAAGCGCACGCCACCTTCCGATAGCGCAGGTACGAGAAGCACAGCATCCGCGTTCCGCACGGCACGACGAAGGGAATCTTCTCCACCTTGTGCAAAGTTGCACTCCACAAGAAAGCATTTGGTGTCGTCCTTTAATCGCTGAACTCGTGGGTCTTTAACACTTTCAACTGCAGCTACCAAAGCCACCGAGACTTGTTCCTGCGCCGCCAACACTTCTAAAGTCGAGCGCCCAATACGGCTAGTTGCACCAAACACCACGATCACACGAGAGCGCATGAGTTTACGCAGTTGGAGACCCATGCTTGCAATAGTGGAAGTGGCAATGGCTAAGACTTACTTTTTTATCTGCGATGAGGAACTTGATGTTTTGCTATCCTAACTGGCACATGCAGTGACCAACGTTAGTGCAGACAAATAATCAAGCTGTGCTAATGACACAGAGTCTGTCATATTCCGTCTGTCTCAGTCCAACATCGTTTTCAGGAGACAAGTTTTTATCATTTTGCTTTTAAATTTCGTCGGAACTCTCTATTTAGACCGATACACAATTATTTGTGCCAGCCGTACCAACGCATCTCTCTCGGGAGATGGCGCGAACTGCATGGCGGCCTGAGCTGCCAATTCTGCCTGGCCAATGGCGATCGCCTTGGACCGTGCGATCCCCGTGCTTTTTTCCACTAGCTCACTCGCCTGCAGCGTGTGACAATAATACATTAAGCAAAAATTGTCCACCTTTATTTTACAGAACTATCACGAACCATTTCAATGTCGCCCTTTTGTGCAAATTTGCGCTTGGAGAGCTCACGTAGGACGGGGAATTCCTCTTGTGCAAGTAGCAACGGAGCTGTCGAGAGACCCGATTTCAAGTCGGCTAGTAATGGTTTTCCGGTATTTACGCCTTCATAATCCAGCACGTCGTCTATTAACTGAAATACGCACGAACGTTAGCGACCACTTAAACCCAACCAGCTTCAACACTAACTTCAACATTCATGTCTATTACCTGAAAAGCCAGCCCAATGTGGCGACCGAATGCAAAGCCCAGATCGCAAATGTGCTCGTCATGTTTCCCCAACACAAGCGCAGCCTTGCAGCTATTGGACATGAGCGAGCCCGTCTTGTAATAGTTTTTACGTAAATAATATTCAAACGGAGTTATGTCGTCGCGTGCGTCCGCATTCTTCATTTGCATGACTTCGCCCTTGACCAGATGCTCAATCGACGTCGACATGAGCTCAACAGCCTGCAAGTTGCGCAAGCGAGCTAACGAAACGGAAGAACGCGCAAGCAAATAATCACCAGCCAGTACAGCCATTTTGCCTCCGAACACTTTGTTCACAGACGGTCGGCCACGTCGTGTGTCGGCCTCATCGATCACGTCGTCATGCATTAGACTGGCCGTGTGGATCATTTCACTGTAAAATAATTGTTTAGAATTTAGAGGGCACGTTGACACATTGTATCAGAAGATTCCTTGTAGCAACGCACGTGATCTCGGCAAGTCGCTGCTGTGCAGCGTGAGTGTACTCCTCGGACTGCGTCTCGGGTAACGGAGTGTTCGTGACGCGACGGTGGGCCTCAGCAGCGCGTGATACAAGTAGGACCATTGTCGGGCGCACCTTCTTCCCACCATCATGTTCAAAGAAGTAGCGCGCTACGGCGGCCAGAACAGGGTGATCCGATCCAAGGATGCGTTTAATACTGTCGTTAATGTTGACCATGTCTTGCTCCACAAGTCGAAACGGGTCGGTCAGCTTGCGTGGATCCATGTGCAAATAGACCAGCGGTACTTTCGCGTCACCAATGGGTCTGTGGTAGTCAACGATGTAGTGGTCAGGGTACTGCTTTTAAAGAACTGCTAGTACAATGTCTCACTTGTCAAAGTCGAGACTGAGCTCTTGGGTATCATGGCCTGTAAGCGCGTAGCCTGGATTCGGCTGTAAAATGGAAACTGTGGGCTCATCCTACCGCAAAATGGATCATAAATGCAGCAATAAGCGACGCTCTTGAAACATAAAATGATTGCAGAAGAACGCACCACAGCGGAAGCGCTAAGCCACAAGTTTGGGTTTGCTATTAGGTCCGCACGAACCTTTTCTGCCATTATACGTACAGCCTTCTCGCGCACACTGCTCATGTGACGGGCGACGTTTGCGCCACGCTGCAATAAGAGCTTCATTTGTTGTGTAAGCCGACGTATTGTCGGCCGGCCGCCACCTTTAGCGCAACATTCAATAAGTTGCGACAGCTGCATAAACGTAGTATTGAGTCAATACTACGTGGTCGATACTATTGACCACCCGAACAACTCTCGCCTACATAAAAAAGACCCAACCTCTCTTTATGCATTATTATAATTGTTTTCGAAATGTCCTCTAAAATAATAATCAACAACATTTACATATAAGACGATGTCACATTGGCAATTTTTCGTGGGGGATAAAAGGAAGGAATTTAGATTTTACGCTTAGATTGCAGAGGCTATGGCACTAATGCTTCATACCATTGCGATGAGGGTGTAAAAAGAAAACCTAATAATCAAACATACGACCCTTTACGGGTTGTACATCTAATCGAGCATAGAGGTATAAGAATGTTTTGTCTTTGCGTTTTCTTTTAAAATCTTTCGCATTTCTCGTCGGCATAGCGTTTGCTGCCGTTTAATAGAAATTAAAGCGCCTTTCGTTAGCGCTGCAATCCGGCGATTCCATAAAACTTGGGACAAAAGCATTGCTAAAGAATCAAGAATATTTTACCTCTTTCCTGTAATAGACGAAATGGCTACATTTTGTTCGCGATATGCAGACTCGACGTCAAGACGATGCTTCACTTATGGACGAGAATCAGCGTCTTCGAGTGCAGCTAAGGAAATGTAATGCATCTCGACTACAGAAGGAAAGTCAAATCGCACATCTACAAGCTCGCGCGCACCAAGCAGAAGCAGCAGTGGCACAAAAGTTGCGACTGGAGGAGGCCAAATATATGATCGAGTTCGACCACAGTGTGCAGGCTCTGCTTAAGATCTTAAAGCACCATGAGGAGGAGAACGAGCAATTGAAAGAGGAGGTGCATCGATTGAGCGTAGCTGCAGCAGTCGCCTCGCCTCCGATCACCAAGATAACGCGATCCACTCAGACGAAAACGTTGAAGTCGATGAATGTTGCATTTAGAAGCGACAGCGTGTGCTTTGATAAGGCTAACGATGTAGCGTCTACCTTAAAGGATGCGTCTTCTGTGGGAGTAAAGGCTAAGGCGAGCAGTAATGCGCGTATGCAGGTGAAAACGATAGGATAAATTTGATTTCATGAAGTTCTGACAGCTTTTGGCTGTGCAGCAACTTTTCGAGCGACTGCAAGCATCCATAGATGAGGCTGAGTCCAGGAATTAATTGCATCTTGTGCGCAAAAGGATAACAAACGACGTTTGCCGAACTCTGGTCATTATATGATAATGCTGTCTCAAAGTGTTCGAACAAACATCTGACCAAGCGTGATCACTAATTATTGAAGAAAGCAAGATACTAATGCGAAAGCTCTTACGCGACTCAAAGCAAGCAACTGGCGCCACAACCGACTTACTGGATCAGTTGCCGAACACAAAGACCAAGCTTGCAATCAAAAGCGGCGAGTCATTTGTGGTTTTGTCTCCCGAGTTTTCAGATTTGGCAAGAGAGCAAATACATGTCGATCAAAATAAGATACACAGCAAAAATGAGCAAATGACGAGTGGTTTGTGTCACTGAAAACATAATGACCAACGAGAAAAACGCAAATGACAACTGGTCGGTATGTCATGAGGAGTGCACCGTTCTATGTTGTCGAGCATAGATGGGCTTTCGAATGACGTCCTTCTTACTTTTTTGCAATTCAATATCACAAGGAAGTGGCATTCGAAAATACGTGTTTTTGCCGTGTCATATCCCAAATTGTATTTAGGGTGATACCAGATATGTTTTCCGACCAATTTTCTATTACACCATTATAGAGTAGAGCTTATATTCCCATTTCTCCTACCAATGTCATCGTGGCTCAGCATCCTACGCAACCGCATCGGCTAAAGTAGCCAAATTATAAATCTTTAAGTTCTAGTGCTTGACTCATGGACTCGTTAGCAAAAGCGGTTACGTGCCTTGCATAATCTAAAGCGTGAAAAAGGTCTTGCCGAGTACAGACCGTCAGTTTTGTCGGTAAAGAAGTGCTGCCCGCGATTAATTCTCTTCACTACAAAAAAAATGCTGCCAGCTCTTCACGCATACGAGCGCCTTCATCGATGCTGCCTTTAACGTGGACGCAAAGGTGGATACTAGCTATGCCCTTACCAAACGAAATCAAAACGTTTTGGTTTACAAAAGTCTCAGGAGTTGCGGGAAGATAGACTGCACAAGGAGGTGGCCACAATTAGTCTGTCTTGTCGAGATCTCGAATTATGTTTAAGCTCCAGCAAAGAACTGCCATGGTCGTTCGTGCTTTCCGCCCCGAGAAGGCTTCACTTCCCGATCTGATAAATCGCGAACAAGCCGATCTCACCTTTAAACTGTTTACTTGACTATACCTGGCTGCTTTGGACAAGATGGATGCGAATCGGATTCGTACGATTTCGATCCTGATCTGTCTTACTATCGGTGCGACCCTTTTATTGGCAAAACCTTGTGTAATTTGGCCCAAAGTCAGATCGCAATTTTGACTTAGCGTTTTGTTGCTGGGCGTTACCATCCTACGGCAGCTTTACAAGAAAACGAGGTAGAATTGGGATGTTTTGTACTGCTTGCATCGTCAAGATCAGCGATACACGATTACTCAACTGCGGACCAATTGAGCCCTAATTATATAGCGGCTGCAGCCGCTCAATCCGGATTTAGCGCCAAATTGCCCCGCCAGCTTTGCTACGCCCGTCACTACGATTATTCCAACCGAAGCCGACGAGGCACTAAGCGCTTTGAAAGATAACTTTGTTCGCGGTATCTGCTGATCGCTGCGAGATTCCTACCCGACCTAGTTGGGATCGAGCCCAGAAGCCTCTGCTGCTCGAAACGGCTGCGGATCAGTATTTTTGTCCACGCTCGAAGCGATTAATGTTCAAGTGGCCACGGCACTTCTTAGCTGTATTGCTCTCTAAATAATTATTATTCTGGCTCCTCTGTCAGATTATCGATCTTCAAACCTTAGGACTGATGCCGCTTCGTCCAACTCCGCTTCTGGTAAGTCGCTACCGTCAGACAGAGAGCCTTCGGTCATATCTCCGCGGAAGCCATAGACCACGAACCCCGGACAGCACTAATGACTTATGTCAATAGATTCGTCTCTAAGACCAGCCACTCAGCAAATGATAGTAGAAAGCACTTTGGCTGACGATTACCAGGGAAAATTTGGGTGATAAAAGGGCTGATGCTTTGTGCTCTCAGCAATCACATCATGGCTAAGTCAGATGCTCGCTTTCTTTGCCGTCATTTTTTATGCCTTGACGCTAGCTGCTTCCATTCTCGCATCTGATCTGATCCAAGTCGAAGGGTTTGTTCACAAAAGCTCACGATTAAAAATTGAAAGATACTTGGTGCTTAAGGCTCGTCCCCCTCATATATGTCATACTCGGTCGTTTTGACGAGGTTTAAAAGCTTCCGCCAACTGAAGAATCGTCCGATGCTTCATTTGAACCATTGCACTAAAGAGTGCAAATATTTGAATCCACGCTTCTAGATCGCTATGGGCCAGCACCATTTGCCAATTTTACTGCAATCCAACTCAACTTGAATAGTACGCTTAACAAGCAGTAAAATCATGATGTTCTCCTGAATGCGCTTTTCTTTCAGTTTTTGCGACAAGAACTTGCTAGCATTTGGTACCCAGGATTGGAGAAGCGATGAACTTAAAACTCGCTTAAGTATCTTGACGACGATCTTCATCAACAATACCGTGTTCCTTTAACACGACAACCCTCATTCGTATCCAGCTAATCCCACTCCGCGTTGAACTCGAAAGTTGACCATAGCAGGCCGTTACAGATATCCGAGCTTTTGTGGTGAAAGCTGGCCAATCTTTATAACATCTTTGCTAGAATAGTGACTCCTGGTGACTCCTGGTGCACGACACGCTTATCAGCGTTTATCATTAAAATCTCTGCTATGACCGCTCTGCTCACGCCTTGCCGCTTAATCCTGCTTCATTACCGTGTTGCATACTGAGGTATTTCATGAGATGCCGTCTAAATTACAAATGAAGTTAGTGCATATAGAGAACAATAGGGGGAGTATACATTGTAATTGATAGACTGATCTATCAATTACAATGTATACTCCCCCTAATTGATAGACTGATCTATCAATTACAATGTATACTCCCCCAAGTGTTCTAGATTTAAAATTAATGTTCTCTAACCCCGAGAACATTAATTTTAAATCTTCCTGCACTCTTTTTCTGTGCACGGTGCTGTGTGACCCAATCAAACCCGATAACACTTGCGCAAATATCCGAAATTTGCCCGCGTGACCGACTTGTGGCTCGAGTGGTTGGTTGCTTGACCCGGGTCCGGGCAGTACCTGGTGCTAGCATATTGGTAAGCGCAGCATTACAGCACACAGCAACACGTGCTCAAGTCCTCAGCACTGGTACCGTTTATAATGGAAACATCATAGGTCAAGTGTTAATGCCTGCAAATCACCGTAAAAACTCTAATCTTAATGGGTGAGGCTTTTGAATGACGGAGGAGTCAGACGAAAAGCCCAGCACTTCTGGGGCTTACCTCTGGACGTTGAAGCCACATTGACAAACTTGTCGATTGAAAAGCCTCCTTTGCCGATTAAGTAGACAAAGTGCAACCTGAATAGTTACTAGAGTGCTCGTGGCGCTCCAAAGTTTCTTGATCACAAAAATGTTATTTTTGGGCAAGGGTGAACACTTTGTACGCCAACCCGCCAGAAGAATTCACTAGAACCTTCATTAATCAAGCAAATTTTTGCAGGTGAGGCATCTCTAGTTCGTTGACAAGGAGCGGGTGTCTTATCTAAACCAGGCACAATCTTTGGTGTAGGTCTATTTTTCAGAGTGGAGATTGTTTTTCGAATCGATGCATTCCTGGGTGCAAAAGCAGTTCTTTTGGTGGCTGGCTTGGTCTTCACCAAATGATTTGATCGACCTAAAGTGCTCTAAGCTGTCTGTCGGTGCACGGTTTATATTAGTCATCTGTCCCTGGTGTGGCGGAAAGCATGTCCCAACGAATAGCATGATATTGTCATTCGCTGTAGAGCACAACTTTATTTCTGCTCTGAATACAAGCTTAACAAGCTTACTATTTATTGTCGACGCGCTTTCGTGCAGACCAGACTGTAAGCTAGCCCACTTTAGAACCGCTTTACAGTCAATTAGCGAACAAGTATGTCAGATATACAATCGGATGTCAATTAAGAGCCTTTGAAGCGGTTCTTAATCGCAGGTGGCGATGTAAAGCTCGAGTGATCAGCCCTTTGACAGCAGAATGTTGCATTATTATGAATCAGCAGGTCTACTATAGATATGTTAGGAACTTCGAAGCCGAAATCCCAAATATCGAAGGGTGAAGCTTTCATTTAATGCATCAGTCAGCAGTCATCAAATAAAAAGAATTATCGTCTTGGTCATTACTCAATACTGAATGCCTCGCATGTACATAAGGGCGCGAAAATTTGTGAAGGTCTTCTAGACCTATCAAATAGTTAATCTAGTGGCTCACGTCAATTTTTATATAGAACATGTCAGAGCAGTCGACCTATTAAAAAAGAGCACGAGCGCAGTGAAAATCTTGTGCCACAAGAGTAAATGTACGGCTATAGCCAGCGATCACGAGTGTTCAGGAGCACGTGACTCAAATATTGTTGTCGGATAGGGCGGGATCCAAGTCTTACCTTTTTTTTAGGCAAACGTGTTTCCGGTCATTAGGAGATTATCTGCTATTTTAACTGCAATGAGTTCTTAAAATGACTTAAGAAAGAGAGCCAACCTTGGGGTGGAAAATACACTCAGCAATATGTGCGCTACGGCGCCATATCCATTCGTCTACAAGCACTCAGTAAATGATTTTACACTTAAAAATGTGGCCGATGCATCAAAGGATTATTCTTTGTTTCACGTAAGTAGGTAACAAAATACAAGGGTTCCGTTAAACTTTTGAAAAACAAGCGCTTCACGATTTTTCGAAGAAGAGGATCGGAGAACTTTTACTTCGAGGATTTGAATATCTGCCTGAGGCAAACAGAGGTAGCATAACGGCAAAATGTAGGAGGACATCTAAACGCTTTCGCTAAAGAAGTTACGAGTAATATATCAGCAATGAAACACCACTATATTGAGCTTTTCAGGCTTTGTAAAGGCATGGGTCGACGCGTTACTCGAGACAATTCGGCGCTCCCAGCATTTAATGTAAAGATTATTATGACTTCAAGACCACGACTCTGAGTTTGGTATGAGTACCGAGGTCCCCCCCCACCGTCTGAGACTTTGCCTCTGTTCTTGGCTTTGCTACGCCGACAAGTGCGGGTGACCGCACGACGACTACTAGAGCATTTTTACCCGCCATATCATTGCAAAGATGAGAGGGCAAATTACTCGTACGGCAGTGTGCTTCGAGCAGCCGGTCAATCTCGGAGCTCACTGCTTAGGAAAGAGAGTTGCAAACAGCGCTTAAGAATCTCTTTCGGAGACGAGAGGCAATTGATTCAGCTGTGAAATGCAATGCCCTCATGGATTGATGAGTTCAACACTCCGTTGATAACATAAGTGTGCAAAATAGCCTAGAAAAGTCGCAGCTTGACTGTCAGAGCCGATTGCGCAGCACAAGTGTTGCTCTTCATTAAGACGGTGTTCCGTCGGAGCAGGAGCAGCACTTCTTGACCGCTAAGGGTCAAAGCCATTTTAGGTGGGAAGCACGTTGATGCATAATTCCCTTCACATATGCCAAGGGCTGTTCGTAAAGTCGCGCGGCTATCTTGCTTCACGGGTTTTAAGCTAGCCGTTGTCGATGTTCCAGCACGACAACTAAAGGCCATTGCATATTGAGATCAGAAGCAATTTTTGACTACTCGCTAGGGTATTGTAAGAGTGACTCCATACCCGAGCTCAGAATTCACGCTTGCAGCGCCTGACCTGGCATAATCCCGGAATTTTAGGCTGATCTTGCCTTATAGCGTACAGGAAAACGAGATTGAGCATTGGGGCGATCGCTTACTGACAGCAGAGCGGCGAAAGCGTCCTGACAATTAATTAGAATAAATTCCGATAAGTGCAGCCATTGTTAAAAAATGGGACGGTGTAGTGAAGATGACGCATGTACATTGTGGCAAGTACACACGACTCATCCAACGTTACGAGGTCGACCTAAAAACGACCTGAAGAACCAGAGACCAATCTAAGCATATGCTCATGAGCCGATGCTCTCCAGCAGGCGCGGCTGTCATAGCATTTTATATCAATATGCAGGACATGAACTTACTTATGTAACTATTAGATCATTTCCACAGAGCAATATTTGTTCTGGAGTCGTGTCAAAGCTGCACCACTCCCAATGATTGCGGTTCCACATTCTGGCCAAGATTTCGTTTGTTTAGCAAAGCAGAGACAACAGCGGCCCAACCACGTAATGGGCTCAAAAAGCTAAGAGTAAATTTCTAGCCCAGCTAACGGATTTTATATTTGACCTATACGCGTACTTTAAGGACAAAACTCTTACTTTATGAGGCCATATGAACGTCGCTTTGGTAAACTAGTGGGAATAAAATAGCATGTAGAAGCTCACAACGCTTGATAAATCAATTAAATAGACCGAATGTTGATCACGTGCAAGCACAATTTAAGGAACATACTTGCTGCAGGATATTTCCGGTGGTAAAGGATGTAGATTCTTCAAAATGCGATGCCAGCATCTGCCAACGTGCGCAACGTCAAAATAATGTCGAAAATCATCAAAATGAACGGCTCTAAAGTATATATTGAAGCGATCACGTACGAAGCAGTCCGACCGGAATAAATTCTGCAATTTATTACGAGAGAGACTGGTTGCTACATTAGGAGAAGTCCCGAAGCTTGCTTATAACAGATACAAGGATGATACGGGGACAAAGCTAACCACAGAAACGGAATATTGGCACCGGTAAAACTGCATGTTGGTCTTATCGTACTTCACATGAAGCTGGAGTACTAGGCGTAAGGTCGCTACTGTTCTAGATCTAGGCTTAAACAGTGAACAACATCCTGCGTACCAGCCGCAGAGAGCGAGCTCTCTTGTTGAAGAGAAGAAGCATTATTTTTGGGGTCAGCGAAGTGGTCGAACCGCACTTTCAAGGTGCGGATTAAAAATTGAAGCTTTGTCAGCACATAACAACTAGATTGTGCTTCAATTGTTCCGAAAAAAAATTCCCAGAAGTGGTAGCTAAAGTTGTTGCTCAATTACGTATTAGCTAAAAAGCACAGCAACGTTATTAATTGAATGCAACTTCGAGGCTATTTGATAAAAATTAAAGCTTTGTCATCACATAACAAATAGATTGCGCTTCAAGTGTTTCGAAAAAAAATCCCCAGAACTGGTAGCTAGAGCTGATGCTCATGTACAAATTGACTAAAAAGCACAGCAATCCAGTAGCTTGAATGCAATTTTGAAGCTATTGCTTCTTTCCTCTTAGTATAGAATTTTCTATGGCAAAAAAGCACGCTTGCATACCTAAATGGCACGAAAACGTTTTATTCAAAATGCGCCACTGGAAATTGTGGACTGATATTCTAGTACCATTAGTCGGTGATATGTGTGTCAAATGGAATTCTGAGATTTCGAAGCACTGCATCTTGTTTGGTTGTGCGCTAGTATGGCATAACTGAATCAATGTGGACGGCCCGCGACCAAGTAATTGCCAAAAGAAAGAAAATGACTGAAACTAAAAACCAACTAAAGCGCTTCGGCGTCATGCCAACGAAAGTGGCTGTGGCAATATTTGATGTGAATAGGCGTTAAGTGTAGAGGTCGTTGTGTTGGGCTGTGAGATGAGAGAAAAGTTCAGAAAGCTAATGACTTAGCTAATTAAATTCTTTCGTTTTTTTAACACTGTACCAAAAGCGGGGGGGTAGTCACCGATTCGTGAAATCGGCAAAAGCTTAGAGATGATGGAGTACGTTACCCCTAAGTAGGGGCCGTGTAAGCCATGTCAAGCAAGTGCTATAGGGTTGTTCATTACACTTAACCCGAGTCTATCCGGTTCCGGGGATCGAACCCGGGACCTCCCGGTCCTGAAGTGAGTAGTAAACCACTGCACCACAGGATCGGTGGCAAAAGCTTAGAGCCGCTACATTAATGCACCTCTGGATACGGCTGCGTTTCATGAGTCTAACGCATAATCTACATCGCCGCAATCTGCTTTTGTTTTCGAGTTATCATTGGTGACGTGAAGCTATCGCTCCATATTTGTGCGACATCTGGGTGCTCGATGACATGCCTCAAAAAAAAAAAAAAAATCCAAAAAACCCGGCATATTTAATATGAGGGTTCTGTTTGTGATTTCGCGCCGGAGACTTGCTATTTAAATTGACCCGGATCGCGTGCGGCCCGCGGCGCGACGCACTTTCTCTTCCGACTCAGCAACAGCGGACAAGCCGCTCAGCGCAATGGCGCCGCTCAGCTGTACTCATTAGAATGGGCGGTGCCCCGTGTCAAGCGCTGCGGATGCGACCACGACGGCGTCCCTGTAGCTGTCAAGATGACGCGGAAGAGAGGCCAACACGAAGAGTGTCCCCGAGAGCAAGCGCCCAAGATGCTCGTGTGTCGACTACGTATATGGCGACCTCTTTGAGTCACCAATCAAGCTCAAGCCAATCCCTGCCCAGAATGGAAAGTACTCCTTGCCGGTAACGCTTCTGTGAGCCACACCCATATTCACGTCTCTCGAAAATCCTGGCGATGTTCTGAGGCTTTTAGTTCTTCTCCAGAAGCCATCGAATTCTGCTTTGGGCACGCAGCCACAGCTGAGGCTCGCGAGGATCCATCGTCTTGGATCGGTGAGCTTGACACGTCCAAGCAGATTATATGCAATCGGTGACAGTACTATCACGCGTGGGTTCAATCGGGCTGGGGTGTGCGGATGAAGAAAGTGTTCATGTATGGGAGGCAATATGCAGCTGAGTTTCACGCAGAACTGTACGAGCTATTTCTCCAAGTAGAACGGCGACAGTCAGATAAGCTTGGGCCTGGAGGAATGCTTGAGATACTGCAGCAACATCATCCAGACCGACATGATCTTCCTAGCGAGAACGAAATCCGACAAGAAATCGCAAAGTTTCGGATGAGTGTCAAGCCACGCGCTCCGACTTCGATTGTGCCTAGTTTATCAAGTGAGCAGAGTTCAGTGCGTTTTAGAGCTGCAGATGCGTCCTTCGACTCCTTGCTCGACCGAAAGCATGCGCTCGCTGTGTATTACTCCACGTACAGTGAGGGTGGGCTATCAGACAGTCAACTCAAGGCAATGTTCAGCAGTAGTAGTCGGCAGAATTATACGTGTCATACACAAATAGGCAGTATTATACGTGTCATACACAAATGTTGCACAAATTAATAATGAATCTCGAAAAGATGATATCTTTTAACTGACAGGCATAGGTTCGTATGGCCTCTTCGAGGTCGCATATCTCCACGAAAACTGCTCCGATTTCTACACAAGTTGTACGAGGAGATCCCTGAGATCCCCAACAACCTAGCGGACGCTGGTTCCATATTAGATTCGCTTTTGCCGATTTCGTTCCCCACCGATCACCAACCCAAAATACCACTTTTTGGTACAGCTGACTCAGAAATCCACAGTCAAAAAAATAAATGAATAAAAAGATAGCTTAAATCTTATTTAATTTTTAGCTCTAGAAGGTCTGAAAATTATCGATACATTTAAGGTCGATGTCCTAACAGCTGCATTGGAAGTTAGGAAGGCTTTAAACTACAAATTATGCCCGATTTACTTAATTTAAACTTGAAACGCAAAGTTCTTTAATTGATTAACATTTAAGTTGAACCACGATTCCATAGATGGAGGACGAATTGATTGCACAGCGCGATGCGGCCGTTGCTGTGACCAAGGAGCTTCAACGTCAGCTGCAGACTCATCGCGCGCAATTAGAACAAACGTTTGAGCGTCGCACGCTGAATGCGGAGCGTTTGCGGCTGCACGCAGAAGAGAAGCTACGCTGCGCCATCGAGGACCGCGATTGGTGTGAAAGCTGTTGCCGACAGCTGCTGGTGCTGACGTTGTTTTTGGGCTGCGGTGGCGCCGTCCTTGGATGGTCTGTGGGAATGCTGGTGCTATTGCTGGTCGGTGAGCCGCTCGTAGGTTTTCTGTTAGTGCTGCCTGCTATGGCCCTAGGAATGCTCACGGGGTTGGCGATAGCCAAAACTAAAATCCAGGTGGAGACCAGACGCCGAGCGTTAAAAAAAAGAGACACTAGACGGCATTTTGAGGTGGAGACGATCATTAGCAATAGTATCGGAGAGGAAGAACAGCCTTTGGCGCCACTAGAGAGCTTTTCGGGTATGAAGGACGTTGCGGATGAAAATTCACGGCACGCAGAGCAAGATAGACGAGAAATGGAAGCTGAGGAAATGCAGGTGGATGCAGGGTCTACATCATTGCTAGGTATGGGCTGGAACGCAGCGTGGTTTACGCTTTGTGCGACCCGAGACATCGCGCTGGGAATTTACAGTAGAAGAGACTATGTTCGAGGCATATTGTACCCGTCTGAAGACAAGCATAAGAAGAAGCAATAGCCGCGGGGCAGATAATTAGTAAAATTTTTGATAGCAAATTGTTTGCCAGATGTGTGAACATATGTCAATAGTTATAGCGAAAGTACATTTTAAGCGATGAACTGCAATCGCAGTGCATTTTTTCTGCTTGTACCTATTGAGCGCGTTGACCGAGCGATAATACTGTCTTTACATATTGCGCTCGTCAAATAACATATGACTCACTTGTTGCTGCGGTCTAGATCAACGAATTGAGCCTGCAATGATGTAATTGGGAAGCCCATCAATCGACATGTTGCAACAAGATTACACAGACTGTGCGGAGGATGCTGTCCATCTCAGAACGAAGCTCAATCCGTCAACGCCTCCACGAACCGTACCGATGCCAATGCTCGTTGCTCCGTTGGATCGGCATACCACTTCGGCACCATTTCGACGATGGGCGATCGCGCATTCTGACTGTACATCTCTAGCTGACTACCATCCAGTTGCCGTAACTGGCTCAAAGATGAAGCAATTTGATGGCGCTGGCGTGCTAGCTTTCAAGAGGAGCATTTGCGTCTGCTTCCAAGTTGGAGCTTCTGATACATGTATATGCTGCCCTAGTTTATTTCGCTACTGGTTGGCAAAATTTATTGTCAATCCGACCTTCTCCAGCTGTCATTGCAGCATATGCTGCATGGGAACATCGCTTACGTTATGTAAAAGTTATGCTTCTTCAGATCAATGACCATTCGTTACCATCGATAATATGCTATCGTCGAAAGATAGTGGTCTTTATATGGCAATAGGGACTGAGAAGCGGTCTGATCACTACACCAAGATATACAATAGGTTATATATTACACTCTGCTACAAAGGTCAATCCCTCATCACCTAAAAAGCCACTGGCAAGCACTTTCTCTCACAGTTAGTCAGTTGCTTGCACTATTTCGCCACATTGCACATTTCGATCGCGTTCTACAAAGCGAGATCACCCACACCCGACGGACTAGACTCCTTGGATGTGCCTTGCTTAATGTCGCTCGAGTAAGTGTTGGTGTTTGGGCTGGAGAAATCGGAAGAAATTTCAAAGGGCACAAGACTGAACTCGATGGCAGTCACCGTATTATCATCATCAGTGAGGACTGATGCCATGAGCGTAACTGTTGAGATGTTATTACCAGCACCCTGTGCCTGCACAATGGCGCTGATAGGCTTTAGGCTGCTGCTAACGGACTGCACGATCGTGTCGAGCTTGCTATTGTCCAGACAAAGACAAGCGCGCAGTGTGTTGACATTCACAAGGTAGTCCTCGGTCTGGCCAGCCTGCTCCAAAAAGGCCGAATTGACAGCCAGTAGTTGCATATTCAGGTCAACAACGAGACGTGGAGTCGAAGATTGCTCAAAGCATCGCTTGAAAACAGTGTCCATGGGACTTCCAGACTGCGGTTGCGAGCGAAAGTTCTCGGCCTGCTTTTCGGCTCGTTCGGCCTTTTGTTTAGCAATCAAGAGGTTACTACGCAGCATACCAACGTAGTGATACGTGTTGTCCAAAATCGACTGTTTATTCTTCTTGGACTGCACGCCAGCCTCGTCTAGCAGCGATTTGAGTTGATTGATTCGATCATTCAGCTTGAACATGCGTTTTTTCTCCTTCATGTTAAGGTCTTCACGAGACCGCTTCGAGCCCGAATGCGATGGCGTGTTTTCACCCGCGGAGCCTCCAGAATTGTAGTCGGTAGACACATGTAGCATATGGGCCGTCATTTGAGGGGGTGCGTAGTATTGACCTGGGTGCTGCATATTCATCATGATGGGCTCGTGATCAAAGTCACCCTGCTGGTGCTGCGGAGTCTGCGCCTGATGCTGTGGATTATGCTGCATATGCGGTTGCGGCGTCATATTGTTCGAATGAACAAGCTGCTGAAAGTCATGAATGCCCGGGCCGTGGTGAAAAGCCCCACCATTGTCAAGCAAAGTGTTGAAAAGTTTAGGGCGCTCGCTGTGCTGGTGGTGAGGGACAGCCGTCTGGTAGTGCGAGTAACCATAATCGTTCTGAAGCATCTTGTCGTCGAGCGGGTGGATAGAAAGATGTGGAGTTAGTGCGACGAATGTGAACAATCGGGTGTTTGGCTGGACAATGAGTGGGATACGTCCAAATGGCAAATGAGCAGCTGGTAGAGGAGGCGATCAAGAACAATCGATATCGATTTGGAAAGGGAGCGGCTTGCCGTCTTATCGCGAAGCCTCTACAGACAAGAAAGCGAGGAGGGAGCTATTTCTTGCAGAAAGGACTAGGGCCCGAAGCAATTTTCTATGCGCTGTGCATCGCATCCGATGCAAAGACGAGGCAGCTACGATGGTGACCAAAGCTGCAAGTCTTGCTTGGGTGCTGGCGGTGGTCAAAGGCTCCAATAAGCATAGAGAGCTCATATACCTGAAGTGACTTGCATACTTACCGGTACCAAGGCCTTTGTTTGGCTGAATGATTTGGTTATTGCGGCGCTTCCCATCCTGCACGCAAGCTCCGCGCAACAGCATCCTTCAAGGTGAAGCTGCTTGCTCAACAATTTATTACGGTACCGAATAAAGGAAGGCGATCGAGCCCTTAGACCGCCGCTATTAGTTTGTTTCGTCGCGGCGAGCTTTCGCCAACAGCCAGGCCTATCTAGCTAAACCAGCTGCCAAATACGATCAAAATCGCTCACGGCGGACTGAGCCAGCCGGCGTTGACAGCACATGGTTTTTGGTGTATGCAAGACATATAGTTTCCAGAAGACGCGTCTGATAGTTCGCTCGTTTACTGTATCATATGGTACATATATGCAAGACATATAGTTTCCTGAAGACGCGTCTGATAGTTCGCTCGTTTACTGTACATGTACCAGGGCTTACTGACCTTGTGTCCAGCAGCGACGCTGTGACGACTGAGACGGCAAATCCCATAAGACGACCTAGACTTCGCGGTACGCCTACGCACCACACGTAGTCTCTTTCTTTTGGTGACCGATAAATGTGGCGCGCTTGCCACTTGACCGTCAGAAGACACGGCCTTGCATAAAGTAGCCCAACGGTCAGAACAGGTGACGAAATGATGACGGCAGCGTGCCTCGTTTTGGTACCTGTTGAGGTTGCTGACGCCATCGCACGCCAATTCTGCATAGTGGTTCCCCTTGCCTCAAGGCGCAAAGTCGAACACTGAGGCTACAGTATCAATCCATAGGTTGCTGTGCAAAATAAGTTTACAATTAGCGATTTTTATCAAGGCAAACAACACTGTTGCGCTTTCTGATCAAGAGTCGTTCAATAGCAGAAAGCTATCTACCAGGGTGGTTGTCACTGCCAGCAAAGCATCTGCACTGGATCAATCGGTAAGCATTTGGCCTGCAGCGGTTGAAGGAATACACCTTTACACAATCCTGTATTGTCCAAGTCAATGAGTAAAATAACTCTTCTTCAAGTTTGTCTATTTTAAGATGTGCTGAATGCACTTTATAAGATCTGAGCACTCGAACGTGAAAACGACGTCCTCTTTACACCGTACCTTGCACGTAATTTTTCTTGAAAGTCTTCATCGATCGATCCATTGCTACTTCATGATGCACTCGCAACTCGCCTTGACTAAAGCATTTTTGCAGGGCTGCAATGTATCCAATGCTTATAAGCAGCGCCTTCAATACTTTGTGTCAAAGAAAACAGCGACAACCCGGCGGCTCGATTATGCTCTACCTACAACTCTTTCGGCCTTATTAAAGCTCCCGCCAGCGCTCGCTCGATTGTGCGCAAGATACTGCTTTCGAACGGACGAATGTTCTGATTTCTATTACTGCATTCACCGTATATTAAGCTTGAGCTTCCGCAGCCAACCCTACGCTTTTTGACATTGCATATATTACCGACTACCGACATACTTACTGACGTAAACCGCTCAATTTCCGAGATATTGCGCGACAGTGTCTTGCGAGCACGATCTTTCAATAAACGATCGATCCGCGGATCGACGCCTGCGACAAATTCCAGTTTGATATCTATTTAATGCAATACATTACTATACTAGTTTGGTCCGACCGATATATTTTTGTTACATACTGCATTCGATTTTCGGAAAAGGTTGGGGTGACGCCCTCCTTCCAAGCGCGGGGGCTTAATGCTCGCGCGCTTCGGGCAGGTGCTCTCGGGCATCTGCAGGTCTCTAACGAGTCTCACCCTCGACGCGACGGTCTCCAGCACCAGGCCAAACCCCCCTTCCACGCCCTTAATCGCGCCAACCGCATCCGGATTGGCTCCTTTAATGTGAATTCTCTAGGTTCGAAGCGCAAGAAGCACGTAACACTCCCCGAAGATCTCCGGCGCTACCGCGTCGATATCCTTGGCCTCCGAGAAACCAAGATCTACGATAGAGGTGAGCACCGCATTAATGACTTCCTTCTAACCCTGAAAAAAAAAAAAACGAAGCCAAGACCGAAGTCACCGAAATCCGCCGCTACTGCAACCCGTCGGGCGCCACTCGACACGCCCGATCCCGAGAAGAAACCTGGCACCACACTAAGAAGCTCGGAACACTCCTCGGCGATATTAAAGATCTATCCCGACGCAAGTCCCTGGCCACCCTCGCGCTCCACCGCCTCTGGTCCGTCTGGCTCCGCCCCACGTTCATTTCACCCAAGACACGCATTCGATTGTACAACATCTACGTTCTACCTATTCTGCTGTACAACTGGGCTCTTACCAAGTCAGAGCTCCACGGCCTCGAGAGTTTCCATCGCCGCCAGCTTCGCTACGCTCTTGGCTATCGCTACCCCCGACCCATTTCGAATGCAAGACTCTACGACCTTTGTGATGAGCGGCCGCTGAGACTACGACTGACACAAGCTCGCTGGCGCCTGTTTGGCCATGTACTTCGCCGCAATCCCGACATTCCAGCTAATCTCCAGATGCGTGCCTACTTCTTCTCCACCGCAGCAAATTGGCGCGGACGTCCCCGCACCACGCTCCCCTCGACACTCGACCACAATCTTGTTTCCCGTGGCTCCGGCTTTCGACTCCGGACAGCACAAGACCGAAAGAAATGGAAGACCCATACGACCTCGGTGCTGGATGCACTGCCCCCCGAACGAGACTCGACGTATGCGGACACCACTCTATGCCGTGGACTAGCCAGACTGAGCCTAGCACGTGCATACCTTGGCAACGCGATAACGTAATACATTACATTACATTACTGCATTCGACTCTAATCAGGCAGTACCAGAGTAGAGGGTGAGGCCAAATAGGTATTTTACGCGGGTGCTTTGATGACTAAACACTAAAAAGCACTGGCGATACGCGAAACCATCTCCGGGTAGTTCCAATCATTCTTAGAATGAATTTCTTAACAAAACTGCGGCGGTAACGGCAAGTTTCCATGCTATGTGTAATCTACCAATGTATCTTGACTTCCTAAAACGCCGAGTAATATCCTTTAGCAAAATTTGGTGCGGAGCAAAAAAACGGTCATATCGCTAAATTGCGCTACAATAATTACACTACCAAAACTAATTTTTGAACACTGCGCGAGTGGCGGTCTTAGAGTGTTCGAGCTACGCACAAAGCAGATGAGCATATATACTTACGACACGTTTTGCGCTGACTGGGTTATACCCTTTCGAGAGGCCCTCCTACTATTCCTCGAGCCCGTTACCCAAAAAATGAGTGAAGGTTTTGTAAATGATAACTATATTTTTTGGTCTGAACGTCTACCACATTGGACGAGGAGGCGCTGGAAATTAAACTTAAAGCTAGGGTATGGAGTCACTCGTTCATTACTCTTATGTGCAGCCGAATGACCACTGCATACATATAGAGCGCTCGATACATCAAAGTCCACATTCAAACAATCATGTCATAGCTGCTCCAACAAGATCTTTTATCAATGCTTTTTGACGTGCTGAGACGTTGTACATGCCATTCCCGTCCATCTATCTTAGCGTGGTAACCATGTAAATTTACACAACGCTCTTGGCACTTGTAAGCTTGTCTATACTTTACGAATCACTAAACATAAAAGCGTCTTTGACTCTTGACGATCAAGCAGTGCCGCTTTCGTCTCAGTTCTGGCAGAAAAAATACTTGCGCGATAGAAAGGATGCAATTAAAGTTGATCTGGGTTGGCCTGGGGGTCAAGCCGCGAATACTGAAGGGTGACCCCAGCTTAAGGCGGAGCTGGGCTCCTCTAGTCGTAAGACCCAAAAACTTCACCTTCAGATCAACCGTCTCGCACCTTTAAAAGCTAATTCGAACTCCGTCGACAGGTCGCTTTTCTTCCAGTGAGCTCTGAATTCGGCCGACAGCTTTGAAGCTTATTGCATTACTAGTCATCGTTATGACCTATACGGTATGGGCGCTATCAGCCACCATACGGCCACCCGTACTCGTCTTACTTGCTAAGTCGAGCGTAGAGACAAAACCTTAATGAGATGATGGGAGCACCTCAGCACTCATATAGAGATTAAGCCACAATGATTTTTTATTGACTTAAGCTTTTCCACTTGGTAAAAGGCTCTTTTTAAAGAGAGTGGCGAAGCATTGAGATAGATTCGACTGCAAAAAAAGACACAGTTGGTCGTGGGTATGCCGCGACTAAAAAGTTCGAGTACTGGATCATTTTTGGAGACAAGGTAATATGTAACAGCCGACTAATTCCGCATAATAGGATCTTAATCAGTCAAATTCTCAGCCCTGCTGTGGGTGAGTCTTCTGTGAAAGTAATCATCGTGAAAAATGTGGAAGGTATTGACCGTTGTAATTATACCAACAAAGGCAGGGGTGCTGACGTCTTAAGCATACTTGAGTGGCTTGCTAACCTTTACTTGTAAAATCCCTCCCACAAGAGCTATATATAGCGCTCTAGATAAAGAAAGCATAGTTTCACATGTGAATAATATCTAGCCACCAACTTCGGTCAACAAAGCTCCACAAGCAAATAAAAATGCCCGCAAGGCGCTCGATAATAAGAGGCTAAAGTGATCTATTAAAGCGAGTATATTAGCTTTTTCTAGAAAGAAAAAGAAAATGAGTCACGAATTCGATCCTCAAATGTCACAGATGAATCCGTGGCGGACAAGAAGAGCTTGTCCACGCCAGTAAAACTGGTCGTTATTTCCAGCAGACGCTCTTTATGTGAGAAACTACCAAATGAGTCATAGCAAGTAGACTATAGAGAGATCAAAGGTACTAATCTTTCGATTAATTTAAAAATCGGAAAAGTCTTGGTGGTATTCGCAAAGTCGAGCCCTTCTAAAAAGTATAAACACTTGAAGCTAAACAAAGTTGTCTTGGATTAATATTACAGGCGGAGTACATTGGCCTAGGCCCAGAGGTTTTGTTTGTCCTTAAGGATTTCGAAATGTCCTTATTCGAGGAAACTTATATGTGATTCTTACGAACAGACCATCAAACCTTCTCTCGTATACAGAAGCCAGACACCAGATAAGCCCCTCTAGGTAGTAAATGTTATAAAATGTAGCGATGTCCGCTGCAGCAAAAGCAGCGTGAGCTCATTGATGCCTTCTTTGCCAAAGTGGCAAACAATCGCGTGTTTTAAAAGTGAAACTACTACACTCGTCACCGACATTTTTGTTGTAAGACTGAGCGTTCAATAACATTTTTTATACTTTGAAAAACTATGCAATTCAACGATACCTCATATCAGCGAAGTTTGCTTTTTTCAACAATATGTCATGGCTTGTTGCTGAGTATATAAACGAAGCGCTATATGTACCGACCACGACGGTAAGTACGTCCAGTGGCATAAGTTGGTGACGCCACGAGAGCTTCGAATCACAATTGTATATCAAATTACAAATTTACACAGTCAGACTCTGACAAAATATGCGTCTATAGCTGCTTTGGTCGAAGAGGAGGCTGTGTTTGCCGCTGCACTCTGACAAATGCTGTTTCAACTTTTAAAAGCCCGATTGTTCATATGTTACATCAGGTCATTCACAGATGTATATTCGAACGAGTCGTGTCTATCGGATGCTAGAGCACATATGTGCACTGAGGCACCAAATCTGTGGGGCGGTAAGCTATATATGTTCACACTCACATATGCAGTTAACGCTCTGCGTTTATGAGCTAAGACACGATAAAGCTCCATTACCTCTTTAAAGCACGATTTTCTTATGATATCGATGGAAAAGAGCTCTAAAAGCGTTCAATTTCCAAGTCTTCATTTTGGCACCACTTTCCAACAAATCTGTCATGGAAATTTGTAAGACTTTGACAGTATATAATCAGTAGGGCAAGAAATTCATTTTCATCCGCCAAATACATATACAAGAAATTTCGAGTAAGCAAGGATGAGAAAATTTTATTTTATACTTAAGGTGATGAAGTGTTGCTGAGTACAGAACTCAACCGCTAGAAAGAGCAAGTTCACTTATTTTGAATGAAATAAATGTCTTTTCATCGGGCTTTATGCGGTCCTGGAAAGGCATGGGTCGGCGTCTAACATCAACAATTCCACGAGAATATCGACGCACCTAAAACTATATGTTGGACTTCTTAAATGGAATATTTCGATCCTCGGAATGCCGAGTTTTAAATAACGCATGGGGTGTTTAAGCACATCTTGAAGGTATTGGCCTCTCGCTCATGGTTGATGGATGTGCCCGTAGTCGCAGCCGTATCGGCCATAAAGTCGAAGAACCGAGTAGCCAATAGGCTGTATTTCTCTAAGCGGCTATTTGAGCTTGGGAGTCGCTTTATTGAACAACGACTTTCCATTGATGCTAGGTAATCTCAGGCTGAAACGCTTGACGGACATACCATCTGTGTAGCTCATGGATGACAGTGCCAAAAAAGATCGACTCCTTTTCAAGGGCTTTCGCCCCGACTAAGCTCGGACCAACCACAAGAGCAACCTTTCAAGGGCGTGCACAAGGGCTTAAGTAGTCCTTATGTAAGAACCAAAGGCAGAGATCCTCTGACGACTGAATAGACGCACATCCATCCGGATCGATTTGAGAAGCAGAGCCGCTCAATAAAGGCCAAATGCTTTTCGAGTGGCGAAGCTTTTCCACTTTTCCAACCTTGTATGAGAAATTAATTGGCTACGTGACAGGTGCTCAAAGCTGATTGCGACCGCCTTTGTGGCTCGAGAGGATAGTCGCTTGGCATAGGACGAAATGGTATCTGGCTCGATATTCTGAAAATTGTGTTAATGCAGCCGAATACAAGTCACGAAAGGAACAAGTAATCACACTGAAAAGTGTGAACACTACACCAATATGCATCCAAATAGATTTGGGACAGCTGGATGAGCTAAACGCTTCTTTGATAGAAAAAGTCCTGTAATTCAATGAGACGTACAGAGCCCGCCTACAGAATGAACCGGTTAGCTATAAGCATTTCGCGCTTGAGACAGCTAATTTCAAGCGTGTGTATTCTGATAGATAAAGCATATGTTTTGCTCACGACTTAACTATTTCAGCTTACACACAGAAGTACTTCGTCCAAATTGGTTTCGGGTTGTAGCACTCTTGAGGATTACAATGGATTAATTAACTAAATTGCCGAGATGAGAGTACTCAAGGATATGCCCATATTGGATGTACGCTCCCTTTCTTTAAAATCTTACGACGCCAGGTAAAATCTGTGAGTAAGACTTGACGCGGCGCTAAAAGTATACGCATGGCTGCGGGTAGATCAAAATGAAACAATATCTTATATATAATCATATGTGCTTCAAAAGAGCTCCCGTGGCGCTCGAAGCAGATACACATGTTCGGTACCATTGCTTGCATTGTCTTTTCTGAAGCTCGGCTTCATCCGTGCTACCATGTTGTCCAAAGCGTATACGGTACGTTGGTACACGGCGGTTGTCGAACCAAGAAATTCCTTGCTCACTGCATCAGTGACGTTGTTTATTAAGCCAGGACTAAAAGCTGTCGTCTTGTACCTATAACCCTATTCTTAATCCTCAATTTTTGATGACTTTATCAACAAAAAAATTCGGCGTCATATTTTTGTTTCCGGAAAGCAGGGACACTTATTGGTAAGGCCTTTTGTATGACCGGTGAGTCGGACGACAAATTTGACAACATTAACAGACAATCACGCCGCTTTAAGAACGTCGTTATGTTTTTGAGTCTTCTATGTGGATCTAGTGGGTAAAGAGCCAGGCGAGTGTAAGCCATATTCTTCGAAAGTGGAGTGTCTGGGGATCACTGGTCAAGGAAGACGTATAAAACGCATTCCCTGGAATGGTAGAGCGAGAGCTTCTCTTGCGGCCTTCTTTGCCTAAGCGGCTCTTCAACGACCCGCTCCTGGCACGCGCACAGCCACACCTACAGGCGCCATCTTTGCATGCGCAGCTTTTGTTGTTGGTTCAAATTTAAAGTAGGTGCAGCATTAAGTGCAGATATCGACTTAAGTGCGGAGATTCTTACGAAATCCAAAGCATCTTTCTTCATAGCTGGCGTGATAGTTTTAAAGCAACCTGGCCGACCGACAGTTATCTTTGCTGCCCATCGGGTCGTTGTTATGATCAAACCGATACCAGTATAAGAATATGAAATACATGGATAGCGCTCCTCTGTCTCCTCGGGATATCTTTCAAGCTTTAGTGGAGGAAGGCGAACAAACGGTTGTGATTAAGGCAGCTTTTGCTTGATATAATCCTCAAAAGAATGGTAGCTCGTGCACGACAGGCATACCAGCTTGCATAGTTAAGCACCGGAATAAAATTCTATCATCCGAAATACTCTTGTGCATGCAAGAAATTATAGCTTGGAAAAGCATTGCATCAAATAAAGAAGTCTCTAATTTGCAATTTATTGCACACGTCGAACTTCTTACGAGGGAAATCAATGAGCATTCTTTAACCGCGATTGTTAAGATGGCACCTTTTGCTCGCCTCCTCTATAATAGGTGCTTTGTGACTTCATCGCGATCGCTATCGGGGTAAAAGGCCGTAATGGTTAACATGTTGTGCGACCAAACTGTTAAAAGTTTGATAGCCCAATTGCATCATACCCATATCTACCGCACACCATAAGCCATTCGAATTATATGTATTCCAGATCTTCCATTAAAATTGAGCAGCCAGATTTAGTGTGCTGTACAACGTGCGTTGCTAAGAAGTACGCTCACGTTTTGAACGGGTGTTTGTACGGGTGCTGCTTCAATGCCTAGCTTATTTGTGAATATTTGCAGCTATTCTTTTTCACTTGTTTTTGAAGCTTAAATGTCAGTGACCGGTGTGAAAAATTTGACTTCAGCCGTATATCATCCCTTGAACTTTTGACAAAGAAGTCATAAATTATCTTGCATCGGTGGTTTACACAGTACTTTGTATCTAAACCAAGACCAATTTTGTGCTTCACTATATTATCCGAATGTAGTTTTGATGGTGCATTTCTGGACAACTAACCTGATTATTTCATTGTTAAGTTAGCTCGGATCCTAGGTGTCCTGCACTATCTCTGAGTCTAGGCGCAACGTACGCTACCCAAGAGGCCAATTTTAAGACATGTTTGTCCAAGACAAAGTAACAAAACAGTGCTTTCATCTGTTGAAATATCACCTCAAACTTATTTTGGGCTCATAATCTAGTCAACAACTCAACCGCTATTCCTCCTCCAAGGATCAGTTCCTTTGAGCACCTCCGCACATCCGCACATGCCGTGGCACGACGACCACTCTAGCCATCAGCTAAAACCTCATGGTAAGATTGATTTGTCAACTACGAAATCAATCTTTACTACCAGAAAACGCTTTTGTATAGCGTCCCCGTTTATTCTTGCGAAGCTGTACACCCGCTCGCAACGTGTTTCACTTCCTATTTGGAAAATATGTGCTATCCACTGAGGCTTGCGGAAGTGTATTACACGCAGGATTCATTCACCAGTGCTTTGCTATCCATCTATGACACTGTGTGACGCACTGAGTTTTTAAGCCTTATGTACCCATCTTGTGGAGCTTTGTTATCTCCATTTGGCGGCGATATGTTACCAACTTTTGAAGCCATGTTACCCGCATTTAAAACGCTATTTATAAGTCTTTGCCACTGATGCTGCCACGTGAACTAACGTCATAACGCTTTTCCTAAAAAGACATCAGTCAGTATTTTAATTATCATATATAAATTATTAAGACGAGCAAGTACAAAGGCAATAGGGTTGGGAACATGAAACCCTTTTCCACGAAAGGGGGCGTGGGAAGCCGATAACCTTACCCCTACGATTCGAAAAACCGGATCGTGCACAAGGACTTTAATGAGAGGCGCATTCTTTTATCACAAAAGCTCGGTTCTATGTTGTGACGCGGAGCAGCACATGACACTGCTGCATTCTCGTCGACACTTGTTGCCTCAGACGCCCACCACCACTAATCGCCCGACCTTTAACATGAAAATGGTCCATACAATTTAGCAAGCTTTCCGTAACAGAATAGCTACCGTACTTGAGGTAAACGCTTCGTTGTTCCTGTGCGTGGTGGAGAAACCTTGGCATCTATTGTGCGCTGTACATTAGTCGTAGGCTCGTTCAGAACAAATCTGATTTTAAAAAGCACTTACGCAAGAACACGGTGACTATACAAATGCAAATCTCACGAGCTTAATGTTCTTCAGTGTTACGGCTGAGGCGACCCAATCCATTCAAAGCGGCGACACGATAAGCTTCCGCTAAAGTAGGATAATTAAATACGGCGTCGCGAAAGTACGTCAAGGTACACTTCATGGCCATTGCGACTTGTCCAATGTGAATAATTTCCGTGGCTCCTTCTCCGATGGCGTGCACACCAAGCAACCTTAAGGTGTCAGGATCAAACAAAATTTTAAGCGTACCACCAGCCATTGCCCCCATCATTTGGCCCTTTGCTAGCTCCGAGTATTTTGCTATGCCAATCTCGTAATTTACGCAGTCTTTCGTGAGTTGCTGCTCCGTTTGGCCGACCATCGAAATTTCTGGTATGGTATAGATACCGTACGGGTAATCGCCACTTTTCAACTGGCTGGTCGTGGCAACATCCTCGTTTGATTTCCACATGTGGCATGACGCCAGACGGCCTTGTTCCATACTCGTAGATGCAAGAGCAGGTGCACCAATGCAGTCACCGGTGGCGTAGCTTTAGAAAAGCACATTAAGAAAAGTCACAATCATGTAACATAAGCAAAAGACCACACTCCTACATGTGAGGTCGGTCGGTCTGATAGTGCTTGTTTACGTTAATGAGGCCGCGTTGGTTCCGTGAAAGTCCCACTGCTTCCAAATTCAGACCGTCCGTTGCTGCCTGTCGACCCACCGTGTACAGAAGTGCATCGGCACTTATGACTTTTCCACTGTTAAAAAACACTTTAACGCGGTTGTTCGTCGTCTAATGCAATACAAGGATTACTATCATCTCAAAAATCGCGAACTTAGACTTCGACATCTTACCTCAACCTTCTTGACCGTCTCACCAAGAAGAAAGCGCGCTCCGTTGCTTTGCATCTCGTACGTAAGGTTTCTAATGATCTCGAGATCGCAAAAGGATAGAATCTGCGCACAAAGTTGAGGCAATTCATTCAGTAGCAATCCGTATGTGGATAGAAGCTGTACTTACGTCTGGTCGACTGTCTACAACAGTAACTGAGTGGCCGGGTACAACATTTACCATGGATGCGTACTCCATGCCGATGACACCGGCACCCATGACGATGAGAGAACGGGGCAGCTGATGCATGTCTCGACTGAGAATCTGGTCGCTATCGATAATAACTTTTCCGTCGATGGGGATAAGCGGATTGTGTGCGGGTCTCGTACCGCACGCTATGAGAAACTTATCTGCTCTAGCGTATGAGAGCGAATCCATGTTGATTCTGCTGCTTGAGATCGAACCGTCCTCTTCTTTTCGGGCGTCTCCTTCACGTACAATGGATATGTCATGCTCATTCTCAAAGCTTGCAAATCCTGGTATGACATCCACTCGTGCAGCGTTAAGCTGAGCACGTACGACATCCTCCTCCGAGCTGACAACACGTTGCACGCGGTACAGAATATCTTCAATCGTCACGGTTTTCATACTGTACGATTTCCCATAAAATCCGTGGTGTCGATAACCGGACAGATGCAGCACAGCTTCACGAAATGTCTTGGAGGGAATTGTGCCAGTGTGGACACACACGCCGCCCATCCGTGTCTGCTTATCCACGATGGCTACACGTTTGCCTTGCTTGGCAGATTCAAGTGCACACTGTGTAGCAGATGGTCCACTACCAATTACCACTAGATCGTAGACTGCCACGTGCGGCTTGATCGTCGAAAACACTCGACGAGTGTCATGGCACCGCAACTTCGAGCGAATAACAGCGGTCCAGAGCCCCACCATACGTATTTGATCTGGAAATTCCAACCGCATGAAAATTAGACTCACATGATTGGTAGAAATTGAAGTGTGGTGTGTCCTAGAGACAACCAGACAGGATGGCGCGTAATGAGGAGAAGGCGCAGTCGCTACTGAACCGATGGACTTCCATGAAGCAGGACTTTGCGGATACTTTTAAAAAGTCAGTGGCCATTCACGTGAAACGTTCGGCTTGATTTAACTAATCGCTTTCTATTTCAGCCGGAGGCCGTACTTGGCGTCGCAGTGCGACAACATCAAGGACGCAGAACGCTGGCGACGGCAGGTCATCCGTGAAATCTCCAAAAAGGTGGCTGACATTCAAAATGGTGAATTCTGAAGCGGAAGTGATTTATTTGGTTCCTTTATATTGTGGAATAACATAGTGTGGGAATCTTTGTTTCTGTTGCTACCAGGTGGATCGAGTGAACATGTGATTCGCGATCTTAACGACGAAATCAACAAGCGCATCTTGGAAAAGCGTCACTGGGAGCGAAGGATCATACAGCTGGGAGGATCAGACTATACGAAGACGCAATCGCAGTCTTTTGACGCAGACGGCGTTGCGGTGAGTGCAGTTGGTGGCTACAAGTACTTTGGTGCTGCCAAGGACCTTCCTGGTGTCCGCGAGCTGTTTCAGAAGGAGGAGTTGGAGCCTCGTAAACGCACTCGACAAGACATGTACAAGGACATCGAGCCTGACTACTATGGATTTCGCGACGACGAGGACGACCAGCAGCTTAAGGACGAGGCAGTTGCGGAGAGAAATCTTCGGCAGTGCGCCATGGATGACTGGGATGCCGCTGAGGCTAAGCGCAAGGCCCAAATGGCAGAAATGGTGCGTGATTTCGCCAAGCAATGCTGCAAGTTCTGGCTAATGATATCGTATATCACTTGCATATGCCATTAGGGAGTGCCGACGGTGTGAAGGCATCTGAGACCCGAGAAGCTTATAATTTAAATAGACAAAAAATCGAGAGGAGCTCCCACTAATCGTGCATTCAACGCAAAGCTTTGTTATTTTTCATAAATGTTTGCTGTATCGGTACTTGGATGCATAATCAGCCACTGATTCATTCGTCATGAAAAATGACAGGACGTGTCCTCGCATATTAAGAGTGGGAGACACGCACACGCAGCTTAACTCGACTTAGTCTCTGAAGTGGCGGATGGGATTGGCTTTCTGGGCCTTGCCATACTCAATAGAGGCAGCTTGCCACTCAGCTGACGTGGTCTTTGGTGTGCCGGGCACACTACCGCCGTTGTCTGGGCCTGTCAGCAGCATAAAATTAGTCCAACAAAATTGGCAGATAGGCCCGTGATGCTAACCTACCACTGTAGCGGAAATAGGCAAAGGTAGCATACGACATGCCGATGATGGTCGGGATTGTAATGGCCATGGTACTACCCTTCGATAGCTTCTGAGAGAGCGTGTAGAACATGGTGGTGACGATCGGGTGACGGGTTTCGATTACTGCCGTCCTTATCACATTTGTACCGAAATTGCAGTATAACCGGTAAAACACTTAGGATGCCATCGTCATTTATGATTTTTAGCTTAATTCGAGGCTGCATTGAATAATTTAGAACTACCGGACGTGGGTTTGAGGGTGGTTTTGCGTCAGTTGAGCTCCTGGATGACAGCGTGCGGTTTGTTGCTCGGCTTTTTGAGTCGCATTTCGAACGATGAGCTCTCGTGCTTTGAACCTGGGCTACCATTGAACACTTCTTCCGCAGCCATCGATTTGTGATGTGCTTTTGCGCCCACAGCTTCGACAGAACCATCGACGTCAACAATATCCTCGTCCATCGTACCCAGCGCAAAGTTCTATTTCATATACATGATCGTGTCGTAAAGTTTACAGTGCTCACTATGTCGCAATCAACAGTTCTTCGTACCATTTCAATCACAGGCACTTTGACACCCTTGTCCTGATTTTTCTCCTTATCACGGCCCGTCAGAGCGTTATCGTCGTCATCACTAGTGTCTTCCTCAGATTCTCCAATCTCAATGTTGTGCTTCGCACCTTCACCAGCTGCTACGGCTTCGCTCAGCTTTTTGTTTTCCGCAGCCATCACAGGCAGAAAGGCCTCTAGTTTGGAAAGCACTGCTCAGAAAAATCGTTGCGAATCAAAATGTCAGTTCTATAGCCTTGACATCAACTGAAAAATGTAAGCGCACGTTCGCTCTTGGGCAACTTTGTGAACGACGGGTGGCTTTGCATAATATTATACAATAACACCTGATGATACTTAGTAAGTGTATGTACCTGTACATAATAAATACGAAATTGACAAATTCTGGTAACAATTGCTCGACTTCGCCAAAATCTGGTTTCGTATTTGCCAAGGATCCAGGACACCCACTTTTCCATGCTTGCCTTCATCCTACTGGAATGTTAATCACCTAAGCGTCCAAATTTTAGTGCCGGATGTATCGATTGCATGCTGGTCCAATGGTATTTAGAGGTGCAGGCATCCGAATTCTACCAGACGAGACAAAAGGAAGCAAAACTCTGCTACAACGCAACAATGAGTTCGAAGTTCGACACCTTATTCCAGCTGCAGTCAGTCAGCTTGTCAAGTCGATATTACTCAGAAAGCAAGCCACCACAGTCTTTACTACATACCATTCGACTTACAGCACCCGAAAAAGCGAAAACTACAACTGCATGCACTACTTGAACGTGCGCACTGGTCCAACGACTATGTGAACGATTATCATCAATGCCAACATTGAAACACTCGGTGTTGACGGAGGTCGATGAGCCAATGCATCTACCGCGGTCGACAGCCGCGGATGAGTCGCCGTTTCGAGATTTGTTCAAATTCTCACAAACCCAGTAGTGATACCGGGCAAATAGTCATCACGTCGTACTTTCGCTATTAATGTCGAATCCGCTCGATACATAAGGTTATTGCACCGCATCTGCCCGTCACCTGCCTTAAGCATATTCTATGTTATCGCATGACGTGAAAGAAAAGTTGCTTATTCTGCTAAACACATACGGCGAATTGATTCAGTCGGTCGTTGGCGTGATGAAGTCGTCCATGTGCAGCAATGTGTCTCTCATGTGTACAACGCATGCTTCTCAACTGGTACGAGTCGCGCTTCGACGTGCACAAAGCAAAATCCGCGACTTCAGTTATTCAACGAGATGGGGTCGTACGGGTCGACGGAAGATGCGCTGAAATTTCGCCTATTCAAATCAAAACGCTTTACTTACTCATCAGAATACCTGACAAGCACCCCGGTGAAGAAGGCAAGGTGCTGAAGAATCGCGTCCAGTTGCTTTTTAACGCGCTGAAGATCGATGTAGCCGGAGTGACGCGCGGACCGATCGCTTGATTGATCTACTCGGGCTATACCTGTTTGACAGCTGCTTCAGCGGTGCGTACCGTGAATATGTGCCGGTCCCTTACAGCTTTTTCATCAACATAATGTCGATGCTTTTCAGCAACAAAGGCCGCAACAGTCTTTTTGAAACAACAAGGCTTCCATCCTTTGCTACCAAATACTACAACATCTTCCTGCAGAACATTGTCAGCATCTCGAACCAACACGATCTCAATCATGTCTGTAAATGCCTTCTAGGCGCTTCCATCGGTACAGCTGCTTCTTCTGGCCAACCGCTACGTTGCGAACAAGGCCACAACAACTTGTTGTCGGCGGCTACGCTATTGTCAATGGCCTTCTCTATCCCACCGGCTTCGCCAAAGAGATCTGAAGTCGTTAAGACATCACCAGCGACGGGCTCGTCCTGCTAACAACCAGCCACAAAGTGATCGTCACCCTACTTTTAATCAACGATAAAGATACGGGCAGCATCTCTATGAATTTGTTTTCTTGACATCCTGTTGTGCTCAGTCCACGGCGAAATTCGCCGCGCAAGAATCGAGTGGTTGGCACCTAGTTCTTCACGTTTTGTATCACTAGCATCACCGACCTGCACGCGACAATTAAACAGTTTGATGTCCAGCGCGTCGGCCTTGTGTTCTGCGTTCTGCGCAGACACCATGAATCTGTCGGCCCAGCCCATGTTTGCCCTATTTCGAAAGTTCATGCTGATGTTCACTGTTCACTTCTCGACGACAAGGTGCAGCGTCGCATATCGGCAGTGATCGAGCGTCAGAGTATAGATCGGGTGAACTTGCCACTGGTATGCCAAAGCACGCGCTAACGTTTGCGAGCATGAATACGAAGCAGCAAAAGACGCTAAATTTAAAAAGCAGCACCGGTGAATCTAATTATGTCGATATTCGGTACAACGCTCAGTCGGATCTGTTGGCAAAAGTCAATAATATCCCCCCTGAACCAGGGGTTATCTTAACCGCCTGCGGCGACGTGTGGGTACAAGTCGCCTTTCCGTGAAAGATCGACTTATTAAACATCGGATCCGTCGAGAGTATTGATATAAATACTACTCACCGAATAATGCGCTCATCTACATGGTGCTTGCAGGCCATTCCTCGCGTCATATAAATGAACTTCACTTTGTTCAAACTTTTTTCATACTCTGGTGATGCCATTTGAAGGCTTGTACTTGCTCTTAACATCTCATCGAAATCCGCTAATTCATTTCACTCTACGTCGTAGCAAGCTTAAAGACAAAAGTGGCTAACACTCGGTCCTCACTATTGACACCAGAACAGTTTTGATTATTATATCGATTCAGGATTGAGTACAACTTCAGAGTATCGACAAAAATTTGATCTTCCAAGACAAGATCTGCTACCATCTTGAGCTTGAGAGGAATTTGTTCACCTGGTGGATTGGAGACAACTCACATCCGAGATGTCTCAGCTTCGGCTTTGCCAAGCCAGGCGATGTAAGCGTAACTTCCGAGCGCGGGAATAAAGTCATTCCTATCATGCACAACGCGTTGCCAATAGAGCGCGGCATACATACGTAGCGCTCGTCTCTTCTGGTTCCAGATTTTAACGGCCTTTAGTCAGTCGCGCTTAAGCTCATTTAGCAGCTACCGCGAATTCTTTTAAGCAGAACGTCTTCGTCACTTCGCGCGAAGATCCTGGTGTCGCTTTGCGCTTAACCAATCGTGTTGCTGACCTTGTCGGCCCTGGAATTCAGACTGTGGCTTCTTTTAGCATTGTAATTTTTGGAAGAAGTTATTCTCCTTTGAATATGTAATTCACCGATGCGTGTCTCAGTGCAAGGTCTTCGAACTGCGTCGGAAATTAATCATTTCGTAGTAAGCTTTAGGCTCGACCGGCCGCATTAAACGCACATTACGTGGCCCCTCAGACATATGCCAAATATGGAAGAAATACGAATAAATGATATGCCGCAAGGCCACCCCAATTTCGTTTAGCAATAAGGTCGAACGCGAGGAAAACGCTTCAAAGAGGTGCTGAAGTCACATCAGGACACATGTGTGAAGTAGTGGCTTGCGCATTGACATCGTTTCGGGAAGGTTGGTGGTAAACGCCGACCTATGGAACAAATTCTTGCTCAAAAAAATTGAGCCTACCCTTTCGAGTTATTTGCGTGTTTGTCTGAGAATACCTTTCGTTAATCTTGGACGGATGCAATCGCATCCAACCAGATCCAATTTCTTACGAAAGCTGATAGCCAATTTCTGGTGAGTCCGCATACATTAGGGACTCGGGCTTAGAAGCTTTTTTTCACATATCTCTGATGCTTTTATGTTCTTAGAGCTTGCAAGACTCTAAAGTATCTCAGCCTCTCTACACAGAAGGGTGGAGAGCGTAGAAGCGTCTACCGCGCTGCTAAGTGCAAGCTTAACCATAGACACCTAGTAAATCCTTGATTCTGACGCCTAAGCGCATGCATCACCGACTCTGACTAGCTGCTCTATCCAGGACCAGGAGTTACTTGATTAGATTCCCATTCAATTTGGTTTAAGGTGGACAAAGATAGGTCACTGAAGTGGACGAAAAATTACATCTCAAGAGTACCAACTCGCATAGTGCGTTAAAGGTAGTCTAGACGATCCACTGCCCGAAAAAGGCCAATTGTGTATTAAGAGGTACAGATCCAAGGCAATTGTATATATATATTATCCTAATTGTTTGAAAAACCGCCTCGATAAGCATTTGAAACAAGTGTCAGACCCAAAGTTTTTTAAATAAGCAAACAGCGAAAGCAGCCCTTCTACCGCTGGTAGCAGCTGTAGTCATTCTAGCCTGGGTGGTTAAGACTGAACCTTTGTAAGAATAAAGCAGTCCGCTCACTTTCAGCAAGGTTTACAAGACGGGAAAAAGTAATGATATTCTTGCTTCGTCTAAAGGGGTGTAATATTAAGAGCTAAAGCGCGAACCGACGCAAATGACCTCATCTCATAATGTTGCTCATCAAATGCGGTAGCGCTTCATTGCAACTTGTCTGAATTGAAGAGACTTACGAAGCTTGTCCGAGACTTGGATGCCTTTTTAGCTCGATAGCCAAATCTAACTTTCGGTTTAAGGCTAAGAGGAGACTCGCAGATTCAGGGCTCGTCGGGCGGTCCAGTCTATATGAACCTTGGCTATGCCGACGAGAAGTGGGTGGGTAGAAGTTCGGCCTGCAGGCCAGTATTTGGGCATCAATTGGGCTTTCTTTGTGAGCTTACTCGGTATTTGCGATCGTAATGTCTCCTGCGCCAAGTGTGCCAAGTTCCAGGAAGCAGAGGTCCCGCGACTAACCGGTCGTCTGGTTTGCACCGGGAAGCGGCAACATGATCTAAGTTTTAGGTGGCCTGTTCGGGAAAACTTATTTTATTTTCGAGCCTCAAGAAGATTAAAAAATCCGTAAAAAACTTTGCTTTAAGCGCTTCATGTTCGATAACATTAACACGTCTATCTTGCTGTTTGTTTAGATGATCGCGAAGGAGGTCAGTATGCCATGTGCTGTCACTTCGACTCCGGTCTTACAACAATTACTCTCGAAGATTTACTTAAACATGAATCAGCCATATTCGAAGGCTTTATGAGCACACCAATGATACTTTGTCACACACTGCGTGCTTGCCCACAAAGTTTTTCGATGGCAAAATCGCTATTTATTATTTTGTCCCCAACAAGGTTGATATCTTGATTATTTTACCGTTCTGATCCAAAGCAGGACTTATTTCTTTCTTTCCTTTGAAGGGCGCCAAGCGTACCGTGACTAGTCTCATCTTGGGCAAGTCATCCTTCTTTGAAGCTGGCGTTACTTACGAGGACGATTATGTCATCTTCGTATAGAAAAGGCCTTACAAGCGTTTTCAATGTCGCCAGACTTTTTTAAAAGTCGTTAGACGTTCACTACTTGCGTCAACTCCTCGTCTTTTCTTAGCGACAGAAATGCGGATCATTGTCTCAGGATCGTAGTTGGTCTAGATCTAAGTTTCTCCGACATTTTTGGCGTCGCACGTCGTTTGATGTTGGACCTGAAACCGATCTATCAAGTAGCTTCAAGAGTGGTGTATAAAAGTTGGGTTGGCTGAACGCAATTATGTAATGACGGGTATGGAACCTGGTATTGAGATGAGTTGAGAGAAGAGTAACAGCACCCTGCGCTGGAGAAAGCTTAATCCTATGTTGTGGAACTCGGTAGCTCAAATCTCTTGTCTCATGAGGCGAACAGAACATTGCATTTCCACCACCAGGCACCTGTTTCTTTAAATTGACAAGTGAATTCGGTATTCCGCACAAAACTTTCTCTGTAAAAGTAGCACCATATAGGCTTACCTCACGCAAACCGTTTATGTAGGTAGCAGCCTAACATTATCAACCCAAGTGTGTATCTTGTGCGATGACGACCTGCTTGTCTGATACAAATTTGTGGTTTGCCTGTCGAGTGAGAGTCAGGTGAGAATCAGGTAATTTGACGACACCTCGTTGCTATTATGACGCAACAATATGTTCCTTTGCTCCTGTATTGTTAATCACGAACGATTTATTAAGGACTGTGTGGGACACGTAGCGAGCGCACTGGCCACACAAAACTTGTACGACGCCTGGTCGTAAGGGTGCGTGTGGCTCAGTCACTTATGAGCTTCATCCCAAGATTCCTTTGGACGCCTCATTCTAACATGCCCATGAGCCGATCAAGATTTTACAGAAGAGAGCACTCAGCCTAGTACTGTTTACAAAGAATCGCAAAGGAATAATAAGGCTGAGTTCTTCCCCAATTTGAACAGAGGGTGATCGACTTGCGTAACACGAGTGTGCTGTACGAGTGACCTAGCCAGATCCAACGGCACAGCGTGCTTTCACTGATTTGCGAATATTAATCAATTACTGTGAAATTGGCTCGTGTCTGTCTCTTCCAGTCTCTGACTCTGACGGTGCAATAGATGCGGACGACAAGGTAATTGGTGAACGTCCTAACCTTGGTTTAAAATAAGCTGCGATACTCATTGAGCTTGTTGTGTTTTTTTGGACTTGACACAGGTCACAACGGTGGTGTCTGTAACGTAGAAAGCCCCAAAAGAAAGTTTCGGCTTGTATGGACTCAATGAGATAGTCTCCTGGTGGGGCAGAGCGTAACAGAATTACACGATAAAGCTACAACAATGATATGTAAGCAATTTTCGATTATCAGCAAGAAAGCAGTTTTCAGTATCAGGAAGTTGCCAACAAAATATGGTCTAAAAATGCAAATTATAGGCGTAAAAGCTTTTGCGCTAGTTTTTAGTAATGGAAGACAATCTACCCCACGAGAGGGTTTCCCAAAAAATGTACACTTTGTTTCGGTCACATTTCCAAAGCTGGTGATCATGGTAAATCTCAGTAGTCGCACAAATTATCATTTAAAGAAAAGATGCGTTGCTAAACAATATATCCTGTAAAGTGCAGTTCATTTAGTGACAAATGCAAATAAAAGGTTCTCGAGACTTAAGCAAGTTTGATAGTATGCAATGGAAACTTGCTCTTGATACAGGTCGGGCTGTTAAAAGACATAGCGACGTTAGCATCACAAACGCTTGCTGTAGCATGCTTAAACAGTACATTCATTTAAATTCGTTATGTAGAATTTCCGTCGGCTCTAGAGAACCAGGAACACCACCTAACGCAAAGTCTTACGATCATGAGCGTTAAGAAATTGATGACGAGATGGTATCACAAGAAAGAAAATCTATGTCGTTAACTACTTTGAAAGCGGGAATGGGGTCCACAAAGACCTCAGATAAGTAAAAGCCGTTGTAACGCTACGATCCCAAAAATAGTTGCATACGTTAGGACCTCCGGTACACAATCTATATGTTTAGGCGTAAAGCTGACGTCAAAGTGGTACCAATCGCATAGCCTCTTGCATGAGGCTTGCAAAAATTATGCAAGTGCACTATTCACTATCCTCAATCTAAAGAAGCTTAAGCGTGCACTAATATCAATAATGTGTACTTTGAGATCCAAGACGGTGATATTCAAAATTTGCAGAACTGAAGAAAGGACAGTCAAAGCCTTGTCATGGGATCTATGGCACTCACAAACAAGCGCGTGTAGCGCTCTGTCAGACCGAAGTAGGAGCAATGCAATTGATCATAAATTTTCTTCTGGGCGCTGCGTAAAGTGCGAGCTCATGAAGAAATGATAAATAGTATTCTTTTTCTCGGTGGGTCAACCAGCTTTTGCGCTTTCCGTAAAGCAAGACAATCGTAAGCTTTGTTAAGATATTAATGAAATAAGAAAGTTTGACGATTGGTGGAGAGCGTCTCCCCATACAAGTCAAGGTGACTGTTTTGATAGTTGCTCTAAGAGCTGAATATTTTACCCTATCGGAGCACTCAAGATATGTGACCACAACCAGGCTCACTTTTTTGTAGTGCTGAGGACAGACGGCTCCTTGGCGTGCAAGACCTTGAGTAGTTGCGTCCAAGGGTCCTTTTTAAATATAAATTAAGCAAAAAGAGCGCTGCTTAGGCAGCTATCATCTATTGCTTAAACGTGACAAGCAGCAGCATGATTAACATGTCCTTATAGAGGTTCAATGTAGTGGATCCTTGGCTATTTAAGAGACTTCAAAGATGCCGGCGCATCAGAACCTTAAATACAACGATTACCAAAGTCCTCATTAATGACACACACTTTGAGTTCTCAACCTTTAGTGCTTGACGGCTCTCAAAGAAGGAATTATTTAGCGGTTGGTCGCTCAGTGTGAGCGCAAGTGTACGAACTTGATAGAAACCTTTTTGAGTCGTCTTGAAATCTTGTGCGTCGAGATATTTTACCCACCGCCAAACGGTTACGATCTACAACAACGTAACAGCAATCTGATGCACTAAGAAAATCTATGATAACAAGCTAGTGTTTTCTACGCTCATTTTAGGGCATCAGTAAAGTAGTTCTTAGCGGCTTTATACTTTAAACAGATAGATCTGGCTGTGAACTTTAAGAATTTTAACAGCATCGAGTGCTTTGTTTGTCGCAGTTATACGCTGATCCTGGGCATGCCATTGATACAAATGCAGGAGCATTGGACCAATTGGTGGGGCAAGAATATAAGTGACAGCCACTCAGTCTCGCTTAACAGTCATGTTTCGATCCCCATTGTGCGTTCGCCTTTTTCATTGTATCCTATAACTCGCAAAGATTAAAGACCATGTTGTCGTTCTTTTCGACAAGAGAGGGACCACAAAAGTTATGAAGCCCATGAGATGCGCTCGTAATTTTAATAGTGTATACTTTTTGATTAGTCATTCCCTAGCATAAGTGTAGTAATTCTGTTCGGCAATCCAAAAGAGCCCAAGCTGAAATTAAGTAATCGCTTGCATCGAAACATAATAGCGCACAACCTGTGGCATAGTTCGTAACTTTACATTTAGCCCTTAATAATTTGATATCAATCGGCAAAGCCACAAATGGAACCTGCAGACGCTTTTTCTTAATTCCAAAAAAGCATCCTACTACGCGCACTTTCAGCATCAACTAGTGTTTTTTTCAATAGATCGGACGAACACATCGTGAAACAGCACTACACATGTGCTGATTGGGGTTGGTATGTTCCAGGCATTAACTAGTCGCTACTTCTCGTTGGTTTATAAATGCAGAAGGTTGGTGATGAGTGCGTATGTTTGACTTCCGCACCACAATTTTCCTTGCATTATAGTAAAAAAAGGCATCAAGGAGATTACACTGCTGTCATAGCAGTACCAGGTTTTAGGGTGACACACGCGTTGCTATTAAGCATAGTGTTATCGGCTTGTCTCTTAAATCACAGTCACGATTTGCTTAAATAAGATATATATCTGATACTTGAAATCCATCGGGATTTCTGATTCCGAACGCTGCCTACAAGACGGACCCGAATAACCATTTTTAGAGGCTAAAGAGTAGATCACGACTATTGAATCAGCCAAAAGATCAGAAGTTTTGAGCTCTGCGATGCTCAGCAATTTTGATATTTCTAGCAGTGTCTTCAGATGGAGTGCACCTGTTGTGATGCGACGATCAGTTAAATTGTCAACTACCGCTGTAGACCAGGTTTCGTCGTCAACCACGGGATTGCATTACGTTCTCTTTCTGTAAAGCGATGGTACCCGTTTGAGAGTCAAGGGTCAGGGTGACCGCAACGTTGACTTCCGGGGGCCACTTTTAGAGCAATATTGAGTGCATACACTCAGTCGCGCCAAAACTGTTACTATTCATAAAGAAGGCGAGAATTCGAGGCGGAATTGTCGCTCAAAAAGGGCGAAGCCGAGACAACATCGCCTCTTCCAGCGCTCCCTTTCCACTAAGATGAGTGACACATTTATGTGGGGTGCAATCAGAAAAAAACTCAACCCTGAAAGTAAAGCCCCAATTTTTAAACCTTAAACAAAGAAATAAATCTGTTTTTATGGTGATTGAGCCAAATATATTAAAAAAAATGAAGAAGTTACGCTTTCACAGAGGCCAGAATCTCTGTAATGGGTCAATGACTTGTGCAGTATTGGCAGAAGGTAATTTATATAGCATATCGGCACTGCGTTGGTGTCGTCGTCTACTGGCTTCTTCGGCACCTATTTGCCGTCAAAGTCAGTCGTTTTTCATATGGAGCGCTTAATAAGCCAGATGTGCTTTCACAAGCGCCGCTCAATATTTATAGAGAGGCACGAATTCTCTTTATTCAGAACTTGTTGAAACCGTTTGACCAGCTCCACCAGCGCTCTATCCCTGGATGTTTTGGTACCTGAGTTGGCATTCTACGATGGCTGAGACATCTCTGAGAGAAGTCACACCAAACAAAAAAGGCACTGCCCCAGCTGAATGCATTCTCAGAAGCAGCCAAATGCATGCAGAACTGCACGCAAGCCACTGAGAAGTGCCGATTGGGGATAGCACTCGCTACATACCAAGAGCTGAGACATCAGGGGCGAGGACTTGCCGATGCACGCGAGAGAATTCGTGAGGTACTGAGCAACGCTTACGTAAGCAGCTTCCGCTACAATATGTAGAAGATATGATTGGTTGTAGAGGAGGACATCCAGGGTAAGGCATAGACTATGCACGTGGAGTGGCACGAAGCCTTTTGACCAACGCTCGTCGTGTTCACCGTTCAATGCGTTTCATTAAGGTAAAGTTGTATGTAAGCTGAGACATGAAGGATGTGGACTTGACGTTTGACGATAAGAAGCACATAACTCATTTAGTAACACTACCGCTTGACGTGCCATAGCTGGCTAGAGGTCGAGAATCAGAGCGCCACGGTACCTTTGTAATTTAAATTGTGGTTTTGATCCTGCGCCAATGAAAAATCGTATTGACGCAAATTCGACGCGAGACACTGCTTAATTTTTAAGGCAAAACTGGCGACAGACAGAGCTTATCGAGCAGCGCATGTAGTTTAACGTGAACGAATAGCGTCGTAAGTAGACATGTTAACGATCGATGATAGCGCTCGGCTATTTAATATTATTAAGGAGAAAGCAAGTATGATCGATAGTAAGCTGACCCCGCGATTAATTTTTGAAGTGTATGTTTTACCTAAGTTCTACGAATGAGACATGTAATAACAACGATATTTTGTCGCTGGAGCATTAAATGGTTTGAGGAGACACCAAGAAGACTTTAATTGTGCTTGGCAGATCGTTGATTCATAAAAATCATTGGGTTAAAAAAAGCGGAAGGAGATGGTCGTAGAGATGCGCCTTGTGTGCGTCAATAAATCAACTTGGTTACATGAGCCAAATACCGGGATGCGGCAATAACCTTCCATAGAAGCTAAGTGACGTCACTGACATATTATTCTATGCAAATTCCGAAGAAAAGTGGTTTACGAGAATAATCACTCATTTCATGTTTGCATGTTGTGTCAGATAGTCAAACGGCAAGCTTCGCATGGTTCACGGTTGCGATAAGTTGGATGCCGCCTCTACCAGTCCTTCCTAAAATTTATGTGTTGCAAAATAACATGCGGGAATATACGATCTACAGCGCAAGTCGAAGGGCATTATCAAATTCTCATGCACGATGGTGTTATACTCAAACCAATTTAATAGGACATTCGCACGTCGAAGTGTAGGCTACATTTTATTAGGCATTATAGATAGTACTTCTTGCGTAGCTCAAATTATCGAGAAGCGGCTAGACTACTCTCAGACCCTCTTGAGTAGGACACAAAATACATTTAGAATATCTAACACAATAAGACGCTCGATGAAGTCGGGGGAATCCTGGGACGCTTAATAAATTCGGGGACAACCTGAATGCAGGGCCCCTTCTAGTCTCGCCGGATCCAGAACGAACAATTAGTGTCGCACTAATACAAGTAGACGCGAGAAGCGAGATCACGTGATCGCACTTAAATTTAAGCAGCCCAAGGGTATCTAAGAAAGCTCTTTCTTGATAAAGAGTTACTTAAGATGTAGTACTTCTCGTCGATACTAGGGTTTGTCTGCTATATTTTAAGTCATTATAGTGTTTACAAATCAACCATCGCCAAACGAATCCGCCTCATGCGAAAATATTGAGTGGCCACGCTGTAGAGTGAAGTTTAACCAGAAGAGCAGAATGCCTCTGCCGATTGGTTACTACGTCATCCGGACAGAAAGCAAACCTATGTTGCAGTTGTGACATCATCCTAATCGTATCGAGTCCATGGTGCGTATGCGTGAGATGACATAAGCGTAGCTCTCCTAAAGGCTTTGGAGAGCGGTGAGTCTAAAGGTGCGGATATCCAAACGACGGTGCGTTGGATAGTGAAGCTACATCATCTTTCGATAGGAGCCGGAGTGTTGCAATACAGCACTGATCAAGGTGACCCATTGCGTATATAGTTTTCAAATGACGAGGATATAGTATAACGTACCATTCGAAGGTCTCAAAATACACCGCTTAACGGTCATCTCAGTCGAGAATGACTGGGTAAACACTCCCTTTTAGTAACCCGAGTTGTGTGAGTAGATTTGTATACATGTGTGCGGTCACACCCTTCTAAAATGCAGTTGCTACATTGGAAAGCTTGCTGGTGCAGTCATGCTGTTATCGCTGTATCGCGTTGATCCTGTCAAAGGATTCAATAGACAATATTAAAAAAGTGGTCTCTGCTGACGAATTAAGCAAATTTGGCTCACTTAGTAACTGTTGGTGTCAAAGTAGTAGCGCTGTTCCATTTTTTGTGTCATGAAGTGGCATTGGCTCCGGACTGAAATGTCGCAGATTAAGAGCTTTACTTAATGAGCCTATTTTAATTCAAACTCTTAACATCAGTCGGACATATCAAAGCAGACCATCAGCAGATAGATAGACAGACTAAGCGATTTGATCTCGTCGTCGAAGACGTGGTGAGAAGTGTTCGCTCGGATGCTTTGAAGTGTTGGGGCAGCTTACTCACTTGTTGAGCTCGCACTGAGCAACAACGGATTACGTGAATGGGCTAGGCAGCCTTCACATATCATTAGTGGTACCACATTGCGATTTTAGGTGCGATGGAGAAGAAATTTCTGGGCGCCATGACGATACCATCCATTACACAATTCAGAAGTTTGTATACAACATAAAGAAATATAAAGACGGATTTTTTAAAATTGAGACTCGATATTATCAAATGCCAAATTTTTTTTTTAATGCACTTTAAAAGTACTTTGTGTCGTGCAATTAAAGGTTATCGCCAAGAGACGCTTTTTGCATATACACTTGATATTCATAAAAGGACGTAAGCACACGTGATCTATACACGAAAATCACGCGATTAGCTATATTGCATGTTAGAAGTATAACATTTAGGTAGCGGTATTCATATCTGGACATACTACGTCATGACCAAAATATTCTTTTTGTCGGTCACTGAGACTAAGCTTTTGCTCCCGATATAGTAAGTAACAGAGTTTTATTACTTGATATTTTGCAGTCCCACATTCCCAGGGTCCCGCATTTGATAACTTGAACTACGGCCATAAGTAGCTCCAGACATCGACGCGTTGATTAGTAAATAAATGCCCATACAAGTATGTCGATAGAACTTCGTTCTCGATTTTTGAACGCAAGTCAGCCACGCCACCCACGCGAATGCTGTGCTCGACAAATACTGCGCTCGAAAAACACTGCTAAGTGACTTTATGTGTGGCATTAGGGCTTTACTCGTACTGCTTCGCCCGCAATTATGTCATTCCTAGTATGCAGCAAATGCATGCATCAACCGATAGTATACGTACCACTTCACGCGTATTGGCAGGGCCTCGCCAGTAGCTTGACGCTGGCCATGCGATCACTAAAGTAGACAATTCGACCACCTTTGGCAAGACATGCACTGAGTGCCGCAGCTCAGAGATTTTCATGTGCCTAAAGCGTGTAGTTGCTTAGCTCCACAAGCAATTCACCCAATTCTGTTCATTTTAAGTGGTAGTCCGTGCTCAGAAATAAATTTCTGTTATAGGAAAGTGTCTAGCTTCTAGAGAAGAGGTTCTTTACAAGGCATAACGATAACCAAACACCTGAAGTAACCAATGCAATCGGCTGAGTAGCTCGTTCACTGTCTGAAGAATTTGATACGACGCAACCTTCTATCCTAAGTTCCACCAGGAAAAGCCCGGTTGATATTACACGCACCACCAAGAAAAGAGCAGCCAGAGGAGTGCAATCAGCCTCGATGGAGAGACGCAAGCATTATCCTTCCAAATCAAAGTTGTTAATGTACAATTTTCTTTTTTGACTGTATGGGACATAGTGCATGACGGGGCCTCGTTAGCGTCACTTCACCACCAAAGTGGACGCGTCCAGAGTTTGTAGTGACTGAATATTTTACTGTAAGTTTCAAAACGACTGAAGCAAGTAGCTGTTGGTTGCGTCAGCTCCGTTTTACATAAATGGCTCTATCTTTGCAGCATCATTCTTGAAGGACCACAAGGGAGTTGGTTGCCGCCGAAGTGCGTGCAATCAAAAATTGTTTCACCTGCTTGATGCTGCTGTACGAGCAATGTCGAACCTGACACCATTGCAGCTACAGGCTCTTCGAACACTGCTGCTTGGTGGCGAAGAGCTTACCACTCAAGTCGTGAGAGGTATGGGAGGTCGTATGTATTTAGGTCACCAAATCCGAAATTGGTCATGGCAAGAACTACAACGAAAGAAACTCACTGAGCAATGCTCGTCTTGGCCAGCCCAGGGGCTTTAATGGGTCTGCACGTCAATGTGCGTCAATGCACAACTACTTCAGAATACAAAACCCTTCATTAAGACTATCATGCCGTCGAAGAGAAAATGGTGACGCAGGGCCCGTTCGAGCAGCGCTAGGCCTTTCAACTTGGACGAAGAGAATTGAATTGCTTAATTTAGGAAACAAAAATAGTGTTCGGATCTTTACTCTTACTAAAGAAGATACCAGAACGTTCAATAGCAAGGTCAGCTTTAAGACTGTTTTAAATATATGATCTTTTTAGCTGGACGAATGGCAGAGCTTAAAGAAGCTATTAGGGTCGAAGACATCGACAAAGTAGTGATTATCCAACCCGAGAAATATATCGACTTGTCATCACATACAAATAAAATACTTTCGAAAGATGCTAGGAAGGTATTAGAATGATTAATTGCGTCCGCTTTGCCCTTGGGTAAGAGAACACCAGAGCATGATCTTACGAGACCTGCCCTACCCGATAGCGATATACGTCGAGAAATGAAATCAATTTAAAAAGCTGGATACTGTTTGATACGGTAGTGGTCTATCTTAAAGAAGCAGTGTGACGTAACGGACGCATTACTTAGGATTAAGCACGGGGCGAGAATGCTACGAAAAGATATGTCTCCGATTCCACGCCGATATCATGTGGCTGAAAGACAAACGCTAAGTGGCACATTATACACACTCATGATAAGCTCGATGCGGACACTGGTGACGCATAAGCTACTTTATAAAAGAATATGCTACAAACACGATGGTAGGACGTACAATAAAGAGTATACTAGAATCAACTGACGGATATTGCAACCCGGTAACTGACGAGCCTTTGCACTGATATTCTCCAAGGCATACACGGGAAGCCACATGTTTTTCTAGGTCTTGTTCACCAGATTTCGAATCTAGAGCGCGTAGTCGCATTACGTCAGAAGCAAATTCTTTGATTCGTGCTTCTCGTGACAAGGTTTGAACCCAACATTAGTTCTGGTTCATCCGATCATTTGACGTCCTGTGAGTGAACCTGCGTATGATCCGGCACTAGTGCTTCCGCGTTTGCCTGTCTCGACTCATTGCACGGCTCATAAAAGCCCGCAAAGGGCAATGGCACACTTTACCTGCCAAATCGGGATTCGCCTATGTGCATTACGTGTACAGATATTACATACTAATATCCGAGATGACAATTCAACAATGGATATTTTGTCGATATTTACTGTAAGCCGATCGCCATATAAAATTTTAGATCAGGGTGTGAGCAAAAAATGGAAAAATCTACGCCATGGTAAATCATAAATGAAAGGTGAGCTCAATAATAAATTGTCCCGTGGAAGACGCTCAATGGGTGGATCTATACGAAGGGGCGTTTAGATCGTTGCCCTTATTGCTTTATCTGCTGCAGCACATGATGTCAAGTAAAAGCAGTGATAAATTTTACAAGACCGTCGTGTTCGCCGAGGACATGACGGACTCCATGCTCGAGAAGGCGCTGAGCACAGCAAGAGATGCTTTTCAACTGCAAGTCACAGTACGTTCAGCAGTGTGTGTCGTAGTAAACAAAAGATGACGCGTTCATTAATCGATGACCATTAATGTACACCGCTGTCTCAGTCGGAAAAGACATTCTCTACGATAGCCGAATTCGTACGCCGGAACATGGAGAAGGAATATGGCCGCGGCTGGAATTGCATCGTGGGGTCTTCCTTCGGCGCCTATGTGACGCACGAGATCAAAACTTACGTCTACTTTAGCGTCGCCGTAGGCGTCTTTGTACTCGTTTGGAGAACTTAGCAGCCTTCTAACTGAATTGATTAAGCTTTCCAAACACAATTCTACTAAAACATACTTTACCGCGAAATGCGTCCTCTACTACGTCGCTTTTCTACTACCGCTCGCCATTCGAGCCTGCAGTTGTCTCTTGGTGATTCAGGCCCCTCCCTCACTGCCTTGATACCGACATTTGCGGCTCCGGAGCTTCCCAAGGTTCTGTGCCTGCCGTCCATCCTTGGATACGCGGCTCATGACTTCCATTTGCAATTCGCCAGTCCGCGCCTATCTAGGAATTTTGCGCTGTACGGCATCGAACTTCGCGTGCCTGAGCATGACTTTGGTCAGTTACTTATCGAACGTGACGCTAATGAGGTTGTGCGAGCGGCTGACGCGCTGAAAATCGAACAGTTCTCGCTGCTGGGCTGCGGCCACGGTGCAAATGTGAGTGCCGCAGTGGCGGCTACGCACCCCGAGCGAGTGACACGTCTACTTATGGTGAACGGCAACGTATGCAACTGTTAAATTGCACTAAACGAATGGCAATTAGTTCCTCAAACTGCTCTGCCATGACCCGTTGCAGGCCTTTGTGAGTGACGAGGATGTGGAAGATACGAAGGAGCAAGAGGATATCAAGTTGTGGCCCCAGGAGATGCGAGAGAAGGCTGAAGCCAAGTTCGGTACCAAAAAGTTGCAAAGAAAGTGGACTGGTGCGTTCTTTGTTGAGGTTATGGAATGGCGAACATGACAAGTGCATCTGTTGCTAATTCAGAAATGGTGGAGGCGTTGCGCCAGGAGGGGCGGAAAGACGGCAGCGACCTCATCTGCAGCCATTTACCTCATATCAAATGCAAGACTCTGGTGGTGTCTGGCGGCAGGAACATGTTCGTGCCTTTGTATCACAGCGAGTATTTAAGCGAGCGCATTCTGCACTCCCGCCTCAAAGTGCTTGTGGAAGGTGGCGATGACCTCTTGACGTCTGAAGCCGACCGCTTTAACACGATGCTCGAAACCTTTCTACTGGAACCTGACGACAAGCTCACTCAGAGCCGGGAATACGTGGCTGTACCCTTTTAACAATATAGTAACGACTCGGAGAGTGTGATGAAAGTGCCGACAAGGGACTGTGCACGTACAAGCAAATTTCATTACATCTTAGATTGCCTTTGTTTATCTATATTAATTGAACTCCTTACTAAACAATGTAATGTTCTGTCAGCCATCCCAGCTTATTTGGAAAATGACGTTGAAGTAGCGGTCGCCATGGCACTTGGCGTCATCGATAGTGGTCGAGTGTAAATTTGCTGCTGCGATTGGTAATGCTGCTGTGGTTGGTATGGATATTGATGCTGCAACATGGGCTGCTGTTGTGGTGCATTATGTTGATAGTTGAGGAAGGCAGGTGCCGGGTTCAGACTAGGCCGGCATTTTAAATTATGGTAATCCTGTATTGCGCGCGATGGCGAGGCCATGGAAGGTGTCGTAGCGTACGCTGGCATGCTCACTGCACGCTTCAATGGCACCACACTGCAATTGCCTTGCGGACCGTCAATCACATAGCCGCACCGAGCCCCACCGTATCCGTTCGCATGATTCAAACTAAGACCCATGCTTGTGGCCGCAGCGACTCGGGGGTCATCTTCCAAAATGCCCTCGAGAAGGTCACCAAAAGATTCTTCATCACCAAAAGCTGGTGGCGTTAGATGCTCGTACTCCGCTGGATGCTGGTGATGCTGCTGCGGCTGCATACACTCGATGCCATTGTTGCTATAAACGGGAATGTAGGCACCATACTGCTTCGAGAGATTGACATCTCCATAGATTTGGGATGACGGTAAAGGCATAGCGGGGAAGTTGGGCTTGATGACGTGTGAGGTAGCGTACATGCGGGTTGGAAGTTGACTGCTTGATGCGCTACGAGAACGCTTGGGTGAGCCCATACTAGATGGTGACGCCGATATTGGGGCAAGCTCTCGGGTGTTTTGGGATTGAGTGGGCAACCCAGTGTTGATGAGCTCCGTTGGTTTATAGTCGAGCTTAGATTGGTCTGTATTCCGTAGACGCTGTACAGCTTCGTCGTAGCGCATACCGCCCAGCGCTTTACTGATAGCCATACGGCGATTGTACTCGGTCTCCTCGACAGATTTGGCAAGATGCCATTGGTCCTTGCCGCAGCGGCAGTGTTTGCCCTCGGCGCCTTTGTAGCGGATTGCCTGACTTGAGAGTGATCCCCCGCTGGACGGTGGCACAGCGCATTCACAGCAGAGAAACATTTGCTTGGATCGAAACGTGCCCAGCCAATTTGATTTGAAACGAGGGAACCAGCTTTTACGGTCGCGAGTCTTTTCAGGCCCGTCGCCTGCGCTGTTAGAACTGTAACTGGTGCCAGTCTGGTGGACGTTGTCGCTGGCCGGGTGGGCTGGCACTAGAGTCAACAAGGTGTAGATGCGGTCAAAAGTTGGCTCATTACGCGAATTGCGACGCTGCTGCCGATGGTCATTGCCTCCATTGCCACCCCATGTGGTCTTTGATCCAGTAGAAGCCAATGTCGCAAGCTGGTTGTATTGAAGCGCTCCCATCACTTGCCCGCGTTGTTGTCTGACAGAAATACGGTCCTCCTTGATTGATTTCCCTAATTTTGCCTACTGCACAGTACTTGCGACGACGACGACGATCTGCTATGAGTACGTCTGTCGGGCACTACGAGCTTTAGATAAGGAAAGAAAGGAAATGAGCATCACGAAGCCAGTCAGCTGGTGCAGCTCCTGCTGATCAGTAAGAAGGACATTCTGCCTGCTGACAGCCGATACAACGAAAGCGTAAAAAAGGTCCGTACCTACGTAAATGTAAAGTTTACGGTGAGTGACGTGACGACCGACCCGAGGCAGAGTTTCGACGTATTTGTCAAAAAGCACCATCTCTGGACTTCAACAACAACATTTGTGATTGCCGATTAGCGCATGTGAAATGACACTTGTTAGGGCGACTGACTGTCATCCTCACAATGCTGGCTAATTGCAGCAGTACGGTTCTATTGACCGCAGTGAGCCGTGCGAGTGTGGCAGCTAATCCACCGGCTGGGCGCCTTGATACTCAAGCTGGATCAGGATAAATTCCTTAGATGTGTTAAATTATTGGATCTCTGCATCAAGGCAAAATCCTTCTGTTTTCCTACGGCGTCGATTGCTTAAAACACGCAGCGGCGATGAGAATTTAGTGCATGACGCAGCCTTCGAAGCTCCCCAATTATTTCGTGATAGTAAAGAATTTGCTTAGAGCAAGGATGGAGCTGCTCGCTTCTTTGTAATCAAACACGAGAGCCATACCGGATTGTACATGTACTTCGAACCTTAATGTACTCTGTATTTAAATCATACAGTCGGGCACGGCCATTTCGGTGCGGCGCGCCTGATAGAATGGCTTTATTGTACGTCTGGTGTACGCTGCGGGAAGTGGTGTGTCTACAGCTCGTGGTACAACGTCATTGATACTCGTCTAAAGGACTTTTTTGCTTTCGCATGTTATACAACAGATTCCTCGTACTCATTTTCTTCTATGAAGAGCGAAGGTAGTATTCACAGAGGTGTCAACAAATGCCAGACAATTTGGCGCCGACACTGTAGAAGCTTCTTCAGGAAGAGCGGGCGACGGCTGGAGATGAAATCGTAAATCACTTAGCCCCAGTTGTCTGCTATATGCGTCACTGATAAATTCTTGTCAATATCTCCGTAATTGAACTTGTCGCGGTGAAGTTTAAGTTTCTGCGAACTGTTAAAGGTTTCTTTTTCCTGATTCATTTCGGAAGCAATCAGCAGTCGCCACGCCAGCCTCTTCAGCATACGGTACAGTACATGTATACCTACAATACAGAAAAGACGAGGACACCGCGTGACACATAAAAGCCAAAACTTTTACGGTATCATACTGGAAAATTGGGCACGGCGCGGACGCAGACGACGACGCGGACGATATACCTGTTGCACTCATGCAATTCTTGCGAGACAACATGCTATTGTACGAGGCCATGCGCCAGTTCAAATCGATGTCAAACGCAGCAGGAAAAGGTCGTGCGGATCTTGAAAGCCGCCAAGTTTTCGAACGACAAAATTTTCGTGGCACAGCCGTTGTGGCCACAAGAGTGACAAGCAGCAGCCTCGAGTTTACGAAGTTGAGCTCTGGTGACCTTGCATTTGTCGATTGCTACTTTGGCGAGCTTAGAGGAACTACTATAATTATCGCACGGCCACTGTACGCACTGTTGGCGACGTGGACCTGCTGTTCTTGAGGCAATATGATTTCTAGCACATTAGCCATGCGTATTTATGTCTCATGTTGCATCAAGTGCCGCTGCTGAGTAGTTTTTTGCTGGAATGCTTTTGTTCTGGCAAAGCAAGTGATTGTAAATACATTGTGCAAAGCAAGTGATTGTAAATACATTGAGGAACGCACGCGGAAGCAATCGAATTAAAAAAGCTGAAGGCTAGGAAGTCTGCGCTCTTTAAAAGCAATTGTTCAAATACGCAGTAAAATTTAGTTGTTAAAATGTTAAAAGGCAGATGGGAGGACAAAAGTACACCATCAGATTCTGCACAAGACATTTGTAGAGCGTATGGCTGCAAAAAATTAGCTTTGGCTATTTGATCTATTAATTGCTCAACGATCATTTCAAATTCTTCATGGTTACCACTTGCGATTCGAATTACCATAATCAATGCCCTAATCTCTTGCGTAATATTCGCCTCCGAAGTTGCGAACAAAAGGTATCATCCCAGCAAATCAATTCCACAAACAATGCACTACACAAGCACGAAGCAAGTTGCTCAAGAATACATGCGCAATCAACAAAAAGTCAGTCTCTACATGCCTGCGAGGTGCTTCACCGCAACATCAAGCCCAAGACTCTTCTTGGTAGGTGGCAAAAGCTACGGCTTATTATGCGGTATCATATTAAATCGAGACCAATTTATGTGTACAAGCCTTGTGGATCTGATGGTACTATCCGATGGTGTCTAGGGGTATTCACGGCCCCGACGACGGACCACGATACGCTCTGTCCGCTATCGGAACACTTAATTTCATTTCAAAGTCTACTCATGGCACGGAAATTGTTCCAGCTCGTACAGGAGCGCCCTGACGTCAACTGGTGCTAAATCTGTGGATATTGAAGATGTTGCTGATTTCCAAAAGTCCAATGAGAAAGGAGTGCCCGAACAGACTCGCGAAAGTTGATGCGACCGACCTTACAAAGTTCGACCCGCATGGTGTGGCGTTGCCCAAGTCATCGTCGTCAGTGATTGATCGGGGAAGGGATGAAGACAATGCGATCATCGTACAAGTGCCTTCGCGCACACTTACCGTGCCAAATTTGGAAAGCTCGCTGAAGTAAGGGAATTAATTACACCGTCTTCATTTGCGAAATGTAAGGGGGCTGAAAATTGGTGAAGTGGTGAAATGAGCTTTTTGGTCAGTTTGAGTGCCATCGCATCGACCTTTTCGACGACACGATGCCGATCCCGCTTGTGCTCTAAACAAAACGTTCGCAAGGCTCGAAAAAAACTGCAAGGAGAGTAAGTACGGCTACGACTGTCACGGCATGTTTAATCCTTGCGAAAGCGAAGCGGAATTGGCAAAGAAGGCACGGAACTTGCTAAAAGTCTATCTGCTACTTGAATATCCAGCATCGACGATTACACCTGCGATGGTCGATCAATGGCAAAATGTTTTTATCGTTTTGAGGAATTATCTTGAATTGCAAACTTTAAAAAGGAGATGGTGGTGGAGACCCAACAATGCAAAATGTGGCATACTACATCAAGAACTTGCCAGACATGATACATCGCCAATCCCCGTCTTTCTTAGTGGATAGCTTTGGACCGCTCATGAGCGTGATGGGAATTGCGAATACCGGTGACGGAGACCCGAATCGCGAGCCCCTTGTCATGAGCTTTCCACTTCTTTTTTTCGACCGACGGTATCGCTGACTCGTGTGTGCGCTTTTTTGCAGGCTGTGCAATAAAAACTAACGAAGGGGCGCCACCAGTTTGTTACCAGCCGTCGAAGTCTAGCGAATACAACTGCTCTGGAACGAGTGAAATTCCCGTTTGAAGACTCTTTCGAACTCAACGGGGCAACAGTCTCACTTTAATATGTAAAAGTGGTCCAGCGGTTCTTTATGTGGCAAAACTTCAAAATGAAACTGAGGTTATTGTCAAGTTTGAGATAGGGTGAGGGACTCCATCAATATTGTTCGGACGCAGGGTTGCCTCAGCGCTGCTCTGCTGTGCATTGTCGTCGAGTAATTGAAAATTCGTCGTTACGGACTGATATCTCTTGCGCGGGCGGAAGTGGATCAAACAATGGTTCGTGATTAACCGCGTGCGATTAAACTTTGGCAGCTGCTGCATTTGTCCATGGTGATCTTCGTGAAAGCAACGTAATGTGTCATTCATGAACGCTGAGATAGCGTGACCATCAGGAGCAGAATCTGGAAAGTTTTTTCGATCTCTCCATGACGTACATTGGCTTGAAGTGATGTGTCGCCGCTTGCTTTTGTATTCGAGCGGCGCATCTTACATGTATGAAGTCACCATTACTCACCATGAGATACCACCTGCCACCAAATGACAGCCAACCACGGTTACTTTATTTAGAAGAGTCGCCAATTTGCCACTTTTCGCCACTTCCTCCATGCAGCGCTACAGCTAACTTGCTGCCAAAGTTTGACATTTGAATATAGACTAATTTTTCTCATTTTTTCTGCTTTAGCCAATGTTCAACCTAGTAGCTCAAAGGCTTCTCAGTAAAATTCAATTGCCACGCTCTCTGCCAAAAACTCGAAGCTCAGGTTCTTCCTAATCAAAAAATTAAACTGGGTAGATGCCATGTTCTGTCTTGTCGTTCATATTTTTTGCAAAGCTCTGCCAGCTTCGTCGCAATATTCAGGCAAAGCCTCTAAAGGTCCGGTGAAGATTACGCATTTTTTGATGCAATTACTCGACCCGGCTTGTAGTTTCGACCATCCGATAGTACACTTGGCGCTCTCAGCTACGAAGCGTACTAAAATTGACTGAATATTACGATCTCGAACGGAATACCGGCAACCCGAGTAGATAACTGGGACGACTTCAATGCAGAGATCAAGTTAATATTTGTCGAAACAAAGCAACTCGTAGACTAAATTTTTTTAACTTCAAATGGAGACACGTGTATCGAGAACAACTTGTTCGATGACAAAGCTGAGACAGTCTGAAATCAGAGCCGTACAAGGCTGGTATTTCTATCAATTCTGCCTGCTAACATATAAGTCACTCCCCAGGCCAATTTAACGAGGTGATCGTGTAGAAGAGTAGGTGAATATATATGGAGGGGGGGGCTCGTCTTCGCATCATCATATGCAGCATTACATCGGAGGGATTCGTTAAGTCGTGTAACATTTAAACCCATGCCACTATATGTACATCGACGGCTATTATATCAGCAAGATAGTAACTACGTAAATGGCCTCACTGAAGATTTTATCAACGTGATTAATGTACGAAAAGCAATTTCAAATAATATAGTTGACTTATATCTCAAAAGCTGATTATTAGCTACACCGTCAATGCACTTCGGATAACACTGCGCAGTTTCTTGGCACTTATATACGACAGCACCATCTTCATGAACTTTGTCGAAAACCTGCTGAAATTTATTCTCGAGTGCAGTCCTACAACCCATCCACGTATAGATCTATATATAATTCAGCAAAATAACGGGTATCCGGTTCTGATTCTGTGCAACAGCAAGACAGCTTGGATATCTCAGCCGTTGAGAAGAATTGGGAACACGACCCATCAAATAGAGGCGGCGATTAGTAACGCAGTGGTCCAGCGAGTAGTGACCAGTCTGTAGTTTTTTTCTGCTTCGCAAGCGGACAAAATTTTTAAAATATTGTGTTTGAATACAGAAAACAATACGTCATAAATTTTACGAAAAGCGAAGAAGGCCTGATTCTGCAGAACATCCATCTTGCTGTGCAAGTGACGAGGTACACCCTGGAAGACAAATAGCTCCATGCTGAAAACGATGTGTATGCAAGAGGCTTGGCGCGCCTCTCTTCACTTTGAAAAACCTTGAACGTCAACGAGATGCACAGTCATACCGACCTCGCAGGAAACTATCTAGAATTAGCTTTCAGAAAACGATGGTTTCCACAAGATTATGTGGCGGAAATGGAAGAAGAGCTGTGGGCAGCACATCCACGCGACGCAGTAGCAAAAATTGGCGATAAGACGGAACATCGTAAACAATGTAGCAAATCACCTGACATAACATCGGGCAATTAAATAAGTTTCAAAGTGTGAAGCTATACAATCGAGACAATTCAAAAACCAAAAGCGCACCGGCGGAATGCTTGATGAGCTTCCACTTACAAAAGGCAAGAGGAAGTAAAATAAATAGCGTGGTGGTGTTGGACGGTAGTGACAAGTTTTTTTGGCGCCTCCGCTCATAAAAACAACCTCGTTAAATTGCCATCAGTGACCTCCGAATCTTCTCGTTGAATACGAAATTTGTATGCAACTGAATGTGTAATACACGCGCTGACGCAGTCTGTCAGGAATACGCAGCTTGCTTTCACGGTAGAAAAAATTTGACGATAACACCAGAAAATACAAGCGACGGAGGACTACCAAACAGTTGCCGAATGGATATATTTTGAGATCCATTGGTAGATTTGCTTATCAACACCTCAGCATCGTGTCAATGGATAGAGCAGTCAATAGTACGCTACGACTAAAACAACGTTCTTCAAGCAAAACCGTTGCTTTACATGGAAGGCGGTCGGGCAAATGAACACAAAAGAGCAGCATCATTAACATGGGGAAAAGCGTAGCTTTGACGCAAAGTCTACAAAAGTCGGCATGATTAGAATGCTGACTATTAATTGTGGACGATATGTCACAAAGTAAGTCCTAATGTTCAAAACTATCGCTCACTCGACCATATTACCTGGTGCTCGAGAAGGATAATATTTCTCCGTGGAAGCGAGAATTTAACACACAAGCCGCTCAAGCAGCTAATCAAGAGCACCAAGAAGGCAACATGTAGCTGCTGGACTCGAACCTTGATTGCTCAAACAACCAATATGTCATGTTTGTGGCTAATCTCCTCCCAGTATTCACGTTGTAGACCTTGCCACAAAGCGCGCCCATTAGCTGTCCTATCATCGACGGGGCGATAACCTCATCAATATAGTTAGATAGACTACGTTGATGTCACATCTTAAGAGAAGTCGATACAACAGGGCCATTCAGTTCTACTCGCTAGTAAAGTGTGGGTGTGTAAGTCCACATCAGTGGGCAACTGTGATGCATCAGCCAAAGCTGATTATTGTCATGACACAACATTGTCAGCAGCAAGGCCGCAAACTTTTTAACTGAGCCCGACGACACGTCTGACGCCATCATTTTCTCTATTCGCGCACCTTTTTACATCTTCATTTAAGGCCGTTGCAACTCTGCAATCATTCCTGCCCTGACGCCACCTGCTCGTTACTTGCGTTAGGCCAGTTCTCTAAGGCCGGTTCCAAAATGATTTTTTGAGCGATAAATAGACTCGCATCACGGTTGCCCCAATAAATTACGTGTGCCGACAAGGCGAATAAATACTCGTTTGCAATTTCAATCTCATTTTCTTGCAATGAATAGTCAATTGGGAGTCCTTGGCATAATTGACCGTATACTGCAATGCTCTCTGTAATCTCATCGCCTTCTTGTTCGTCTCGTCGTAGTTCTTCTTGCACCTCATCCAGTCGCAGCGATTGATTGGGTTGTCTAATGGCTGCAAGCGCATTGGAAAGCGGCGCGATTGCAGCGGAACTTTCCACAAGCCCGACGCTGTGAGCTCCGGCGAGCACTTGACGTTCAAAATTGTGACGCCATTGACGCAAGGAAGCCCACATGGCCCGAAACGAATTGCGCAGCTGATACTGAAAACGCAATTTGCCTTCAAATGTGCGAATGATTGCAGCCTTTGAGTGAGCGCGCAGTGGATTAATTATTGGCTCAATGCGGTAAGCCACCGGATCGTAAGGATGGTAAATATTAAATAAACGACGACAGCGCGGAAGTCGAAAATCACGACCGAGCTTCTGTCCCCGCACGTTAAGAAACAAACCAACAGGTGAACCAAAGCAAAATAGATTTTCCACATCAAATACCAGTTTTGGTACCATCGATGCAGCTACACTCGTTTGAGCTGGAGTATCACTTGCTTTCCCGCCTTTCGTCTTTTTTGGTTTTGTTTGGCAAAACGCTGTTTGCGCCTTTTTTTCGTCGATACCATACACAACGGGAACTGGTAGACAGCCCCGCCGAGTTAAGTTTCGTGTTTCGTGTCTACATGTACTTTCATGCCCCGTGCGTTTAAAATTTGCCCACTTTTCGTTCGTACTTGAAATATCAGATAATGAGCGAGAGCGCCGCTTCAATTGCTGATTTACAACGACGTGGTCAAAGCCAAAGATGTTATCAGTAGCATCGTAATCTACCTCAACTTCATCATCAACGTCGCTACTCGTGTAGCACGCATTTACATCTTGGTTGCCTTCGGGTACAACATCTTCTCTCTCACTACTGTCTTCGTCATCACTGCGCCATGAGTTTTTCTGATGCTGCATGCACTCCTGCTGGTGATTCAAAATATCAAAGCAGATAATGGAACCAAGCGAGTGAGCAATGATCGACACTTTTTTGCGCTTCTTTCCGATCGAGTCCATCCAATCTGGATGGCGCGACTGAAACAGTGTAAATACTCGATTCATCTCCTTAGCGACTTCATCCAGAATGACCTGATGAAAAAGCGGTGACATAAAGAAAAGCACGTCCAAAATAGTGTCGTTGGCCAGCTCGCGAAGTTTCGGAATGGCTGGGAGTGTCACGTCTCGAATGAGACGGTCCAGGCCTTCCATGTGAAGCTTCGAGTGCCACTCAATGGGCAAAAATTCCACACGTCGATGGCACGAGACCGTCTTTTTTTCATCTCTACTCGCGCCTCCAACATCTTTTCCATGCAAGTGTGCAAAATGTGCCGAGCGAAGAGCTTCTTGATTAAATTCGCGAAGTGTCGTCGAGCAATCGATAATCGAGCGGAGCGTCACAACATTTATCAAATCGAGCGTTTTGAAAGCATCACCAATCCCATGCACGACAAGTACGAGGTGCTCAATTTCCTCATCAATGTCAACATCATCCTCAGATACATTTAACGAATTACCAGTAGCTGGATCGCAATTCATGGCATCCTTCCAAAGCTGCAGCGCAACCGGGTCAGCACGAACACGTGGGTCGCCACGATACACCCGACGCTTGCTCGTGAATGGTGTAGTTCCCGCTAGTAAACGCTTGTACTGCATAATATCCTGCGATCCTTTGAACTCTACCAAATGGCTTTCAACAGGAATACTAAGGGTGCAATCCTTTTCAACTCGCGCGGCCAAAGCTGCTTCACTTAGACTCGCACGCGAACTGAATAATCCACGTAATTGTTTTGCTTCAAGCGTCATCAAACGTTTTCTCTCGAGAGGGTATAAGCCCAAATAATACACAAAAGCACTCTCCAAAATGTTCGCTGCAATCGCATTGTATGGTGCTAAGCCATAATTACGCTGGGCGTAGACCCAATAAGAACGACACACAACAATCTCTTCAAGAGCCGGCCAATACACTGGTAGCATTCGCATCCTTTCTAAATCAACTTCATGTCGTCCTTGGTCGACCAAGACAACACTGGGAGGTCCCACAGGACCTAAAGTCTTGCTCTTCCTTTGCTGATACCAACGATATTTTCTTTCAAGCCGACGACTTTCATGAGCTGGAAATTCAATCCAACCACAACATTTGTTTGTACCTGGTGCATTGAGGTGACCACTGACATTTGCATGCTGAGAAGCTGTGAAATTGTCCTTGGAAGCAACTTTAAACCGTCCATTCAACCCACTGGGCAGCATTTGACCATTTCCGCTAGTGACGTCCACTTTCTTGTAAAACCAAATAGGAAAAGCATTTGCATCTTGTTCTGCCAACTCAGTCGTCAACGTTTCGTTCGCTGCAATTTGTTGCATAGTGAGCGGAAAACCACCAGAGTTCGGATACTCGCGCAGGAGATCCGAGTAAAGCATTTCGTTTTGCATTTTAATTGTAGCCAAAAACTCAAACAGTTTATAGTGTGACGATAGAACACGCATTCTTTGATACACAGATCGGATCACTTCACTGCGTCTAGCAGCACTCAGCGACTCGTAAGGACCTCGTCCCAAAATGTTCCATTGCATTATACTAAAGTGCTGATCCAAAACTTCCGTAGCTGAGTACAAATACTCCACAAGCGCCTGCACGCGCGTTGTGCTACCTTCTAAAAACAAATCAGTCCTGTCTTCAATATCGGCTCGAGACGGAAATACAATGTGACTTGGGAGTATCACGACGTACTGGACTACACTCTCGGCTGCTCCTAATGGCGGCAGCACCACGTGTCTTAGAAAAAAATTGCGTCGCATGATGTTCTTGGCGACAAAATAAAGCTCTGGCAGTTCTTCACTCGTTACAAACCGCGCTAACCTTTCAACACCACATAAAAACGGTACAGCGACTTGACTTTGAAGCGGGGCAAGTGGACCTGGCACTTGCGTGGTCTCTATCGTCAACTTTACGCGGTAGAAGAGCCATTGACCTGTGCGAGTACATGTTAGACGCATCTCGACAACACGTTCGTGTGTCTGAGTGGCAGCATCTACGACGCAGTCACGCGTGGCACCTGCTGCGCGCTTGGCCAAGTCAGGGGCGCGACGCACGAGACTGCTGGAGATCTGACCGCACAAGGCCAGTAGAAATGGGAAAGGTGTAAAGGCTGACAGCGTGCTCCATACGAATCCCGGAGACGCACCATCGTGCCGCTCCGTCATATCACGCCGAGCGTCACGCACCATCTCGGCGACATGGTACATGAGCCACCGCTGAGCGAACCAGTATTACTGCTGAAATGCCATGCCTAAACAAATAATTTTTAGCGATTACCCAACATGATATTTGCTTAAATTAACAAAAAAACCCGCCAATAAACGGAGTCTTGCCCCGGTGAACGACTGTTCACCGAATCGAAGTGTGCACTGTAGAATGTGTTTTCGTCCAATCCTTTTAGATGTCTTCTCGTAGTGTGCAAATGGTACGAGTACTAAAAGAGTGCCTGTGATGCACCAGGAACCATTAAGGCTCATAAACGAGAAACTAGCTCTTTATTACAAAAAGTTTGATTTTACGTAACGGCACGTTAGTCCTCCTCTTCTAAGATTTAGATTACACATTAATGAGCGTCACTCTTCGACTTTTGTCTGATCTACTCATAATGGAGAGGGTGACCAAATCCAAGGAAAGAGTTACGGCGGCTTCACTGCACCTGGTATCACTTGCAGTAAATGTTTATCTGACTCATTAGGTGTAATACTTTGTTGGGATAAGATTATTTTCCTCAATAGCCTCGGAGAATGCAAGACAAGCTTAAAGAAATGCTTGGCCCTGAAGGGATGCATCTATGAGCCCAGCGCGATCAATGAGATTTGTAGACGAATGCTGGCTATAGACACTCTATCTTGGAGTTACTTTGACAAGATTCCACTCTATCGTCTGTGTTGACGACGCCAGCGCCAAAGGCAGGTGTCCCTCTTACCCAGAATCGCTCGTTGTGACCGTAAGACCTTTTTTAAGAAAGAAAGGTGAAAAATTTCGTTGCAAATCAAGAAACGTTAAGATAGGCTTTCTGCTTTGCTGCGGAAGCGCATCAAAAGCTTCTGGTCGTGCTAGACGAGCATGCGAATGAGCATCTAGATGAGCTAAAGCCCCACCTGACGCAAATACTTTAGTCGCTTCGGTATGCGCGCAGTGTTTCATTGCCACCTTCAAGGTTTGGAAAAATTGTGAAATTTGCCTCAGAGCCAATAATTCTTCTGGCCAACTTGGCCAGGAAATTGTTCCCCAGAGGAGGCTGCATTCACTAACTTGAAGGAAAGACCGCGCACGGGTGCGGCTCGGATGAATGTGCTCTGTGTACAACACTGTACAATTTTAGATGGCCGTAAAAATGACATTTGGTGTCGTATTCATTTTTCGGGCAAAAAATGTGTCTCAAGATGAGGATGTGAAATGTTGTATTTTCTATGAGGCTCACGAGACACTTATATCGGTCACGAGAAGAGGCATGGCTTAGTTATCATCAACGTTCGGCACCCCAAGCTATATATGCGCCATCTATACATACATGCAAACATGCAAAGTGTGCCAGCCTCGCCGGATGCTGCCACACCATTGGCAAGCTTGCCGGTACCATAGCGCTGCTAAGATGAAATTTGCGCTTGATCTGCCAATTGCAAATTTCATAGGCAACACGACTATAGTGGTATTGCGGACCAATCAATGTCGACGATTTAGACGGACACAATTGACAGTGTCAAAATAGCAGCACTAATTTTTGACCTAATCGTTGGACAACACGTCTCGTGACGAACGGTAGAGCTTGAGAAATATTATGATTATCTCAGCAGCTTTGCAAAGGATGTAAAAATCGGCAATGTCATAGCAATAGCTTTCCACAAATACTAAAAGAAACACGCTGCGGTCAATGTTTTATGTGAGAAAATGTTTTAAAGATATTCCGGTCGGTATTTTGCGGCCTATTGGAAAGCTTCTCGCTTAGGGTGCCAGAGGTCCCGGATTTGATCTCCGGCTAGGCCATATTGCTACTTCCTATGTCGATGAGGTGTACATTTTGCTATATTGTTACTGTGCACTATTTTTGATCTAGCTGACTTGGCAGATGCTTATGAAACGTTAGCTGTCGACTGCACTTGCGACAAACCGGAGCTGCCGTAGATTCTACAGAATGGCGAGCAGCTACTGGCAGAATTGACATAATTATAATTACTAAAAACCGAGTTTTCGTGGCAAAAGCTGCGATCTTGCTTAAAAGAACCCAAAAAAATTGTGGCTCCCTTGGACGCGACAACCAGTATTAAGACCGGTTTGCATACTAGGAAATTGGAGGTTCATTGACTTTTTTGGTATTTTCCTAAGCTAACATTTATGTTGTAATAGTAGATTAAAGAATATGAAAGTTGGCCATGGTTTTCATGGTAATTACACATCCAGACGACTTGGCCGTAGTGTTTAAGCTTATCGATACTCGACAATAGATGAAGTACAAATTGAAGTATTTCAACCTCTGGATGGCGGAGAGACTAAGGTGTGCGGTGTAGTCGGGTATCGCTGCGATTAATACCAAAACAACTTCCTTAATTTGTGTGGCAGCAAAAAAAACTTATATTGCGGGTAAATTACTGCTAGAGGTCTTGATGCTTCGATACTCAATAGGTGTGTAACAAGAACCCATGGTCTTGAAGTCGTGTGGTAAAATTTGCGTGCCAGTTCGAGAGTAGAGTCAATCACTTAGAAAAAAGCTGATGCGCGAAAACTTGATATCGAGGGTCTTACAACGTGCCTTAATAGACTGCACTTGTGTGGTCAGCATAAAACAAAGCGTAGAAATTTTACTAATCATGTTTGTCGTGCAACTAGAGAGAGATAGTACGATGGCGGAGAGCCAAAGCGCCGAAAGACACTCCTCTTTTGCTTGATCTTGAAGCTGAGTCAGTGGACTCTAAATTGCGATCGAAGTGTGTACGTTTTGTTCTTTAGCGTCATATTTGCCGATAAAAGTTGCAATTTTTTTTGCAGCACTTGTAGGGTAGTAGATCCGTGACGCCTTTTTTTTTACTTCACCACACTGCAGATAGTCTCTGATGCGCGATCCGCTTGAAATGCGGAGTTGACAGAACGTTCTTGAGTAGTCTGCACTTGTGTTGATAGCTTGTGAGCTGATAGTTGACAATCTCGATACTCCTTTTGGTACACAACGAACAAAACCAGGTATATCGGATCGTAAGTACCCAAAGTGGCCGCGAAGGCAATACTTGGTCTCGTGAGTTGATTTCGCAGCTTATCGTAATCAGCTTGACGTCGAGTTGAGATGCAAAAGAGTTCGGTCAAGGACGTGTGAGAACGTCCAAAGTACGAAGGATGGCGTATTAATAACTGAAATGCTTGCAAGTTGCAAGAATCGAGATCGAAATCTGGGTAATTTTCTCAACCTTATTCAAGGATTGTGTTTTGTTGCTAGGATAGTCGATTGTATACGACGTCGATGGCAGACTCGTGCTGCACATTTTCGTCTTGTTTCTTAAGAAGAAATTGTTAGATGCGACTATAAGGTCGTTGCTCAAAGCTGTAGCTAGAAGGAAATAGAGTGGACACAAACTTGGATTGTAAACAGGCAAAGAATCTGCTGCACTGGATTTCAGCCAGGAATCCGGATGGCGGGTTCAAATTCCGTAGCTGTGGATGTCTTTCGACACCTCCTTAAAAGTAACATTCGTATCTTGATTTTTATATGCAGTAGTCGTCATTGTTGTGCGAAAGTAGTAATTTTCATATCCAATTCGTTGCATAATACTTGAAAGTCAAGTCGGCGTAAATGTAGCAAGGTTTGTGAACGAAGTTATTCTTGTTTAACTTCATAACCATTTTCCACTTGATTTACAACTTGTTTTCATTTATTGTTGCCTCTCGAAGTAGCATGATGCCGGAACTACTTAAAGTGCAGCTTGATGTATGCGTATGCATGATGACGTACAAACTATTTTAAATCTAAGCCGTCTGCGTTGTAAAGGCACTTGCTCCAATGAAGCCAAAGTGCACGGAGAACACGGCAACGAACAATAATGAAGGCAGCACGTATTGCGTGGGTTCTACATTATGCCGTAATGTTAAGTTTCAAGTTTATTGTGCCGAAAGAAATAAACATGTGCCATATAATGTCTTTAATAATAAGACTTTCAAAGGCGAAAGAAAGTAATTTCATTGATATACGGCCACTGGGCAAGCCCCAAAAAATTGCGGACGTCTTCAATATCTGTATACACATGTTAGTTGTTATGAATTCCCTTCGCTATCGAAATCGTATCAAAACCAAATGAATCATGCTGTTCTTGAAACCTGAGATTTGAACACACTGATAGCACATGTCGATTTAGTCGTAATGGAAAGCGCCAAGTTCCACTTATTGGAGTATGTCCATTTATGTGAAGTTTGTCGAGTCGAAGCGTTAGGGCGTGTGAACCAGAGTGAGGGCGTAATAGCAATTTCACAAAATCGTGACTAGACAACTAAGATCCGAGCGTGAGTGGCACTCTCTTCGTTCGTTGGCCGGTTGAGGTCGAATTTAGGTCCATGTCGTGAAGCAATCAGATTGAGTCTCGGAAGTGTATTCGATATCAAACGTGATCGCGAAGCCGGCCGAGCAAAATCATTTCTATTGAGTAATTTGGTGAGTAGCTTCGTAAACGCAATGCTTTCATGATGATCCACAAAATTCTGAAGGCGGTCAATCCCCAGTGTCTTCATAAAATCAATAATACTTTTGTTGACTTCAGCCAGTGGGGTTTTACCCTTGCCGAAAGTGAAGTAAATTTTGTACCCCCCACCTCTTAAAGAGGCATTACTTGTACAAATCTCTTTCAATTTGTGAAATCGCGAGAAGAGTTTAAATCTGCTCGAACTCTTAGCGTATTCAGTAAACAGTTAAATATCTATTTTGCTCTCCTTTCAGGTCCGCGTATAGTTTGTCGAAGCCGGAACCTAGTGATCTCAATGCTGTTGTAATTAGCTCAAGTGCCGGAGTGATATATTGGGGAGATATATTTGACCTACAAGTCGCGGCGATCGCATCGCGTAATTTTTTCTTTGGTGCGTTGCTTGGAGGAATACCTTGGCAGGCGTTAGCCCAAGCCCACCGTAAGAGATACATGTGTACATCCAATTTTTGTCAGACTTCCCAGCCGCTGCCGTAAAATTGTGTGAGTGAACAAAGTTCCGAGTAACTATGTCCACAATAGCCAATTCGGATTTCGTAATTTTAGTAACACTGACTGTGTACCAAAGTAGACGCAAGATGATGCTTTGTAAGAGCACCACCATCTAGCGCAAGGTACGGGCGCGGTACTTCCATATGGCACAGCGCGTTCGTACTTTAGTGACGACAGCACTCAATCGCTGTTTAGTGGTTCTATTGCGCCTTGAAGGACATCAAGTAAGACGACGCTGTCCGACGAAAGTAGAATGTTAAGTTTGGTCAGTTTTGGTAGGCTTATTTTGTGCGTGAACGGCATGATGAATGTTTTTCTTTCACTTTAAGTCGTAATCCCGATGCCGATGCATAATCTTGGACATGATCCGAAAATTCTGTTGTGTTCAAACTCAGCCAAAAGTCCGGTACAGCCACTGGTTGCAGATGAAGTGCAAATATTATATCAACACTCAATCCACGGTCGGCGAACCGAGCACGTAAGTAGTTTAATATTGGCTCGAGTCCCCTTGACGTACTCCAGCACCAAATCGCCGGGCGAATTGTTAAGCAGCAAACTATCTGAGATCTGGTTGGAAAAGATCTTTATCCACGCTTGGAATCTAGCACTAAATTTGTAGTGATGAAGTACTATTTCCAGAGCCGGCCATAGCACACTTTCAAAGGCTTAGCAAGGTCGATGAGGACGGCGCACGTGTTTGGATTTCTGTCGTTGCACAGCTCTTGTAAGTCTTGGAATTGAACAAGCGAGTGGCAAATGGATCGAACTGGTACAAAGCCGCTCTGATCTCCCTGATTCAGCGATGGGAGGACGGCACTCAGGCACCTCGCGAGTATCTTGGGCCCAAGCTTGGCATCATGATATGATAACGTCAGCGGACAGTAGTTTCTCGGCTGGGACCGGTCGCCTCTTTTGTATAACAACGAGAGATGTGCACGTCACTAAGACTCAGTCATTTTTCCTTTCTAGAATTGATTGTCGTGAATAAATGCATAGATCCGTGACCATACGTTAGGGGCTAACTTGTAGTACTGAACAGGAAGACCGTCCAGTCTCGGCGTCTTTCCATTAGTTGATTTCTTAATCGCCCTTTTTGAAAAAAATGCCGTGTTGGGAGCGTCTAACAGAGCCCACTGCGCAGGCATGACCTTGAAAAAGGTATCGCATAACTTTTGTGCAAGACGAATCGGCTGGTAAGAAGCATTTCGTAGATGTCGTAGGTTAGGAGACGTCGACTGGAATAGTTGACCACAAAATGTACGGTGTCCATTGCAGATTTCATCGGGGTCTTCCGTTGTCGTTCCTTCTTTGCGTCTTAAATCAGAGATAGGTGACCTGAGCAAATCTTGTTGAGGAGACCTGCAAAAGTCTATAGTTGACCGTTCACTTAAATGTATGTCGCCCGCAAATTTACTTACAGTATTCCGCTCTTGAATCGTCTCTCAATATGCGTTGACATCAGCCCGAGCTTGATGTAATGCAGTCTTGTTGTAGTCGATAGAAGATAGGCTGTAAAGATCAAGAGCATCGTTCACCTTTGTCTCTTTTGGAGGCACCTCTCGAACATTCGCGTGCCGTAGATCAAGCAATCTTTTGGGTAGATAAATGCAGTCGGACCGTTTAAGTTCATCCAGCAGGCATCCAGGATTGGATCCATTGAACTTTTAAATTTGAGCGGCCAGTGTCTCTGCGGACAGCGTGAGATTCATCATAACTTCAGGATCACGTAACAGCCAAGATGGGCATCTCCCTGGCGCACGTTTCATCTTAGAAAGATACTCCGCCGTAACTTAAAGTTGACTGGTTTGTGATTTTCAGTATGCCAGTATTAATCCCTCACATAGCTGACTGTAGCAAGATGATCTTGTAATAGGTGTACATGCAAAAAGCAGTAGTCGATCCGATTTATACGTGTGGGACTCGTGAAGTCGCGCCATGCGTCCATTAAGTCTAAAGCATCCAGCCAGTCACACAGCTCTTCCCGACAAGTGCCAGGATGTGGCTGGGATGGAGAGACCTCGTCGAAATAGCTATCCATAGTGACATTGAGGTCACCCAAAACAATGTTGCCGCCTGATTCTCCACACCCGAATGGACGGAAAGGAGATCCACAGAGAGCGCGCGAAAAAAAACCACGTCGTGAATTACGTATACCACATATATAATCACCTTGATATTCACCAAATGTGGTCTTGAGTAATATATGACAATTTCGTAACTGTTCTTTGTAGACGCGTATTGTGAGGTATTTAACTTTTTTAGATGGAGAGGCTAAAGACAACCTGAGTCCGACTCCATGTCACTCGTTAAAAACGGGGGACGTGGTTTCGAACCAGAAGCAGCGCGCTCCTGAATCGGCCACATATATAGCGTGTTTGCTGGTCTGTAGTTGGTCTTCTTTATTAAACTTCTTCTCTTGAATCGCGACCAGTTGATGTTCAAAGAGAAGACGTTGATACGTAATTAATTTGGCTGAGTTCAACCCAATTACGTTCAGCAAGAATCCTGTAAAGTCCCAGATGAAAATTCACCAGTCGAGAGGATCTGCTCGCCATATAATGTAGCTGTGAGATTTTCGCCAAGTCGCTAAGTGCAGTGAGCACAAACGGTGGCATTCGACTGTTATCGATAAAAGGCCTCAATGCGTTCGTGCGGGCTAAGAAGAGATATTCAAGTCACTCCATAGTGAAAAAGGATGTGACGAAGGCGCTTTGGCGGCAACAACGGCCCAAGAAGTGCTTGCACTTTGACTGGATCGACGTATCCACTCGGCGCGAAGGCCATCAAGAACAAGTCGCTAATGGCACTTTGTATAGCTCTTCTTACTCGAAAATAGAGTCTCGTAAAAATATGCCGGGTTGATGCAGTCAATCTTGTATCGGAGCCGCAGACGATCTTGTGAGTCCGTCGACTCATCGCTCGTTACAGGGTCCGCATTTATTGCCCGCTAAACTGCGTGGGCTGGCTATCATGTATCAACACAAGCTAAAAAATGTCGGAAGTATGCTGGCTGCGCTTGAATTGCCGCCAGAACGTCCTCGTGTGTAGTTAGCTGTGAGACATTCGGCTTGATAAATTTATCCATTGCTTGTTGAAAACCTGCCACCAAAACTTGCTTAACTGTAAAAGCCAATGAGCACATACTTTTTAGCGCAAGTGCATCTTCTTCGTACGGCATAAAAATCGACGAAGCAGTGAGACCCGATAGAGCGGTGATCATCCCTTCTTCGCCTATTCAAGACTGATCCATTAAACGCATTGTAATATCTTCCTACCTATAATTTAGTATATGCATCTTGTTCGCCCGTTCCAGATCAACAATCGGATGCAGTGATGCATCAGACCCTTCGTCCTGAAGAACCTCGTAGCAGTTGGGTGAAAGTGGGAACGAGTTGAGAAGGGAGTGGTGATCTTCAAGCGTAATATGAATACGCAAGGAGCCAAACCTTCCGGCTCCATAAATATTCCCCTTTCACGATTAATGATACCGTATTGCGAGTGTTGTACAAGCTTCCATCCTGGTGCATCGTCTGGCAGTGCATCTACAATTAGTCGCTTCACCGCCGAGCCAGTCGGCTTGTTGATCAAGGCATTGGTGGATCGCGGCGCACGTGTAGTTGAGGCGTTAACTGGAGCACTCAAATCACTAGCCCCCCGGTTTTTGGCAATCAGTTATATCAAAACATTCGATGACTTGGGTTGTCCAGCGATAACTTCAACAGTGTCCGACGGCCGGTGTGGAGGTGATCGTAGCGAAGGCGGCTTTGCGCGGTTAGATTTTCGCTGGCGGTGCTGTACAATGCACAGTTTTTTCTTCCGAGTAAAAAAAGATTTCCCGAAGGGTTTCACCATTAGATTTGAAAAGTCCAGCAGGACAACCGACACTGTCGAAGTACACCGTGCGTCCACGTCATAACACTTGGCCGTGAACGTGCGTGGGCGTAATGAGGACTGGTCTTGCATTTCTTTGCACAAAATAGTCATAAATTGCCTGATCCGACTCATCCTTTTGGAGGCGGGTCCAACTCACGAAGTACAAATTGTCGTACTTCGAATGCTAGCAAATTGAAACGTTGACACCATTACCCAATTGACAAAGGGCATCATCAGATGTGCACATAAATGAGATACCTCGATGTGCGTACAATTAGAAGCCCTGAATGTGAACAAGGCACTCGCGCCATACGGCAGGCGAGCGAGCTTAAGATGGCGTCTTGCTGGCGCAGTAAGACGAGCGGCCCGTCTCCACATGGCATCAAGCGGTGTAGGCACCGCTGCAAGTGCAGCACGACGGCCGTTCTGGTTCGTCAAATTGTCGTCGGAAAAATTCAAACTTGTTGCAAATCGAAAGTCGTCGGGAACCCAGCGCGGTGCTGGCTGCCTAACAGCCGTTCGTTCGTGGCTCGTCTGACGAGCCGGGCGTTGCTGCCCGTCCGGACTTGCCGGGCGGGACTGCGTCGTCGGCAAGCTGGCCGGCGGTTGTGCCGATGGTTGCTCGATAATTGAGCCGGAGCAGAGCTAGGGACGGAAACCATCCTATTATTTAGTCGCTTATAGGTATAGCTAAGCAGATCATTTGTGGTGGGAGTAAGAACTACCCACACCTTTTCTTATGGGCCAATAGGCAAGCGCATGATCAGCGCGACCAGTGAGGAGTTGACACTAATGCCTTGGCTGAGTAGAGGGAACAAGTCCGGCTATGTCTACTCCAAGTTGGTCTGTACAGGTTCAAAAGCACCCACCTAGAAAATTGGAAAACGGCAATACCCTTAAAAGAGTTTTTATTAGCCGCCCTAATTTCTTGACGCACGTAGCAGTGGGTCGCTTGGCTTTGGTAGAGCCGAAGAAAGCGACCGTAGAATGAAACCGGCGAAGCTATACTCTTTCGCGAGGAGAGACAGTTGCAACAGCGAAGACTGGCGGCGGCGTAGGCGTAGCAGTGATCTTCAGTATTCCGGAGAGAACCGACGACGGCGGCAAGAAGTATCTCTGGACGCAGTAACGGGGCAGGATTGGGCGTTTGTGCAATTAGGAAGTCCGGTATGCATCCTGGGGTGTTGCGAAGGTTACTGGCCATATTTTTCAGAGTTAAAATTAGTGCATACAGGTAGGTAAGTACCTATCCCAATTTTCTCGTACACCGATATCAAATGTACCGATCACATAACTTTTGTCACAAAATGCACAACTTCTTGAATGGCTCGACAGGCAGTTGTAGTGCGGCGGTTGCTTCAAGACTCTATTGTCCTTCGCATAGCCAATTATTCTTGCTTGTCGACCCGTTGCTTGTCCTACAGGAAGTTTTCAGCCACTTTGTCCAATTCGGATGCTCCATTTTCAACCACCAGACCCACTACTGAGCACGAAAGTTTGATCACCAAATTGCCCAATCGTCAAGCCTTGCAGCGCGTGCGGTGGCTTCTTCAGCAGCCAAAATGTCGCGTCTTGCTATTCACAGGAAGTCCCTTGTCTGAATCGTTTTTGCGAGCAGCACTAATGGAAGACTCGTCCGTTTTCGAGCTGGAGCGCTACGGCCACGGAATCTTTGGTGTGCGCGAGTTTTGTCAGCTGCTGCTGCGCGAGAGCGGTCGTGAGCGTCGTGTCTTTGGCCGCGCGCAGCTGACAGCATTGATGCTACACAATGGGATTGCGTTGCCGGGCGCGGCACATCTTGCGGCCACGTCAACGCTGCACAGACGCAAAGGAGTGCAAGATCTGCTACAACTTTTTCGTCTGCTGGAACAAGAGGGTGTCACTGCGGAAAAGTATGAGGCTGTCGCTGCTACGTCTAATGAGCTAGTGCCACAGAAGCTGGCAGAGGCGTATAAAAGATATCAGCAATTGTTATTGCAGCATAATGCCACGTCGTGGGACGGAATGGTGATGGAAGTGGCGGAAATGTGTGGACTGCATGATACAAGTGCATTGGGAGAGGAGGTCACTTTTGCCAAAGAGTTTAGTCGAATGATGCTGAAAGAGTACACAGACGTGGTGATTGAAGATGTCGAGAGAATCACGCCTGCCATGGCGACGCTTGTTGGCCATCTGTGCGGTCAGCCGAGTGTACGATCAAGTGCGAGCTTTAGCCGCAGGCTGACCGACGAAAACGAATGTCTCCGAACGCACCTTTTAGAGCAGCAGCTACTGAAAACGGCAGCTTGTACAGGAAGTGAACGCAGTGTTACGCGCCTATCTGCGCAGTCTGATGTCACGGAAGCCGAAAAGCGAGCGCAAATGCAAACATTTGCCGAACAGATTCTAACAAAAAGTGCAACTGCGACTTGTTCGACACGAGCACTTTGTCCAGTTCCATTGGAATGCTGGAGTTCTGAAACCTTCGAAGCAGAAGAAAAGAAAATTGGTTCATTTCTTACTCAAAAGTTTAAGATTGATGACAACGTTCAAGTTACTGTGCTGTGCCCTTCATATGCCGATGCGCATCGCATCATGTCGGCTTTTAAGAAGCTACGACTCCCTGTTCATTTCGCTGACGATCAGTTTGCTGTAAGAACCAAAGGCGCATCAGTTCACCTTTTTGATGAACCTGGAGTCAACGCCGTGTATTCGCTCTTGTGTGCCTTGTGTTTTCCGAGCGACTCACGCCACCTTTACAATGTTTTACGCTCGGATTATGTCGCATTTCCAGCGGAGTTGCTCTCTTGTTTAATGGAGAAAAAGCACCGTGGTCACATGGATCTATTTGCAGTTGTTGAAGCATTTGTAGAAAGCAAGGGATCGTCACTTGGGACGTCTTATGCTTTTAAAGAAGTGGGACTATCCGAACAAAAGGCTTTAGCACTTGAAAGTGGTTTAAAGAAGGCAAAATTGTTCGTGAATCTTATCAAGCGGCTGCGAGCTGAGTGTCACCAATTGTCTGCAGTCGAAATTGTGCACTGTTTTCTTAAAGAATCTGGTAGGTTGACAACTTTAGTGGATCCTAGTTCCCTGGCACAAGAGCGCGAGTCTTTGACTCTTGCCGATTTTCTTCGAGAATTAGAGACAGTGCAAAATATAGTCAAGAGCGATCATGTGACGTTTGTGGCACCATATCTACAAGAATTAAAAGAAACAAATTTGACTTCGTCTGCAACCTCGGAAGAGGTGCCAGACGTTACGAGCACAAAGTTTACTACAAGCAATGGAAACATCCGTGTGTTGCCTTTGACAAAACATGCGCTTGAGTCACTTGCGGCTTCAGCTGCTAAGGATAATGATAATCCGCACGTATTAGTGCTGATGTCTATGCGTGATAGCAAATTTCCAGGACGAATGAAGCGATTAACGCTTCCACTACCATATGAGTTGCTGAGCGAGCCGTATCCGGTGCAGACGCGTTCTGAACATCTACGGCAATGCGAAAAACTCGCATACGAGGCTTTAATGCTGGCAGAGTACAAGGAGATTGTGCTTTCGTTCGCCGAACTAGCACCTTTTTCGTACAAGCGCGAGATTCTCAGCCGAACTTTCCAATCGATTTGGCATGAACGAGAACAATCTGGAATTACTGTGAATGAAAGTAGAGGGCGAACAAGATTAAATGAGACCACTTCATCACCCAAGCTCGCGATGGCACTTCATTCGACGCTTAACAAAGTCCCTGAGAAGGACAATGCGAATGCATCCTCGTATGTTTGGCTGTCGAAGGCTGTAAAAGCAATGCGTGAACTCGCAAATCGGATAAATTTTTCTGATTTGGCTGCGAAAACTTTTTTAAGCACGAACAGTAATGAAGATAATGCTACCTGTTCCCACCAGCAACAAAACGAAGTGGCTTCTTCCGAAAAGGAAGCTTCGAGCCATGCCGACTCATATTGCCTCCGCACTCCGGCACCAAAAAGTGTACCGTATGAGCCGTCGCATCTATCATATTCACAGATCTCAGAATACCTTCGTTGCCCACATCGGTACTATCTCAGTCGTGTGATGAAGCTAAACGGGGATGTGTCGCCTTCGATGATGTTCGGGCGTGCCTTGCATGAAGGCGTAGCTGCGTTTGCAAAATCTCTTACTGTAGATCAACAGTGTGCCAAGGTGACAGAGGAGACCAAAACGCTCGCAACTGTTGCAGCGAAAGAAGCTTTTGTGCACTCTTGGCTTGGCAACGGGTACGGCCTCGTCACTTCTGAGGAGCACGCTTCTTTTTTACTCGAACAAGGTCTAATGGCGTTAGGTGATTTTATTGAGACACACAACAACGACTTGCACTTGGAACAAATTGTTCATGTTGAACAAGAGTTTTCAATCTATGTACCTGAAGCCAATGTGGAGTTGCGTGGCGTGTGGGATCGCATCGACCTTGTTTCAAATCCTGGTGATGGCTCTTCCTCTTTTGTCATCCAAGAATTTAAGTCAAACATGAGTGGTGCTCAACGAAACATGCAGAAGTTAGCGGCCGATAGTCTACAATTAAAATTGTACATGTACGCTTTCCGTAGACTTTATGGAGAGCCACCGTATGGCGCAAAGTTGCAACAGATTGGTGGCAATTATAGTGACAAGCCGGTTGACTTTAAATCAAGACGCACTCAGCATAGCAAAATGGGAAATGTCGAAAATGGATTTGTGTTGTTCACTGAAAAAGTAGAGCAAGAAAGTATCGAGGCCATTGTCAAGGTCGCATCGAGTTTACGAAAGGGACTTTTCGATCCGAAACCAGCTTTTGCCGAGTGTGCTTTCTGTCCGTACGCAGGTTCTGCGTGCCATTTCAAAAAAACATTGTAGCCACGTTAGAGTCGTAATAAATAACTGAACGAGCTTGAGTGTCAATTTAGAGCGCATACCACTTTTTGAATCGCTAATAATGTTGTGAGCTTGCTATCCAACCTCGAGAATTGACTGAAGCTTCATCCATTTCATTTGCTGCCGCTTAAAACCATCGTATGTGAACAGTACGCGGACTCCTGCTACCGTACTGCCACCAAAGCGGTCCTGCCTTCGGTACATGTCAGGAATTTCCACCGGAGGAGTCACATAGTCATTTTCGGATATTGAGTAGCCATCCGACTCAGAATTACTGCAATGCTCTACCATGTACACGTCGCCACCATCCTCATCGTCATCTGTACCGTTCGAAGATTGATTCTCTTCTTCGGCAGCCGACAGCAACGCTGGCCAATGACAGGGCTCAAATCCCTTTTTGCTTTTGACTTCGACTCGACGGCCGAGGTAAATTTTGAGACGATCACGTTTTCGACTGTGCGTAGGCATCTCAGGCGACTCTTGTGTGGCCTTGACTGCTGGTTTGTCATTGATCCCGAGGACTCGGCTGGTGCGACTGAATCTACTTTGACGTCCATTGTCGTTCGTATTCCTGGAAGGTGCACGGTGAAGACTCCGTAGCAAACCTTTCATGGTCGGTCGATGGTTCGTAATCAACTGGTATAGGAATGGGGCGAGCAAGCGTGAATCTTCGCTATGGAGTACTTTGATTTATGACATCAAAATCGTTTAGCTGATGGAATTCTCTCTCGCCTTTTTTGGGATGGGATACAGGATGTTTATTGGTATGTGGTAGAAGCGCACCGGAAGAAAGTGAACTTTAGGCTGGATTTGGAATGGTGACAAAAATATTCGCAGAACCCGCATGTTTGATCTTGAACATCCGGATAAAAAGCTATTTAGTGTCATGTCCAGTTACATAAATTGTACAAATCGGTACTACTATATGCAAGAAGGACAGTGTAAAATAAATACTCGGTGCTTGCTACGGAAAACCATTCCTCGTCTCGATGCCTTAAGACCTAGCACTAAAGTTTTGCAGCTATAAGCACCTGATGCTCTCGAACTTGTCTAAGTGAATAAGCTGCACATAGGGACCGACGTATGCAGTACAAAGTTCGATAATCTATCCATGCGGACTTGGTGGGCGTGGTATGTATAATTAAGGTTATGTATATTGCTTACACAACTTAACAGAATTATTGGATGAACCACTTAATGTAACAGATTTGCTTACCTATCGCCATGGAGTTCTACCCTTCGGATGCAACGAATGCTGCTGACGCTACCACATGCGCAGCGCTCTTTGCAGATAACATAGTACTACTGGTACGATCCGTTAGTTTCTGCTTTCTAAGCCTAGCTGTGCAATAATGTTGTAAAAACCATTTCTGTTAGCCCGCCGTCTCCAACGCAAATCTAGGCCAATTGACTCTTGACCTTATGATTAGCACACTATTGCAGAATGGGGAATTATTTGTACGATTATTTAGCTTTTTTTTTTCCTTGCGCTCTGTACGCGCTCTCAAAGACTTAACTAATTGAGACGTTGGCTGCAAACCTATATCAGGACGTTAAGCTAAATCAAGTGGGCCACCTGCTCAGTGAAGCGGCTCCACCAATCGCCGGAAGTGCAGCGTTCGCTACGCAGCCATTACATGGTCTTTGTCTCAACCTGGAGGGTGTGTTGTTTTTTTGGTTGGAAGAACGAAGACAGGGGTGCTAACGATTGCTTGCAGTATATCAGAGCAAGGAGAAGAAACTTACGATCGTTCAGCAACGAGCTCCTGTGTTGCCAGTACAATTTTGAATTGACACTTCTGAAAACGACAGTCGAGAGACTCAATAAGTTTGCGTCATTTGCTGCTGTAGGGACGGGCGCATGAATTTGCTCGAGAATTCGTGAAATGGGCAGTCAAGAGCAAGGTGTCTACACTTTGCGTAGTGGCTGGATGCGATGATATGCTGCGTCACGATTCTGACATGATGAGGTTCGTCACACGCCGAATATTTCCATTGGTAAATCTTTGTTGACTCGATGCTTTGAAGTCGTCCAGTCCGTACCATTTACTCTGCTGGTCAACTGGATGATGGATGCCTGGCGCGCTTCAAGGGCCTGACCGCCAGTACTGGCGTTGCAGAAGCGAACGAGGCTTCACTACCATCTGATAATCATTGGGCTTTAGTCCGTGGTGCAGGGCTCGCCCCACTGCTACATAATCAATGTGACGAGCAAAATTTGCAGTTCATCGCTTGGGTGGTGTCGTGTGCCGAGGGGAATAATGTTCCAGATGCTACAATTATGGCCACGCAGCTTTTTCATTCCCTGCAAATTGCACGAAAGCAACCCGTTACCCCCGCCTCGATGCCTTACTCGAATCCGTCACTGCTTCCGTTCGCCTTCCCATTTTCTTGGAATCAACTCTTTGGGCGAAGTTCTGATGTTTCGCTTTACGAATAATAGTCAACTTATGCATTTGCTTGTCATTAAGTATACTTAAGCGCGTTCGCGCCGTAAAATTGCAAGCTAGTGATAAAATCTTTTCGTCGTTGAATTGTGCGGTCCAGGTTGGAGATAGATCCAAGAGACGAACGTAATCGTTGCCGTTGCTTATCGAGATAATGTATTTATTTCATTTTGAACTGGAGTAAACTGCGAAGTCTAAGTGGACTACCATCCCACACTTTAAACACGTATCGGCGAACCCTTTACGGCCTACCGCTATCAAAATGTTTTACTGTTTTCGTACTTTTCACGAGCTTTCGCTGTGAGTCTACTTTCTCAACGCTGACCGTACGACGATATTCTTCACTTTTTCCAGCAGAAAGCAATTTTTGATAGCATCTAGCCACAAAGATCGCATTCCTTTTCCTTTAGCTTGCACCGCGTCCATTGCTCGAAAGAAGCGCATGAGCAGCGATTTGACTTCACTTTTGGACAACTGCGCACTCGTTAATTTTATGAGCTTGTAGCGTAATTTGATGCTTCACTTGCATAGAAAAGTGATGGCTCTCATGATAAAATGAGTGTCATGACCCTCAATTGATTAGCGCATTTTTGTCGTCTCAATCTCGAACAGGATATTACGTACTTCGAGCAGAGAACTTTGTGCAGCTCCGAAGTTTGATCCAGCCAGGTCAACGCGGCCAGATTTGTGCGTCATCTCTAGCCAATTCCCAGGTCAACGCGACCACATTTGCGCGTCATCCCCAGCCAATTCCCAGCAACAAACAATTACAACTCGATCAAATCCTAAAAGGACTTGCCATCGTGAAAATTGTGTCTTTTCTTGACTTTTAAAACGTCATCGCTAGTGTGTGTGGGGGATACGGAGAATAATTTTCTTTTTCGAAGATGACACTTTTGCTGCGCGTGATTACGCTCAATTGCAGCTTTCATCCACTCGCCGCAATTAGATAGAAAAAAATGCTCAATGAGTCGCATTTTCTGCTACTGAGCGAAGCGATCTATCAGTGCTCAAACATCAAGATTCTTACACTCAGTAAATTATTTGAAGGCTCATGACGCAATGTGAGTTGACCACCGCTTCATCCACCATTGTACGTTCACAATCTCTGGCGCTCCGTCTGAAAAGAAAGTAAGTCAAACACGACAAGCTATCAAGCTTATTGAATATCTGCATCTCGCCTATACGAAGTTTGTGAGTTGCGTGAGCTTTCTGAATGCACACAGACGAGAGCCCTGACTTTGGAACCCAACACTCGGCACGAAAACCAACATTTTATTGGTCAATCAGCCTTTCAAAGTAATGTGCGAAAAGTGTGGATGCAACGAAGACGAGAAATTAAGCAATTTCTAGACAAAGTGGTCTGAAGAGCTAACCTCCACAGTCTGCCGGTAAAAAAAGATCAAAGCAGGTGGAGATTTGCCATTATGAGCGATTAATGTATGACGTTAAACCGACAAAGCTCCTGGAACGCTGTGGCCGCCGCCTCAGTACATATTGATCGCATTTCAGTTCTTAAAAAAAATGGTGATGGAAAAAAAGTCGTAACATTAAGCAACAAGGCAATTCAGCGGATCACACGACTTGTAAAGGCTAATAGTATCGTGTCGTAAATAGGGATAACTTAGTGGCGACACTTATCTTAATGTATTGCCACCAGCATTGTATGTAGGTCGTTGCGTATCAAATCTTACTCTAGCGAGGTCAGACATTTGCGCGCTGAGTGCAAGCGCCATTGATTGTGCGGTCATTTAGCGCAAGTTGAGCGAGTGTGTCTTGAGCTTCCATGCCACAAATTAGAGGCGCTTTGAAACGTTGCCCTACATCGAAATTGCGTCAACCGACTGCTTTCGAGTCCGTGGGCAGATAGTCGCAAGACTATCGTCGCTAATACATTGTGTTGTTGTGATGAATGTAAATGTTATGCAACTAGATGACAATTTAAATCAAAATAATCACCCCGCAAGTTAACGCTAGATATTGCAGTTTTATGCTAGTAAGCCGTTGTTCTCAAGCCTACGCAACAAGTGTCGAGGCTGTGGCGGACTCGTACTTCCAGTTGGGCGAGAGCTTGCGGTTCTTGCGGTAATAACGAGCAAGGCGATGGATACGCGACTCAATGAGGATGAGACGGAATTTGGAATCTTTGTCCTGACGGTTGCGCTCCAAGTGCTTGCGAACAGCCACCGCTTTCTTAATGAGCATGTACAGGTCCTCCGGCAACTCAGGGGCGAGGCCTACGAATACGAATAACAGTTCAAACCCGTGTATCCCCACGTCAAACGGAGAGGCATTGAAAAGCCATCGAATCCGCACGTCAGGTGATACCGGGCACGTTCGCAGCAAGGAGTAGCGCACAAATACAGAAGATACGTTAATTTTAAGGCTTTAAACCATCTACACATGGATGACAAATCAAACGTACCGTTCTTTTTAAGGACACGTAGCACCTTAGATCCCGTGACGCTCTTCACCTGAGCAATACCATGCGAGTCACGCAGGATGACGCCGATTTGTGAAGGGGTCAGACCCTTCTTGGCAAACTTGCAAATGTGGTCCTCCACATCCTCAGCAGAGACCTTTAGCCACGAAGGTGGTGAGCGCTTGTAAGGGCGAGCAGATTTGCTCATACCCTTCCCGCGAGAGTGCATGCGACCCATGGTGCCAGATGTTGATAAGGTTGCTAGAGAGGAGATCAAAGAATGAGCCGAGGATATTGTCTTAAAACACGCTCTACCAACCGATTGGCAGGCGAACGATCAGATAGAATATAAGTTCAGAGTGAGATAATTGGTGGAAATTTATTTTGCTCCGAAGCGATGCAATAAAACAATGGGCGATAGCGACGACGAAGGCGTGGCCTTCCGGTCAGAAGCACTAGACGTTGTGGAGTCTTGGGTGCTGGAAGAAAATGGTGAACAGTCACAAGAGAAGGAACATCAGCAAATTCCCGTAGCGCTTTATCGTCCAAACTCGGCCTCGTCAGGCAAAAGTTTGCCCAGTCTTACGCGGCCTAACACTGCCAATACGGACGCTGCTCTAACGGAGCAGGAGCGCAAGATGAAGCGCAAAATACTACGTAAGTCGTGTGCTGGAGGCGTTGAGGAGGCGTTGAAAGCGGAGCGGGATGCGCGGCTGCAATGCGAGGAGGCGCAAGATGAGGAGGAGCAAGAACTTGTGCGCTTAAAGGCTCAGACAAGCAAGGACGATCGAAAGCGCAAAAGAACTACACAAGAAAAGCTTCTTGATAGACTGCGCAAAGAGGCGGCTAAGAAGAAAGACAAGAACTTAAAGCGTAAACTGCAACTTCAGCGCAAAAAACAGCAACAAAAGAAGGAAGTAGCAATTATGCAGAAAATCGACAGAACATTTGCAAGTGTGCGTCGCTAAAAACCCAGGTTGTTTGTTCGCAACTTTTCTGTATTGAAAACCCACTTGGTCGTATTCTATATTTTATTAAACTGTTACGGTTTAGTATATAGACCCTGAGTTTATCGATTGGGAACACAGTCTTGCCATACCACAAGGAGCTTAAAATCAAGGCAAGCACATATTTGTCATGAGAAAATAAAATTGATTGGCAGTCAAAAGCTGCCTGGACCGGAGCAAGGTGACTCGCTCGTGTGTCTTGCAGAAACACGCAATCGATGGCATTGTCGGAAGTCTCGCAAACGGTGTAAAACGAGCTTACCTTGTCCAGAAAAGTCGAATTAGGAGCCTGCTGAAGGCTTTTCTTCAAGGCTACCAACAACATTCGGGTGCTGGCCCTTATACAATAGATCGAACAAACTGAGTACGAGACTCGCATAACCGTGTGCAATGAGCTAACCCATCCCAGCCACTCCGCCAAAATTTTTTTTTGAAACGTGGCGCTCGCCAAGCCGAAACGGCTCTCACTCATTGAGATCCAATGGCCACACCTAATATGCAGATGTGTAGGAATGACAATACTGAACAGTATTTGTAGGATATATAGGCTTACCAATCAGTCTAAGTAAAGTACAGCTCACGTTTGAAGTGTAAGCTTTATTATATCTTCCAGGCGGATGGCGAATTAAGGCTCGAATTGGCACTAAAATCAGAGCACAACTCAGCGATCTAAATTTAGTGTCCTTCAATTTTTAGCTACGGCAGATCTGCTGCAAATTTTATGTTGATGCAAATAATGTCTTACGTTTGAAGGGCTACGTAATCAACCTAACAGTCGGATATTTAAGCGTTAGTTCAGTTAAGGAATAACTTGACAAAGCGTGACAATCAGGTGCTGCGCATCGCACGCGCTAATCCATAGAAATTCGATTTGCACTCGCTCCTGAAAAAGCCTAATTTCAAAGATATAGCGGATTAGCACTAAATAGAGAATGAGAACAGGCTTACAAATTCTGGGGGAAAAGGATATATATTTTGGACTTTACAGGTAGTCGATGCTCAGGTAAAGGATAGTGTTTTGTCCCGCATAAACAAACACATATCGATAAATTCACGTTTGTCCGAAATTTTAGGCATGATCAGACAACGTGATCTTCTACAAATCGACTTAACCCCCTATCGAATGCGGTCTACAAACTGCACAATTTACGCACACAGTAGCCGGTCTAATCGATTAGTTACTCTTGGTATGCCATCTACTTACTTCCACACGGCGCATATCATTTGATCTACGATTCGCTAAGATAGATTCAGTCAACCCAACAAGCACCACTGCGTCAAAAGCCATAAAAAACAAACCAGCCCCGCCAACAGATCGTCAAAGTGAGATCCCAGTGAACTACTCATTTCTTTGATTTGCTCTAAAGGAATCACATGCATTTTTCATTTAAGACAGAGTAGACTTAAATCGGCCTGAAAGGCAACGTTTGTTGCGTCGTGGCTCAGAGATCTCAAGGACCAGGTCTTATCAGTGAAACACTTCAATGTGCCAACCCTACAAATACCTGTTAGTAGAGTGAGTCACGCAGCACTGTATCATTAGGCAACGGTCACTATAACGAAAAGCGTGAAGTTGATGACTCGTTTACGGAAGAGCTTAAGATGCACTGAAAACAGAAAGAATATCACCTGATTTGAATTTTGCAGGTGAAGTGCAATTTTGGGCGGTTATCATTAACTGAGAAACTACGTCGGGTACCATCTTCGATTTTAGAGAGTGCACAGCGTATGGCATATACACAGCTAAAAGAGTCAAAAAGATAGCTCCGCAAAACTGACTATGCGTATTGCCGTACTCGCTTGTTATGTTGTGCAGAATATTGCCAGCACTGCAAGTCGTGCCCGTGGTTTTCACAGCTCATTGAGCTTCTTGGGATGGTAAATTTTAATTGCTCGGTAATGAAGAACAAAAAGCTAGATCCTCCGCTCACATTTTGCGAAAGATTTGACAAAGTGTCATTGGCTCCGCTTAAGTCAGACTGTCGCTTGCCAGCGAGCCATTCGAAGTTGGCAAAAGCGTCCAAGATATCAGGAATTTATTTTCAAAGTGAATGCTTGAGCATACCAAAGTTTTTGGAGTGGAGACAGCCCATCTATCTCTTAATATTCTAGGTTCGAACCTGACGGCGGCGCGTAATTATGTTCTTAATAATAGCGGCGCTTGCCTTCATAATTGACGAAGGTGAGAAAAGCGAGAGGGGTAGCATTTGCGGCTCACTGCATGCACTCCGTTATGATATCGCTCGCTATTTTTATCTAAAGAAGGTAACCCAAGAGCTGGTGAGCCGCCATTCCGACAAATTGGACTCTCTTTTTCAAGCAATGCACTGGGTACCCCATCTTTGAGATTCTGTCTACTAAGTCTTGAAGCCTTGAGAGTGCAGTCGTGTTTCTCCGCGAGCATGTTGCTCGACGCCCGCCTTTGAGACAGGATCGTGGCGATCCATGCCCTGAATTGAATTCCCGCTTAGCTGTTGGTTCGACCTCGCGTGGCTGAGTCTGCCTATGACCCGATGCCATCGCCCTGAGTCCATGTGATTCAAATTATGCGGCTTAGGCAAGCAAATATAATACACTGTGTAATTTCATATACGCTAAGAAATATCAAGCGTACACGCCAAACTATTATATTTTATGATCTTATATAGCGCGAGCGCACTTATGTTTAAAGACCACGGTATGTGCATTTGTAGACAAATTCCGAAAGTTGAGACGCCAACTTGTTTTTCTCTTTCGGTCTGAGCATTCTTTTAGAGTTTTTGGCTATCCAGCGATATGTTTCCTACGTATTTAGTTTCTAAACGCAATGTCTCAGACTTGCTTGTGCATTATGGGATGGATTCTCTTAGCACGATGCTTGTCTATGATTTGCTAAGCAGCGTTTGGCCCGTTCAGCGTTTGGCCCGTTAAGGCACGCACGGCATTGTTCAATATTTTTTTTGGTCAAGCAAGCAGCTCTAGCACCTTATTATGTCTGCGCTTACTATGCATAACATGTCTTTGACGGCGCTATCTACCAGCTTTGTCTGACCATTTCTCAGCGGATGATTTGCTGAGGGCCGTATTCCACCTGTTTCCTCGCTCCCCGATACCTTTTTTAAATTTAACTTCTAAAGCTGGGACTCAGCCGGAGACAATCGACTCTGGAAAATCGTGTTGCCTTATGACACGATTAAAAAACAGCACTGCTGTTGAACATCGTCGTCCATCCGCAAAGTAAGTCATTTTGCTGAAAAGTCAGCAAAGATCACACTAATAGTATTGCTTGCTTTGTCCTTTCCAGGCCAAACAGTTATGGACTTAAGTCCGCGCAACGGTGCAGACAAGGTTTCCAATATTGAATTTAGAAGTGCTTGCCAATCCATACGGCTTCATTAGGCCGTGAATTTCACTAATTGGTGATCATGAACCTCGTAAAAATACAATATTTGAATCTTCATCGTACTCATGATCGGTTTTATAATACAAATTCTTGGCTACTATTGAGAAACGAGCACATCGCGTCTTGATTGTGCTAAGAATTCTTTGCTGAGTCGCAACACTCATCTCCCACCAGAGTTTTCAGCAGATCTAAGCATTCTTTAGCTCGCGCATGTGCGGCACGAATTATATTTGCTATTAATGAAGACACAGTTGTGACTAGAACAGTGGGTATTGCGATAATGAATTGGGCCAAACATTGTGTTTTTCTTTTGAAAGCTTCACCCCGAATATCCATTCAGCAAAAAACAAGGTGCCTGGCCATAGATAAGGCGACTGTGTTGTAGTGTGTAGTAGCGCATGATCTGAACTGGCCACAAAAAGCTTAAAGCCTCTCATTTGAACCTTGAGCCTGATGAGATCATATTTCATCGCAAGAAGCTCATGTCATGGACAGAATACTTTTTTCGGTAGCTCAAGGATTCCAAAGATTAAGCGCAATTACTAGATCGAGTCGTCTCGTCACTTCTACGTAATTTGCTCCAAGCTTATGTGAGTAATTGGCAGAGACGAGTCAATTACTTGCGTCGTTTCAATTTAATAGGCTCGGTCAGTCTACAGTAGTCTTGACCATAACGAATTTTGCCCGAAGGCCATGCTTTATGTTTAATCACCCCACAGTAGAAAAAAATCTGAGCCAAAAAAGCTTAAATCTGCATCATCGTGAAGCTTATTCGTGCTATTGTACTGTCTACGAGTGAACGAGGTGGCTTAGTAATATTTGTTTTTCCGTTATATAGGTCCGAACAAATGTGTCATCAGACAACTAATTTCCGCATGCTATTGAGTGGTCTTAAAGCACAGCTAGCTTCTTTTCTCAAAAACACTGCTCGGAGCTGCGCACGACAAGATTGACAGAAAAGACATATCTAAAGCTTCTTAACATGTGAGTGATTTAAAGTTACGATTATACGCATTGTTGTGTCTCGATTGCGTCTGTGCACGTCTAGAAAGAGAAAGAAGACGGAGCTGTGGCCATACAAGATCGCACAACCCATGGTCACTCTTCTGGAAGGAATGTGGTAAGTTTTTTTTACTAGGTTAAGAGCTATAAGTCAACATCCTGCCGGGCCCTTTTATAAAGCAAATTCGGCGTTTGTGCCAAGAAGGTGGTCGCATATGGCTTTTGTAATTGTGTCCAGTGCGCCACGTACTGCTTGGCTTTCTCACGCGTTAAAACCACGCTGAATGAGAAACTCACTATTTGAACTCAATCATATCTTTTCCTTTGCCCGAAAAAATCCTCCAATGTCACTTCACCGCTCCTTTTGTTAAGGTCGTTGTCGTGTCCTGCAGTACTTGAGTCGATTTCATGACTTAAGCCTCTATCAGGTGGTAGTACAGAAGGCGGTCTCATAAAACACGCCTTGTTTATTTTCGCGTTAAGATCAGTGAGCCCTTTGGGACCGAGGTAAACTTCGTAGTATTCGTTCCGTCTCAGTGCTCTTCAAGATTGCTGCATTTGATATTAATGAGAAGTCGGTCTCATTCTCACCACAACTTTGGCGATCACGCTATCTTATAAGCCTTTTCAGGCTTTGTCATTGACACCTCGTCCATTTTAAGGTAAGGATAGACTACAGGCTCACCTTGCCTTCGGCTTCACCAGTATGCTCTCTTAAACTGTATGCAAGCGAGCGCTGTCCATGGCAGACTTTGCTTAATAGGCTACGGACCACTCAACACGCAACGTCAAGGCATGTTTTTTTTGCCTCGGCCTAAGGCCAATCCATTTTCTGCATCGTTTGCAGTGACCGTAGCTTACGACGAGCATTACACGGTAAAAACGTACCATCTCACGTACATCGACAGGGCTTTGCTCTAAGGTTTTGTCGGACAGCCAGTTACGCCGTTCGAGACATGTGCTATCCTTTGCAGAAGTTGATATGTGTTTTGACGGCCACCTATACAAACTTGCTTCTATCGCCTTAACTAAATGCCACCCATGTCATTAATGATTGGGAGTGAGTTCCGTGTCTTACAAGCACCGCTAAATTGTTTACGTATCACTCCTCGGGTAGTAGTAGGACCTCGCCAATACCACTTTGATATTAAGTCAACATGAGACCCAGCAAGTGTTGTGTTGTACGAAAGTCGCTTCTTAGGCTACGCGTCACTCCACGTTCGTGGTAAGGCCTCAACCATGCTGGCTGTATCTAATTCTGACCACGTTGGCACCGGCTTTCAGCAACTGACATTTAATACGAGAATCACTCAAGTATTCACGTGCCCCTTTACACTCCAGACTTTTGCTATTAAAGCTATTAATGACTTTCTAGAGTTTAGCGCCTCGATCGAAATAATCCAGCGTTTGTGACAGTTGCGTTTTTGCTTCTCTAAATGGGTACTCATATTTGACCACACTAGGAGAAAAATGGGTGGCACTTAAGATCCAATCAATTTGGACTTTGGACCACACTAGGAGAAAAATGGGTGGCACTTAAAATCCAATCAATTTGGACTTTGTAGTCCGCTAGTCCCATACACAGGATATATATAAAGGTCCACAATTAAATAAAGTTCTTTGCTATGAAGAAAACACGAGAGGAATCGCAACTAGATCAAAGAGAGATATGTTGCAAAGTGAGCAATTATAAAACCATGTTGGTGATTTCCTAGATAGCTAACTTCTTCCAGCAGTAGATCGTTCGGCACAGTTGGCCAAGTTAGGCATCAAAGATACTCCAAAGTTTGCTTTATTTGACTCGTCAATTTGAGCAACCAGCGAGCCAGACTGGCAAGCACAATTTGTGTTATAATTTTTTTGGGACCAAGCTCTGTTACCTTCGCTTTCTCTCTGAGACATTTTTTAATCCAGCAGACTATCTCTCGTTAACTGGGTTCTGCTGTTTTAATGCCCTATATCAGATCAGCCCCACGCTTAGCGCAGAGACCACCCCATCCACAATGACAGGTATCACCGCAGATGAAGCATCGGCAAGCTGACCGGTAGCTTGTAAGTCTCTCTCCTTCTCATCAGCATTAGTGAGACTGGTGGAGACCGGACAGCCTGATATACCCTTGCTCTGTGCTCCCCTACCCGTGCCGTCGCAGACTTATACTCTTTTTTAAAGCTTTTTTTAAAGAGATCAGGTGCATGCGGAGAAATAACCTCCTGAGTCGGTCTCGTGCACAATTTGTTCATTTAATTGATTAATGCAACCTCCTCTGTTAGAGAAATAGTGTGAAAAGAGATTCTAATTCTTTCATAAAGCTCACAAGCTTTACTCTCATCGCGCTGTCGGAGCTATTTAGCGAGGTTTGGAAGTTTGATTTTGTGCCATTTTTTTATAGAAGTGCTCTGGTCGACTTAATCTGATACGTATAGCAAATGAGCAAAGTAGTAGACGAACCACTCCGTCGGCAAACAACCGCAGTCTATGCGCTGATTGAGACATCTCACATAGCATAATACTTGTCTGACAAAATATTCCAGGAGAATAAACTTGTGGGCTCGTTGCGCTTAATATACAGATTTGTTTATAACATTCACTCAGATCGCCATGCCTACAATAACAATAAGTGTCTTTCTCTGGATAGTAGTTGCAGCTTTGTGCTAAGATAAAATATATGACCGGATTGAATAAACAAAAGCGCAATTATACGTCTTAAATATGAGGAAGGCAATTGAAGTCCAATGTATTGTCACGGGTGAGCGTTTACTAATTCTTAAAAACAGGCTAATCGCTTTTGGATAAAATCATATAGCAGTGGTACGGTAAGGAGACAGCCACGCTCGAAGTACCGAGAGTTGATGAGAAAGTAGAAGACGCCATGTTATGTCAAAGTTAGGCTTTAAAGATAGCTTAACAGCTGCAGAAATTCACCCACCAGCGAAATTCGATTAGCGGGAGCTAATCGGGCAGCAATTTAGCTCGAAATACATTCAGGTCGTTCAGCTTACCAGCAGCTGGTAAAGTAAGTAGAGATTTATCTACACTTTATTAGTACAAACAACACTAGCTTTCTTTCTTATTATTATCATTATAACTGGTGTGTAATATTTTTATTAATTAAATTTTTTTCCAATAAGTGAAAAAAATAATTTACTTCTGAGTTATTGACAGTGACGATGAGACATGTTCACTTCGAGATATGTGTGACAACGTCTTCCTTGCCCGCACTTTAAAATAAAAAAAATCTCGGGTCTGCTTTCAATAGCTGCCGGCAAAGCTTACATGCTTTAAAAAATGCAATAGCTCACAGCATATAGATCGGCCGCAAAGAAGAGCTACTTTTCAAAGTTGATGGCCTAAAATAGCAGCCAACCTTAACAGAACGACTGGTGGATACTAAGAAAAGACCCTGTTGTATACGCTAAAATTTATCCGAGACTCCGGCTAGAGCGCATTCAGTTTGGGGAAAAGATAGAAAGAGTCGCATTTTCCCTGTAATTTTAAGCGGTCGTTTCATCGAAAGCGAAGATGAAGCCCTCTCGTGGATACGTATACTCACGATACTCTTTGCGCCAAATCTACCGCTTCATGACTATTCAAGTACAGGGTGACAAGCCGAGCAATAACTCATTATGATACTTCTAACCTTAGCGTTTCGCTTAAAGAAGCCGGCAGCACTAATTTAAAATTTAATTGGCTAAGTCCTGGCTTGCGACTGCGATATGTTTCTGTATGTTGGAAACGTATGGTGGTGGCAATTGTAAGAGCGACCTCACACTCTGGATCCCTTTAGATTTATATATTGGTAGTCCGCTTATGGTAATTAAACAGTGCTGCTTAATCATACCAAATACTAACTAATTTGTCATAAGACGTGAAGTATGCTGCCACCGCTAGTGTCTAATGAGTTTTGTGTGAAGTCGGGGGGGGGGGATTTCACCTCAAGAGCTTCAGAAAATGTGAAATCCCAATAATCTGACGTCGAAAACGCTGTTCTCGTGGTAAATAGTGTCGTTTGAAAAAATGCGCTTCCCGCTGCTACTAGTAAGGATGATTTTTCCATAAACAAGCTCACCTCAAACTTCGTGGTGGTCATTAAAAAACCTGTGCTCACAGAAGCATCATGATGCAGATTAAGAATATAGAGCAACAGTCCATTTGCAATCAACGACGAATCTTTGGCCAAGCGACCTCGTAAAAGAGGTAACGCTTTTGTGACATGTCGACTTTGCTGAAGCTGTTGCAAGCAGAGAGGACGGCTTCTTGCCCTTTTGTACCCGATGATTGAAAGGTATTTTGCTGTTATCAGGAGCTTCGTGAGTCGTGAGTACTACAGGTACGGCTTGTATTACCCTTCGCTCATTTGAGCCGCCAAACGAGCTCTAAGTCCACACCTGCGGAACCCTTCCTCTCCATCCCATTTAATACATATCAAAAGCGCTTTTGTTGACGTGAACATTTTTGATTTTTTTTACGAAAATGTATTGAGTCATGACTAATTGCCAGCCTAAAACCAGTCGGCTACATAATGAATGTCCGAGCAATAAATGATTAAGGAGCTACACGTGCCTTATTTCAATCTTTCGTGTAGACCAAAGGACTCGTGTCAAGGCCTCCTATAGTCAACTCGTTAGACACGAGCTTGCATTCCACCCAGAACTTAAATCTAGGCAAGATTTAGCACAATTCGAGTGGACCTTGTGCTTTTATTTGTCTCGTAAAAGCTCTAAACTATGAACCTCTGCTTATCAGACATAAGCGCTCGACCGAAGAGCGGACAAGGAGTGCGTGAAGTATACTGATCGTTCCGAACTCGCGGTTTGCACCAAAAGGGCTTGCGTGCGTGTCTTAGGTAAGCGCGGCGTCCTTTTACAATTGGTTTGCTTGTGGTATGAGCTGCAGGCTGACGAGCATAGCTCGATCTTTGTTGAGGAGAGCATCTACTCTCTTCACCATCTATTGTGGCACTTTTCGAAAAATCAATCGTGAGCTTGGGTGCTATGACGCTGAGATGTGTGGGTCTTTTCAGATATAAGGCTTAAAAAACTTGCTAATTTTAGCACATAGTGACCGACGTGCCTGGTGCGAGTGCAATTTCTTAGCGACCGAATCGTCTTCCGACTGCATAACGTAATCACGCCGGGATGTTGCATAGTATCAAGCACTGTGAACTTGGCTCATGTCTTAATTAAGTTGTCTGTATTAAAACCCTATAATATGCCAGATGCGGGCGGCAAGGAAGTTGGTCGACGCAATGTTCAAGTGGCTTCAAAGCCCACTCAGTAACAGAGTTATACATACGAGTGTGTGCCACACTACTAGCTAATGATATAATCAGATTGTAAAATAGGTCAAGTGATCTTCCAAAGAAGGCAATACATAAACATATGAGTTGAAAGAAAAGTAGTACATGGTCGAATGACCAGTGCATGTATGTAGATTTCACTGTTATATCGTAATTGCAGGATGTTTACCCCACACGGAAGTCTATCGACCAATCTTAGAAACAACCAACTACAGACAAAAATTTATATTAGGACTTGACTCTTAGACTAATACTAATTGATTTGAAGAAGAAAGCAATCTGTGATGATATATATCGAGTGACGGTCAGAGAATTGAACTCAACTTTCTTGAAATGATTAGTTATTGCAGCCTCGTTCCACCCAGTAGCTCTTGTACCTGAGCCTCCGAGACTGATCATTCGCGAAATGAGGCTGTATGGTAGGACATGCAAGATGGGCTGAACGATCTGACAGTCTTGCCTGGACCTTAAAAAAGGCAGTAATGGCCCGGTACGAGCAATACGCGTTGAAAAGCGCTTTCCCGCCATAAGAAAAACGCTTTATTCAATCCGCTTGGACAAAAGACCACGGAGCCATTTCCATCAATAATGCCGAGGTATTCTCCTAAGCCGAAGGTGCTTAGGGTTAGCGTAAAGACATTTGAAAGGATCGAAGAGAGAACTTTTTGCTTAGGTCAAAATGACCACGGTGTCTACCTTGTTTAAGACAGAGCAAATGAGAGAAGCCCTGGCCACTATGAAGCTCGGTGGGTGAGCAAGCAGATTATCAGATGCATGCAAAACCCTAATTAGCGGCTTCCTTTTCTTAAATAAGCCAAAGCGTCAGCTGGCACATATCATGTCGCCATCTAGCTCTGAATGCTAAAAGAAACCACCCTTCTTTGCCCCCTCACCAAGGTAAGAGGATAGCGTAATCTCTGATGACTGTGAGCAGAATGGCTCATTGAGCGGCTGGTCGGACACGAACGGATGTCAAAATGGCATTTATTTTGATGCGATCATGCTCGAGCTTGCAGAATTTGTTGTCTTTGACCCCGTTCTGTTTGATAGAGCTTGGCACCAGCTTAAACACGCTTACAGTGAACCATCCGCCAAGCGATAATTATAATAAAAAAGTGAATAGCGCCATGAAAGACGTGTAGCGCAAAGTGTGCGCAGATACACTAAGATGTTGGACTTGCATGCTTTTACTCGTGGGATTCATGTTATACAGCGCCGTCCATGCCTGAATTTCCAACCTAAAGAAGCTTAGCGTCAATGCTAGATTCTTTTCGAAGAATGCATGCACAAGCAATTTCAATTGTTTGAGCCGTTGATAGTAGATCATACTCATACCCGACCGCGGGAGGTCGACCCGACAGTTGGGCTAGAATCCAATCATGATAACGTAGTCAAGGCTTATAAGCTGATCGAATAAGATCTGAAAGTCTCAGAAGGTATCCAGTGTATGTCCCGGCGAAGATAGTCAAGGTCGTCGATGTTACGGCTTCGCAACGCTTGAGTTACATCCACCAGATAAAAAACCGGTGACATCAAGCCAAAAAGTTGAAGTTTTCCACTCATTACCCTTTTCTTCCTCTCCTTGATAAAGAGAACGGGCGCTGTTGTCATGACGCTGTAGATCACAGTGATAAGCGTCTTTGACATGGATACGCTTCCTGCCTTCAGGGATGGAGGAGCTAAAGGCACGAGCAGAGCTCATGTCGAAGTCATTGATGACCCCTGCAATTTTTTTTGTAGGAGCATGCTGTTGTGTACAGTAGAACAGGCTGCTACTAGTCGACAACGAGTCTTCAGCCCAGCGAATTTGCACTAAGGGTACCGTTCCACTCGCACATCAATTTTTTTAAAGCTGTTGCAAGACGCAAGCATCGATTACATGTTAACAATCTAGCTCTTGGATGTGCGCGTGACCTGCGCTGAGCAATTGTAAAGACCGAATAAGTAATGCCACTGGCATTCATCACATTTGACATAGCCTCGTGAGTGAACACAGTAGGCTCGTCGGGCTCGAGCTTATTCTCACCCGCAAATTAATAATTGAGCAAGCCTTTTTCCACTATCACTGCACCTTGAGCGCCTCATTAAAGAAATTTATTATGAGCATAGGTTTATCAGCACAAGCGTGTTTATTAAAGATGAAAAGTGAAGTGCGTGGAGTGTACAGTGAGACCACTAGACATTCGCGAGGATGCAATGTATGGCGCACAGTTTTAAGGGTGTGTTGCTCAATTGAGCGCAGCGTATATAGGCACCACTCAGTGACCCTTATAGAACACTCGACTCAATGTTAAGAACCGCAGGCTCTTGAGATGTCGTCGAGTGGGTCCCTCACTCTCTGCTGTTTACAGAGAGTAGAGAGCTAGAGTGCTCTCTTTAGACAGAGGACGGTAAACGCGAATGAGTGCCTACGAGCATTTACTTCGTCATCTGACGAAATAACTTACATACATCGGGAGGACATGCGTTGTTTAGACACTGTTGACTTGGCTCGTGTTTTTATAAATATCACTAGTTGCGTAGCCAAATGAGCTGGATCTGTGCGTCACGATAACCGGTGGTAATCATTCCGTTTGTTAGAAGCACTTTTGAGATGCGACACAAGTCATAACGGCGACGTCTGACAAATAGAAAAGTTTGAAGAAAACAATTTACTTGTATAGCCTGAAAGAGTCCAAAGTAATTCTTTTCACATTAGTTGGTGGTATTACCATTTAGTGTGGCATAAGCCAAGTGATGTTTTGAGCATCAAAAAAATGAAGCTGAGGGAGGACCTGGTACATAGTCCATATTAGTAGTAACTACTACGCTAGATAGTAATTATAGGAAATTTAGTTCCTCACACGTTAACGACCATTCCGAAATTGGAAATATAAAACTTCCGCTAAGTTCTGGTACGACTAACACTCTCTCCTCGAGTCAGACAAAAGGCGAACTGCTCCTGAGTATGGAACAAAGATTAAGGTCCTAGACTCTTCCTTCCTATAATGGATTACTCGAGCACATCCGCTACGAAAAATAAAAAAGGGCGTATGTCAGATCCGTTGTGCCCAACTTAATTTATTAACTCCCTGGTGCACCGTCCGAAGATCTTTACGTGGCGTAATGTTCTCTCCAAGGCGGTCTGATTAACCGAGCAAGCATCATTGAGTCAAGAGCCTAAAAGAAGCACAGCCAAACTTGCCGAGAGATATACCTCAGCAACCCACAACCCTCTCCAGTATGGAGCGCAGCGAGTGATTGAAGCCTCGCAAGTTTCGCGAATGTCGATCCATCACAAAATTCTAGCTTCAGCTTACTGTCTGCATGCCTTTCTAGATTCTTTTAAACAGATAGTCGAAGACTAGATGCACACGGGGACTGAATGAATATGTTCCCCAGTTGCAGAGCCTTCAGTGAGCAATGAACAGTCCATTGAAGTGCCAAACGGCCAAGACCGTAAAATTGCTGTAGTTTCGGTCAAACGATGTGACAAGAAAAGGCAGGCACCTTGTGAAGACCTTTCTTCCAAATTTGTTTTGTCAAGACGTGTTCTTGTGCAATTTAGATATAATGAAATAATGAAAGGCCTTTGGCAAAGTTCGGAGGCCTCAGCACAAAAAGAAACAAGTGAAAATTTTTTGCGACCGCAAAATAGTATGTAAATGGTGATTATTGAATTCGATCTTAAGCTTCCAAATTACTCAGTAGTTCGATACATTAGATTCGGCTTTTAATACACCGTCTACCGTATATGTGTGCAATTTACTATGGGAACCGTTAAATTGCCGGTACCCTTTTGGTAAACTGCCGGTGCCCTTTGATTTAAGCCAATGAAATTAAACTAAATCCACCAATGGGAGCAGTTTATCTCTGTTAATGAACACAGTGTTTTTTAACCAAGTAAAGAGAAAGCAATACCCATCCGGTACCCCATCTTCGTAAACTGCCGATTCCCCCTGTTTTTAGCCAATAAAAAAAGGAGCAACTCCGTCAATGAGAGCAATATTTTTCTGTCAATGAAAGCAGCACTGAACAAGTTAACGAAATGCGCCTTCCTCTACGTCGTCTTTCTGGGTGTTGCTACTACTGATTGTGAGCTGCGCTTGCGGAGAAGAATACCATCGTCACATGAACGATTGGGCGGTGATTGTGAGCAAGGCATCTGTAGTATGGCTCCATGCCTTGTTTAATAATGTGCGTCATTTGCTGCAGGTCGACACGTCTCGCTTTTGGAGTAATCACAGACACATTGCGAATGCGTTATCACACTACCACTCAGTCAAGCGTCTTGGGATCCCAGAAAGCCAGGCAAGACAATGTTGAAAGACAATTTGTCATACCTTGCTTATTGACAATGCGACGCTAGTGTTGTAGATCATCTTGATGCTGGTGGACCAAATGCCGTGCAATCCTCACAATTGCTTTCCTGGACAAGTTTTTTAAAGTCGAAGCCAAAATAAAATCTGTATGTGTTTATACTGCATCACGTTAGCTTTGTATGCACCAGCTGATTCGATTTATGGTCCAACGCAGCTATGGAAAATCGCCGAGGTCGATTATCGCGGCTTCGAGGTCTCGGTGGCCAACTTCATTACAGTCCTTACGAGTGCGTCAAGTAGATATATAGTGTAGCCTATTCTAATCGAACGATCGGGACGGAATGAACCAGATATAAACAGCAAACACAAAGCTCATAACCTTGGGCGCGCGCGTGCATGAGAACCGCCGACTTTGCCTCTTCCAGAGTGCTGTACGAGAGCTATCTAGGGTGTTCATTGCGAGATGAAGAGTGCGAGAAGAGTGATATTGAGAAGAGTAATGTTGAAAAGAGTGATATTGAGAAGAATAATGTTGAAATGAGTGATATTGAGAAGAGGTGAGTAGGAGTTATTTCCTAAAAAACAAGGAGTAGCGGCAGTTTACGAAAAAGCACTTAAGATATAAACTGCTCCCATTAATGGATTTAGTTTAATATCATTGGCTAAAATCTAGGGGTACCGGCAGTTTACCAAAAGGGTACCGGCAGTTTAACAATTCTCCTTACTATTTCTGAACATGGGGCCCGCATATATTTGTGTTCCACACACTAAATCTGAGTACACGCTCTTTAGGCAGAAATAACGTGTATGACACTAGATTCGAATATCAAGAAACATGTGTATTATATGGAGGATGCTACCGTTACGCTTAATGCATTTCTTCGACGAAATACACAGCACTAATTACTGATCGTCAGCCTCAATATTGTCTCTTGGCTGATCTGGCACAAGAACGGGTCACCGTCAAAGTATGTTCGATGCTTCTTGATCATCTCTTGAAATTGTGGTGTCAACTGTTTTTCATTTATTTGGCCATTGACGGCGCGCGAAAGTCCACATCGGACCATTGCCTTTTGCGCATACGTGAGGCCGTTGAAGTCACGCAGCTCGTTGACTTGACACGCAACTTTCATGACTAACATTAAAAAAGAGCGCTCACCGGGATTCAGGCATCCACGCAACAGAAAATCAAACATTCTTCCGCATTGATCATTCGAAGATTTCCTGCTTCACACAAAGCAGTCCATGCATCTTTTAATTGCTAATGACGAACGGATCTGCCATTTGGACCAAATCAGTGGCGCATGTTGGGAAGGAGCACAGCTTGGTCTTCGTTCGCTCCAAGATCAAAACGAGGTCATCAGAAGCCTTGTGCCCGCCACAACTGTCCAAAAGCATCATCTTCTCTGTTCCACAGGGATCATTGGTATATGCACGGGGTTCTCCAATCCATAAGAAGAATTCCTACTTCCAATATTAACCACACATACACAGGTTGTCAATGTTTAAGCACATTGTACATGCCTTCTTATCGTTTCACGCTTTAGTACTCCTCACAAGCCTTAACAACAACGTCAGGAGTTAAGGGGTTAGCTGCGAGTATGTTTTGAAATATTATGATTAAAGGACAGATTCGAGAAGATAAACCTACAATAGTCCGAATTATCATGATAATTTCCTCGCCCCCCTAAAACACCTCTGCATATCTAACGTTTTTGTCACTCTGAAATCCAAGAGTTCGTTCATTGTCAATGTTGACATTCAAATGCGTTTCAAACATGTTCTCGACAAAATCTTGATCCAGGTCACCGTATTATGACCCACGCTTGAGCACATGATAAGCAGCAGACATTTCAACGTGCTCCATATCTTTCAAACTGCACTAAAGCTTCTCAGTCTGCATTCGCAATACGATGTTGTTTGTTCCTGGCATAAAAACTCCAGTTACACAACGTAGAAACTATACCTGGCTGACTATAAATTGTTGAAATCATCGTGTTTTAATTTATCGATGATGCGTTTCTGATCCCGTGGATCGACATTTGAATATCCCTGAATTGGTCGTGTTGATATCGCGAGCAACAACGATGAGAAGATCGGGAGAAAATATGACAGCAGCAGCTTTCGAATTTTCCAAGAGCAGATCTTATACGTCCTCGACCTACTCCGATCGCCGTTTGCCACGACCAGGACAAACTTTAAAAATAAGCACTTTACGAAGCGATGGATGTAGAACGGAGTTGGATGACTTGACTTTTCAAATTTAAGACATGCACTCGAAATTTGCACCCGCAAGTGGCCCAAACATGATTTGCATTGTAGGTACTTCGGATGGCCATGAAATTCTCTCAAAAGTGCAAAGAATGATGCGTCTTTTTACAAATTCCGCTTTGTCATTGATAATCGATCAGATAATTATTATTCTGTTGCGAATGGTGAAGACTTGCTGTGACATGAGTTTCCGTTTTTGCGGAATACCACCTTCGAACATGAGCTTCCGGATCAGCATTCTCATCTTCGCGATTGGAAATTCCGTCGATGATTTCAGGCTGGCGCATCGCCAATTTTTATTGGTAGGCGATGCCGAAAGCGTGCATTTAGAACGTTAGACATGTATAAATCTCTGACAACAGAAAGCATATGTGCAAAACGCCGTATACAATGTACGACACGTATATTAGTGTGTAAGACCGCGATTCCGAGCATACACTATATATTCGTACACAATATTCACCGTCGACGGTGTAACTAAAGATGATGTGAGCGAGTACACAGAAGTAAAATTTGAAGTAAGCGAATGAAAAATGGCTGTCGTAGTTGGTAGCGAGTCAAAGCCTGCGCTTTATACGAGACTTTTGCTTACTTTCTTAGTCTCGGAGCTTCAACCAGGCCATCACGGTCTCGGATGTCACACGAGCTTCCATCGGGCTTGTTTGTGTCACTACAGGCACTTTATCCGTTGCAAGCAGCTTAAATTTGTCTTCCAAAAGAGCTTCTGTCGCCTCATCACTAGGCACTACCACTAAAACGTTCCCACACTTCACTTTACGACGCAACTTGACAGCACCTTTTAAACCGTCACGAGTTACAAAAGGCTGCCGTCCCGCTTCCAAAATCAACAAAGCCACAAATGACTCGAGCGCTTGCTCACTGTTTGATTGCAAGTCTTCAAAGAAACTTCGACAGCTTGATTCTTTCGCTTCCTTTAATTCGAGACCACCATCGGATAATATCACGCGCTCAGTCGACCGATAAGGAGTTATGATTTTATATGGAAGCGAGGAATTTACATCCGTTGTCGCCAATGTAACAGCACCTTCGTCGTCTACTTTTTGCTCCACAACACGAAAGCTTGCGTGCTGGAAAAAGTGGGGCCGAAAGTGGAAGCGCGAAAACTTTGACGCGCCATTGCTTCCGGCACTAGCAAATGATCCACCCATAATAACGTTGTGCTCACCGTCAAAGCACGGTTCGCTAAAATCGTCATAATACGGGTGAACGCGAAATCCAGGCAAGGCTGAAAACATATCTTCGCACCATTCCCAAGCGTTTCCAAAAACGTCGAAGAAGCCATGAGCCGTAGGTGGCATGGCGTCTACCGGTGAAAACGACATGTAGGACCAATTAAGATTCTTTCCAAAAGCAGTTGCCATGCTAGCTTTTTCCGGAACCGTCAAAATATCGTCAGCGGACACGTCAAATGATCGGTCTTTTTCGTTGCGCATCAACTGATGGATTGGCTCGGTTGTGAGGTGGTAGACCACTTTTTGATCCGACCGCTTACTTTGCTTCCACTTACAAAAAGCCTGAGCCTCGTGTCGATTAACCTGAGCGGGCCAGTTCCACTGCATGGGCACCACGTCAAACATGACACGCAGTCTAAAACGCTGACTACCAGACGGACCATCCTGTACCCAGAAAGCTGGCCATTTGGTGTTTCGAAAACAGCGCCATTCCCATCCTAGTGTGCTCCAATATGACGGCTCTATATAACCACCGTCACGCACAAACTCAGCAAACTCTCCATTCGACACAAGAAACTTGCTAGCACGGCAGGCTGGCACATTCACTTCGCGGTGGCCATACTCATTGTCCCATCCAAATGACGGAAAGTCGCGCGGCTTGCCAATTTGCACTTTTGCAGCTGGGATATCTATAAAACTGTTTGCCGGGTAGTCCTCGCCAGCAACCGGCTGCTTTGTGACTTTTGTATTGTCGTGAAGAAGCGACTCATGATAGAAGGGCAGCAGAGACGTGCTTTTAAAAAAGTTGACCGGATGCTCCAATATAAGCATAGAGGACGTTTCATGATGTATACGCTCGTGCTCGAGCGCCATTTGTAGCGCCCAAAGCGCACTGCTTTCGGTAATCTGTTCATGTCCAGGTAGAAGGCCCGGGTGGGTTTCAATGACACCGCGAATGAGTTGATAAACTTGGCGACGGTAGGCAAGTACGTCTGCCACGCGAGGCCATTGCATTTCGTTTTTACTCATGTCATCCCAACGCATTTCGTCTACACCCACCTCAAAAATTTGCTCAAACAAAGTGTTTACAGGTTCTTGGATCAGTCCCGAAATAAGAAATTTGTTAACGTAGAAGCTGGTCGGGTGGCCATAGTAAAAGATGAGCGGATGACGGAGCTGATGGGGTGGGGCCGTCATAAAAGCGCGCTCGCCCTGTAATGTGGCGAAAAGGGCGTCTGTCATTGCCCACGTGTTGTCAAAATAGTCGAGCATTTCCTGTCGCGAACACGAGTGAAGATTGGGCATCTTGATAGCATTTAGGCGCCTCGTGGCGCGGTTGACGCCTGGGAAGTTTAAATTTGTACGCGGGTTGCGCGTCGTAGTGAACCAGTCATCGGCCCGCTCACCAAAGAGATAGCTATCGTCATAAATAGTCTGATGATGCAGCTGTTTATGATTTTCGTGCACACTTGCAGCGGAGGTGGCATCGGTGAATGACTGGGTCACAGGGACTTTGGCATGTACCGATCGATTGGCGGCGGGATATGATAATCCCGACGATCGATGAAATAGATGCGATGAATAATTTGAAAAAGGTAGAGAAATTCCTTTGGACGTGGAGAGCGGTACTGCAAATAGAGACAAGTCCTTAATGGCGGACGAAAAGACGCATGCCGAGTGCACCAGATGTAATGGCCGCTTGCTGGCTGTTGGAAAGCGGCGAGGAAATCTAGTGATGGCGAGCATGCTTTATAAAACTGCTAGACAAGATCCTTCTGGCGGAATTAGAAGTGGTCACTATGCTAAAATTTCCTACAAGGCTCCTCCGGCTAACTTCCCGATTGTTTCGTATAAGCCATAAAATTTTTTCTGTGAAACTGATACTTTCGAGACATGTGTACTTAGGATACCAGCGGTAGCTACATATCCTCATATGTTAATATACTAACAAGTTATAAAAAAACGGCTTATAAGTCGTTAGTTAAATTGAGAATAAAAAAGGTTTTTATCCTTAAACTTCGTCATTGCTGAAAAATTGAGAAGTGATGACACGCGGCGACGCAGCTCGAATACGACTAAACACTAGTTAAAGAGCCGCTGAACGGTCGCACCCACGTAAACCTCTCGTTACTTTGAAGCACGATCTCTCTTGAAGTCAAACAAAGCAAGAACGCTCGCTGTTGATCACTGACATCCTTTCGGGCGTTTTCATGTCTCGCACAACTAAATCTACTCCTCTGTATTTCAAATGCACCCAAGTCTCAGACAAATTCTTACACCCATAATGGACATCTACCTATATATCACTTTTGATGTCATCGCGAAAGAGTATCGCAGGGCACACCGCATTGCCAATTCTACTGGATCAGATTCAAGTCGCATTACATAATTTTCTTTTACAGAATAATTTTTCCATCTATCAAGACGTGCACGAACTCATGGTAGTCATAGATCAGCGAAAACGACTCTTCTTAAGCGCAGATGCATCGAAAAAAATATCAGACCGCTTATGTACCAATTTGCGACTATTGTATACATCTAAGCAGTGTATACAGAACGACCAGCAAACGCGTAGTGCGTATCCTACCAGTCAAAAGCATGAACACAAAAATGAAAATAGGATTATCTATTTTATACAATAACCCTTATGTTGGATTCAAACTTTAGTAATATTCGTCTATACTATCGAGAGCTGCCCCCCCCAATCGCGTATTCTACATAGTTTTTGACGTGCGAAGACTGTTGTTATGAGCTACGTGTCCGCTTGAATTTAGAACACATTGTGCGCTTCCGCCAAAGATGCTCACCGCTTCTCATTTTTTTTGCACGCTACCAACGAGGTCTCATATGGGATACTTACAAATAAGCTCTGCCGCAGGTGCTATTCTCAATCCTTCAACTTCCTTATGGTGGGTCAAATACAACTCACATCCGAAAGGTCGGCTCCTGCACAAGGCAACCATGGATTAAGAATGTAACCTCGCGTGGGATAGAGTCACTCCTAGCATGTCTCAGTGCATGGTAGAAAGACCACAAGATACATATAAAGCCCCCGTTGCTTATGTTTTAAATCGCAACGGCCTTCAAGAACGCCGTTTTAGTGGCTCCCACGAGTTATGAAAAGCGGTATTATTGCGCCCTTCTCACAAAAAGCTCCTACTGCCTACGAGAGCACCACTGCTTTACAGCACACTCCACATGAAAGTACCAATGGCCGTGGCGGTAAGAGAGCGCCAGAGGAGGTCGCTCTCGTCCAAGCCTTACGCCCTTTTCATGAAGAGTTGCAGGTCCTGTGCGACCAAATGCACACACTGAAAATTGCTCTCGGAGTCAGCCCGATGATCGTGCTGTGACTTCTTTAAGGAAATCTCAGACCATTGAGATTTCTTAGGAGGAGGAGAGATTATCTAATTATGTGACTTGTGGGCTACAAAGCCAACGCATATGACAGTGCAAAGCCACCAAATGTAGACGGAAAGTCGCTTCCCTTCGTGGAAAGATTCGGGCTCGGCCACCGATGAGAGCGCACAGCCTTATGGGTACGCCGCCTCTCTATTTCATGTTGTAACACCAGCTGCTGTATTGTCACCCGTACTCATCTAGCTAACAAGAGATAGCACTTAAAAAGGTGCTGGGGACTTATACGAGACTCCCGATTCAATACACTTGATATTGATAGAATATCAAGTGTATTGAATCGGGAGTCTCGTATAAGTCCTTTCCATGGTGAAGTCAATACACTTGATATTCTATCAAGTGTATTGACTTCACCATGGAAAGGTCAATGATGCAAGCCGACTCACCTTTCCAGAGTCCTATAATGTCAGATAGAAAGACGTTTTATAATGCTTATAGACACCTGGCTTACTTTCTTAAACAGTATGATTGAATCTGCTGAAACTTTACCACTGCAAGTAAACGCACTACGTTCCCTTCCCATCTTTTTTTAAGACGAATGCAATCGCATCTTTTCCCTGCTTAATATATACAGCCCGTTTTTCGAGAAGTCAGATGACTCTTTTCGTGAGAAAAAAATCTTTATATAGAGACCTCGAAAGAAAAAAATCTTCCGAGCCTCTTCACCACTTACTTTAGAAGAGTTTGTGCTTAATAAGTCAGCGGAACTCGGGTGTCTCGACTCATTTGCATTTAAGGGTGTAAAGTCGTCGATGCGTGAGCCGCTTAGCTTAGTGCAACATCAAAAGATGAACGTTAGTTGGCCCAACAAATTTGAAGCCTCAGCGCACATATTGCGCAATGTTTCTTTCAAAGCACGGCTATTCCTTTTCTCGTGACCGCTGTCGGTACTCAAAGGCATGTCGTGTGAAGTGAGCACGACCCGGAGCGCCTTTCAATATTGTCAATCTTTTCGAAGCAGATTTGGTGACGCATTGTTTTCGTCAAGCAGCAATGGCGTCTCAACTTGGACGTTGATGGTTTAAGCAAAGTCCGTGGACAAAAGGTTGATTAATATTGTGTACAAGGTCTTTGACGATAACGCTCGCTTGCATAATTTTTTAAAAAAAGTAGCGGTACGGTCGAAGGCTAGATGAGCTTACACCCCTTTTCTTCGTAAGTAATCAGCTCGAGATGGATGATGTGTCCATGTCAAAGCTTCAAGAGGCTTCTAAAATCGACGGCATAGCTGAAATAAAGGTTAAACAACCTGAAGACAATATCAGCTTCTAATCACAATTCGTTTTGGAAGACAGTTATTGCACAGAATGGATTTTGGATACTAAATTTTCCAGCAAACATGTATTGTCTTTTTGTTAAGGAAGCATGTGATCTCATGAGATCATACTTTGGTGATACTATCAGATAGAAGTGCATGTCGGTAATCAAATATTGCATGATACAGCAGTGGCTTACATCAATAGAGTAGTGTGACATCATTGACGCACTTTGTCGTGCAAAGCGCATGACAAAAAGAGCTAGCGAAGCTTAGTTTTTCAATTGCATACCGGCATTTTGTATCAAAATGCTAAATGACAAGTGACGCATTTTTCACGCTTACAGTAAGCTAGATATGACCAGTAACTTGGCACAAACATTGGCTTAGAATAAAAATAAGCTGTAAAACAATATAACAGGATGTACAATGTACAGCGCACTCGACTAAGCCGCCTGTGTATATCAGCTCTTTATGTGAAAGAGTGACATACCATTGACAGCGGTCAGCAATCCGAGCAGTATGTAGTTGGCCATGTCCCAAGAACTGTCGAACGCGCGTGCGACGTCTAGTCGTTTGTTAACGCATTGTCTAGACCCTAAAAAGCGTATTCACATGCATGCTTGATAGCATTTTCTTAATAGCAATAATATGAAGGTATCACTGCTTGCAAGAGTAAACACACATATAAGATTTATGCTAGTGCAGATCAATGCATCCTCGGCTTGAAAGTATGGCATTTGGACAAAGCCCGCCAAGATCAATAACATTGTGAGTTAGCCAACTTTATTCAAAGAAAATCAAAAGAAGTGACCTTGCCCGCCAATCACTTACTGCAAAGTACGCATACGTAATGAGGCCAAGCCCAGAAACAAAAGGGTTCTGGAGAAGACAAAAAAGTTCTGTTACAGGCACCGATGCTGGCTTTGTTGAATCCACGAAAAACTTAATCAAACAAATGACCGCGCTCAAATTTTAGCAGCCTAGAGCTACCTATAAGTATTTTACTTATAACAAGGAGCTTCGTGCATTGAGTATGCTCTCCTTAAAAAAACACAGAGCATACCTGCTAGGCTTTGAGCCTTTCGTGTTCTATACAGATTATACGTCACCACCCACCACGACACAGTAGCCACGCTTTTTCTAGAGAATGACCAAGCTGCTCTTTTTCTTCTGTGAAAAAAATCCACTTCGTGAAGTATAGACCAGAAAATTAGAATGTTTTGGCTAATGCATCATCGTGTCAATAAGATTTCGAGCGAACTCAACTCACAGCTGTAACCTCATCTTTAACGAATTTTGCATGTGCTGCGTATGCTTAACATGCGTATAACTCTATTTAAGGCTCTTAGGACCGACGAGGTTGCACATTCGGCAGGCAGCAGGCTTAACAAATGTTTCTAAGTAATTAAAGGTGAGTAAATTGAAAAGCAGGAAGAGCAAAAAGGTATGCGCGGAAAAAGACCGAGCAAAGACACTTGTGCAAAAAATGGGATTTTGAGGTGAAAACAATTGTAGAATCCTAAGCTCGCACTTATTTGTTACAACTGAGTGAACCGTTTACTTAAGTCAATCAGAGAGCGTTACCATCCGGGCGCAAACATTTGAGTGCGCCCATCAATCTGCCTTTCCGCGACGCATTGTATTAGACAGACTTAGAGATCAAACATACCAATTACTTCTAATAACTTACAGCCCGCCCTCTCAATGTGAATACGCATGAACACTAAAAGCCATCGTCACGTCTTTGCGAGCTCGCAAGTACACCACGAGCCATCGTTAAGTCTTTGGTGATTGTATAGGCCAGCATAATCGCAGTTATTCAGTTTCTCAGTTTTTCAGTACTCGACCATGCTTGACTTTGTCGTAAACAAGATGGTACTTGACGCTAGGTGCGACCATGGTTCACACTAATTATCTTGATGCCTGACTAGTAGTACATAAAGTATTCAAAAGGTGTCAAAGTGCTAAATGGTAAAATTCAGAGTGGATTATTCTCCCAGTCCTTAGCTCGCAAATGTTTTTTTTACCTCCAAACAATCGTTTGCTAAGCTAGCTGGAACGATTTCTCATCCAGGCGCATTGATATTGAGTGCGCCTATCCATGACGTCACCGCTGCTTCCGCCGTTGTTCAACTGCCATCGAACAACCGCCGTTGGGGTGTGGTGAAGATGTATTCTATCGGGAATTCACTGCTAAAAGAAGTGCTCGTGCGATCACAATATTGGCAACACTCCCATTCAACTCGACAGCTTGTGTTGCCTGGAATGTCTCTTTCAAGAGCTGAGACGTCGTACGGCACATGTCAGCCGCGTCTATTTATTTAAACGTGCACGAACTTATAATAGCCCTAACATATCATTTAATATCTATTTTGAGGTGCTGAAACGACGTACGGCCATATATTAGTCCCGTGTTTCTATTTAAATCTACACGAGCTAGTTTAAGCCAAAATTAAGTGAGCAGTGTATGTTTTGAAGCACTCTGACGTCTTGCAGCCATAGACCCGTTCGTCTATCTTGCTAAGCATGTACATGTTCATTTACGTCCCAACATATCAAGAAATGTCTGTTGAGACGCCGTACAGCCACATATACGTTTAGTCTATTTTTCTTGACGTGAACGAACTCAGTTTTGCCCTAACATATCAAGCAAGGTCTTTATATGATAGCTGAGGCATCGTACGACCACATATATGTCCCGTCTATCTATTAAATGGAAGACGGACTCATTATGGCCATAGCTTAGCAAGCAATGTCTCTTTTGAAGAGCTTTAACGTCGAACGGCCAAAAAACAGTCTCGTCTTTCTTTCTGAATGTGCGCGAGTTTATCTTAGCCATAACTTAGCAAGAAGTGTCTATTTGAAGTGCTGATACCTTGCACAGCCACATATCCTTCCCGTCTATCCACCTTTACGTGCACGAACTCAGTATGTCTAATAAATTATGAGATGTATCGTTTGAGGTGCTGGGACGTCGTACAACCATATATCAGTCATACCTATCTATCCAGACGTGCACGAATTCAGCCTGCTGAAGAACATCATCGGCAAGATGACATACCATATAGAAAGGGTTAATTGTTCATTCGTTTTATCAAGGCACAGCTGAATAGCCCTAATATATATCAGGCAATGTCTTTTAAGAAGTGCTGAGACGTCGCACAGCTACATTTCCATCCCATCTATCTATCAGAACGTGCGCGGGCATATTCTGGCCATAATTTTGCGAGCAATCAACTTTTGACATACTGTGACGTCGTTCGGTCATAGATCCGTCCCGTCTACTTTTTAGACGTGCACAAAATCTGTACAGCCTATACATATCAAAAATGTCTTTTTTAAAGTGCTGAGACGTCGTGCGGCCACATTTCAGTCTGGACGTGCACGAGATTATCGCAGCCCACTGAATAACATCACGGGACCGATGACAAGCCATAAAGGGAAAGTTGTTGTGTATTTGGCTTAATTGAGGGTCCACTGATACACCCAAACAGACAAGAGATATCTGTTTAAAGTACGAAGACGTTGAACGGACACATATCAGTCCCATCAATCTATCTAAACGTGCACAGGCTAATTACCGCTACAACTTAGCAAGAATATCTAGTTAGAAGTGCTGAGACGTCGTACGACCACATATCAGCTTCGGCTATCGATCCGAACGTGCACAGACTTATGATAGCCATAAAAAAGCGAGATAGTCTGTTTAACAATGCGGCGATGTCGTACGGCTTCAGGTCCGTCGTGTCTATCTATTTTATTGTGCACGTTCTTATTTTATCCATAAGCTAGTAAAAACATCTCTTTTGAAGGGCAGAAACGTCGTGCGGTCACACATCAGTCCCACCTATATATATTTACGTGAACGGACCCAATATAGTCCCCAAAAATCAAGATATGTCTCTTATGGAGTGCTGAGACGCCATTTTGTCACATATCAGTTTCGTCTTTCTATCTAAATGTTCACTGAGGTTTAAAAGCCGTAATTAAGCGAGCAATGTGGTTTTTTTAAGTCTGTGACGTTCTGCTACCATAGACACGTCCCGTTTATTTTTTGAGCGTGCTCAAGCCTATTATAGCTTTGACATGTCAAGAAATATCTCTTTTGAAATGCTGAGACGTCGTAAGGCCGCAAATCAGACTCGTCTATCTATCTCAACGTGCACGCATTAATTATAGCCTACTGAAGAACATTACCGGACAGATGACAAGCCATATGGAAATTGTCAATAGTGCATTAGCTTTATTTGAGACACCACCGATCAGCCCTAGCATATCAAAAATTGTCTGTTGTGAAGTGCTGAGATGTTATACGGACGCATATCAGTCTCATCAATCTATTCAAACGTGCGAGGGCTAATTACCGCAATAATTTAGCGAAAAATATTCAGAGTGTTGAGAGGTCGTACGGTCACATATAAGTCCTGTCTTTCGATTCAAACCAGCACTGACATATCATAGTCGTAATTGAGCGAGCAATGTGTCTTTCAAAGTGCTGTGACATTTTAAGCCATAGATTTGTCCCGTCTTTTTTCAAAGATTGCACGAACTCATCACAGCCCTAAATTGTCAAAAGGAGTCTCTTTTAAAATGATGAGACGTCGTGCGGCCACATATCAGTTCGGTGTATCTATCTAGACGTTCAAAAATTTAGAAAAGCCTAATAAAGAATATTGTCGGTCAAAAGACAAGTCATATAGAAAGACTTAAACGTGCATTTGGCTTATAAGAGGCACTACCGATTAGCCTGAATACATAAAAGTGACTGCTTTGAAGTGCTGAGAAGTTGAATGGATCCCATCAGTCTACTTAACTGTGAACGGCTGATGATAGCATTTCCTTAGCGAGAGATATGTCTTTTAAAGGGCTGAGATGTCGTACGGCCACATATAATTCATGCTTTCTATCTAAACAAGCACTGACTTTTATAACTAAAATTGAGCAAGCAATTTCTTAAGCCAGAACCTATTAAAAAGTCTCTCATTTGAAGTGGTGAGACGTCTTACGGCCGCATGTCAGTCGGGTCTATCAATCTAGACGTGCACAAATTTATCATAGCATTCCGAAGAACATCATCGGATAGATGACAAGAAGTTGATTGTGCATTCGTCTTTTACCGATTAAACCTGACATGTCAAGAAGTGCTGAGACTTTGTACGGACACATATCAGTTCCATCAATCTTATCTAATGTTCACAGGTTTACTATGGCCATAACTTAGCGAGAAATGTCTCTTTCAAAGTGCTGAGACGTCGTATCGCCAAAAATTAGTCTCGTCTATCTATCTAAATCTCTACAGACTTTTTAGAGCCAAAATTTGACGAGCAAATACTTTTTTCAAGTAATGTGACGTCGTAAGGCAAAAGATATGTCTTTTTTTTTCTAAGCGTGCACGAGCTCATCATAGACCTTTATCGATAAGTGTCTCTAATGAAGTGCAAGGACGTCTTGCGGCTACATACTAGTCCCGTCTATCTATCTAAATGTGTACTGCCTTACAAGAGCCATAATCAAGCAATCAACTACTTTCTTGAAGCACTAGGACGTCCCGTCGTACGGCCATAGATTTGTCCCGTCAATCTCTAAGTTTGCACGAGCTCATCATATCCCCACCATATCAAGATAAATATGTTGTGATGCGCACGGCCACATGCCAGTCCCATCTATCACCCAAGTCGTGCAAAAACGCATTGTTACCCTTGCGTATCAAGCAATATCTCTTTTGAACTGCTGAAACGTCGTTCGGCGGAACCCTAAGCTTCAGGTGACATATCCCTTTCGTCTATCTTTCGAGACGTGGACAAACTCATTATAGCTCCAACAAACCAAGAAACTTCATATAAAAAGTGCCGAGACGCCTCACGACCAGTCCCATGTATCAATCTAAACGCGAATGAACGACTTATACCTTAAAAATCAAGAAATGTCACTTATGAAGTGCTGAGACATCGTTCGACCACATATCATTTCCATCTATATATATATAAACGTGGATGGACGTCTTATATCTTAAAAGTTAAAAAATATTCCTTTGAAGTGCTAAAAAGTCGCACGACCACAGATCCGTCCGGTCTATCATTCTAGACGTGCACGGACTTACAATGGCTCTGACATGTAAAAAAAATTATCTTGTAAAATGCTGAGGCGTTCCAAGGCCACATACCAGACCTTTCTATCTATCGATATGCGCACAAACAAATTATAGCCATAATCTAGCAAAAAATGGCTTATTTGAAATATTGCGAAGTCGTACACTCCTGTCTATCTTCTAAATGCGCACGAGCTCATTTTAGCCCTTACATATTAAAAGCGTAACGTATGAAGTGCTGAGATGTCGCACGGCCACATGTAAGTCGCGTCTATCGATCCAAAAGAGTACGGCCTTATTATAGCCTTATTTGAGCGAGCAATGTATCTTTTGAAGTGCTGTGACGTCCCACGACCATAAAGACGTCCTATCGTTTTTTTAAGGGTGCCCAAGCTTATTATAGCCCAAACATATCAAGAAATGTCTCTTTTGAAATACCGAGACGTCGTACGACCACATAACAGTCCTGTCTATCTATTCAGACGTGCACGAAGCTATTCAAGCCTACTGATCGAGGCCATCGGACAGGTGGAAAGTCATATAGAAAGACATCCGTCTTATTTTAAGCACCACCAATTTGACCTAACATATCAAGGAATGTCTATTTTGAAGTGCTGAGACGCTGTACGGACACGTATTAGTCCCATCAATTTATCTTAACGTGCGGGGGCTAGTGATAGCCATAACTTAGTGGGAGTTATCTCTTTTGGCGTACTGAGACGCCGTACGGCCACAGACTAGTCCGGTGTTTCATTCTAGACACGCACAGATCTACGATAGCCATAACTAAGCAAGAAATGTTTGTTTAAAAGTGCGGAGACGTCTTACGGCCAAGAATTCGTCCCATCCTTCCCTCTAGACGTGCACAAACTCAATAAAGCCCCAACATCATAAAGAATGCCTCATATAGTGCTGAAACGTTGTACGATCTCAAATCCGTCCGTCAGTCTCTCTAAACGTGCACGAAATTATAATAGCCCTAACATATCAAGCAATGTCTCCTGAGAAGTGCGGAGACGTCGTACAGCCACATATTTGTCCCGTCTATCTTTCTAGACGATGTACGAAAACGTTATAGCTCTAACCTATCCAGAAATGTCTCTTTTGAAGTGCTGAGACGTCGTACAGCTACAGATCGGTCCCGTCTATCAATTTAGACGTGCACAAACTTAATAAAGCTTTATTATGTCATAAAATATCTTCTTAAAAGTGCGGAAACGTCGTACGTGTCTTGGCTATCGTTGTATATGTGCACGAAATTGTAATAGCTCTAACATGTCAAAACATGCCTCTTGAGAGGTGCTGAGATGTTGCACGGGGATATATCCGTCCCGTCTATCGCAAATTTATTATTTTTATAGCTTACAGAGAAATTTCTCTTTAAAATCGCGGAGACGTCGGCCAGATATTAGTCCCGGCAATCTTTCTAGACGTGCACGAACCCATGATAGCCATAATTTTGCGGATTTATCGTTTTCAAAGTGCTGAGACATCATGCGGCCGCATAACAGTCCCAGCAATTCATCAAAACAAGCACAGGCTAATTGTAGCCATAACTCACCGAAAAATGTCTCTCAAGAAGTACTGAGACGTTAGACGGCCATATATCCGCCCCGTCTGTTTAAGTAAGCGTGCACAAATTTTTTATAGTCATAAATTACAGAGCATTGTCTCTTTTTAAATTCAAAGACGTTGCATGACCGGATATCAGTCATTTTTTAATAGTTCTTGCCGTACACGAACCCATTATAGCCATCACTCACCGACAAATGCCTCTTGAGACACCGTACGACCACATATTTTTCCCGCATTTGTGACGAGACGTGCACAATCGTATTAGCCATAATTTAGCGAGAAAGGTCTTTCTTAAGCATATAGACATCGTACATTTACATGTATGTCCTGTCTCTCCTTTAAGGCGTGCAACAAATCTATTATAGGCCAAACATGTCAAGAAATGTCTTTAAGAAGTGCTGAGACGTCAAAACTAGACGTGCAGCAATGTATCATATCCATAATTCACAGAGAAATGTCTCCTTAAAAGTGGTGAGATGTCGAACGGCCACATATCAGTTTCAGCTTTTTCTATAGACGTTCAAGCCCTCAGTATAGCCTTAACGTCAAGCAAATGCCTCAAAAGAAATGCTGAGACGTTGTACGCCCACACTTCCGTCCCGTCAATCTATTTAAACGTGCACGAACGTATCAAAGCCGTAAATTTCCAAGAATTTTCTATTTTCGAGTGAGAAGACGCCTTTAAGCATCAAATTTGTCTTTTCTATCTATCTAGACGTGCACGAACTCAATATTGCCCTTTTATGTCAAGAAATGATTTCTTAAGTGCAGAGACGTCACACGGCGACATGTCCGTCCCTTCTATCTGATAAGACATGCACGAACTGATTGTAGCTCTAACATATCAAGAAATGTCTTTTTCAGAAGTGCGGAGTCGTCGTGCGGCCATATGCTAATCTATAGACGTGCACGAATTGATTGAAGCCCTATGACATCAAGAAATGTCTCTCTAAAGTGCTGAGCCGTCGTACGGCCAAATATTAGTCCTGTCTATTTTTTTCAATGTGCACAGACTTTTAGCGCCATAAATTAGCAGATAATGTATCTCTTGAAAGCTGAGACATTGTACTCTACATATCCGTCCTGTAAACTTGAAATAGAAAAAAAAATGCGAGAATTGTATCTTCGAGATACGGAGACGTCGTCCGACCACATATCAGCTCTGTCTATCTTCGTAGACGTGAGCTTATACAAGCCATAACCGACTGAAGAATGCCTCTTTTGAAGTGTAATGACATCGGTCAGCCTCAAATCGGTCCTGTATATCTATCTAGACGTAAATGTAATCAATATAGTCATAGATCATGAAAACATGTCTCTTTTTTAAGTGCGGAGACGTCATACGGCCACAGATCCGTCGCGTCTATCGTGCACAGAGTGACTGCAGTCCTAAGTTATCGAGGAATGTCTCTTTAAAAGTGCTGGGCCGTCCTTCGGCCAGATATGAGTCCCGTCTACCTTTCATGAGGTGCACAGCCTTTTAAGCCCATAAATTAGCATGAAATGTCTTTTTCGAAGTGCTGAGACATTGTACGACCAGATATTCGTTCCGTCTATCTACCTAGACGTTTACGAATTTAATGTAAGAACAAAATAGCGAGAGCTATATCTTTTAATGTGCGAAGACGTCGTACGGCCACAGAACTGTCTCATAAAACTTTAAATACGTGCACGAATTGAATATAGGTACTGAAACATTCAAGCAATGTCTCTTTTGAAGGGTGAGATATCGTTTTCGCCACATACCAGTCCCGCCCATGTATGAAGACGCGCAAGAAATTAATATAGCCTTGATATGTCAAGAAATGCCTTTTAAGAAGTCCTAAGACATTGTACGGCCACATATCCGTCCCATCAATCTTTCTGACGTACACGAACTCATTTTACTCCTAACACATCAAGAAATATCTCCCTAGAAAAGCTGAGACGTCGTACAGCCACAATACTTTCATGTCTATCTAGCTAGACGTGCAAGAGCTCAACATAGCCCTAACATATCAAGCAATGTCTATAGCTTTTATGGCCACATATACGTCCCGCCAATCTTTTTATACGTGCACGAATTGTTTTCGCCCGAACATATCAAGCAATGCCACTAAAGAAATGCTGACACGTGATGCAGCCATATATCAGTTCCGTCTATTTACCTAGACGTGCAAGAATTCAACATAGCTTTAACATGGCGAGCAAATGCCTCTATAGAAGTGCTGAGACGTTTTACAATTACATATCCGTTTTCTAGGTGTGCACGAGCTTTTGTACTTTTCAAGAAATGTCGCTTATGGAATGCGAAGACATCGTTAAGCTTCAGATCCTTCCTGTTTATCTACCTGGACGTGCACGAAATCAATCCGGCGTTGTAATATCAGGAAGTGTCTCATTCTAGGGGCAGAGAGTTCGTGCGGCGACAAGTCCGCCCCGTCTGTCTTAAAAGACAGGCACAAAGTGATTGTAGCCTTAGGACTTATGAGAAAATCTTTGTTTATAGTGCTGAGCCGTTGTACGACCAGATATCAGTCTCGTCTACCTTTCTTGACGTATACAGCCTTTTATAATCTTAACTTAGGGATGAGTGTCTCTTATAAAGTGTCCAGACGTTTTACGGCCACATATCTGTCCCGTCTATCCACACAGACGTGCGAAAACGTTCTTTAAAAATACCTAAGCTAGGACAGGACCATATTGACCTAGTGCACGTCTCGATAGATTGATAGAAAAGATGTACGTCCGTGCAACGTCTTAGCACTTGAATCCAGATATTTTTTTTCTGTTAGGGCTTATCGGTGGTGCCTCAAAGAGACGAAAGTACTTTTTGTATGACTTGCCATCTTATTATAAAACGCTCGTGCGCGACAAAAAAGAAATTTACGACTTATATGTGGCCGTGCGACATCTCAACACTTCAAAAGAGACATTTCTCGCAAAGTTTTAGCTATAACTAGCCTTTAGAGGTTCTATTAGATTGATGGGACTGATATGCGTCCGTACAACGTCTCAGCACATAAAACTGACATTTTCTGATATGTAAGGGCTTATCGGTGGTGCCTCGAAAAGATGAATGCACAATTAATTCTTTCTGTATGCCTTGCCATCTGTCCGATGATGTTCTTCGGTAGGCTTTATCAAGTTCGTGCACGTCTAGGTAGATAGACCGAACTGATATATTCCGTACGACGTCTCAGCATTTAAAAACCGACAGGTTTAAAATATTAGATCTATAGTGAGCTCGTGCAACTTTAGAAAGATGACGGAACGTATCTGTGGCTTCAGTACGTCACAGAGTTTAAAAGACACATTACTCACTTAATTATATATTAAATGTCAGTGCACTATAAAACAGAAAAATTGCTCTTATATGTGATCATACAACGTTATAGCACTTCAAAAAATATATTTCTCTCTAAATTATCGCGGTAACTAGCCGTTGCATATATATATAGATTGACGGGACCGATATGCGTGGGTACAACGTCTCAGCACGTCACAAAGACATTTCTTATTTTTTTCGGGTTAATCGGTGGTGCCTCAAATAAGAAGGATGCACAATCTACTCTTTCAACATGACTTTTCACATGTCCGATAATCTTGATCAGTAGGCTATAATAAATGCGTGCACGTCGAGACAGACTGATATATGGCCGGACGACGTCTTAAGATCTCAAAGAGACTTTTCATGATATGTTAGGGATATAATGAGCTCGGGCACGCTTAAGAAGATAGACGGGACGTTTATGTGGTCGCAGGACGTCACAGCACTTCAAAAGGTACATTGATCGCCCAATTACGGCTATAAAGAGGTCGTGCTCGTTTGGATTAGTAGACACGACTGATATTTGGCCTTGCAACTTCTCAGCACTTCATACGATACACTTTTAGTATGTAAGGGCTAAAATGAGTCCGTGCGCGTTTGGAAGATAGACAGGAGTGTACGACGCCACGGTACTTCAGTCAAGACATTTTTTGCTGAACTATGGCTATGATAAGTCCGTGCACATTCTGATAAATAGAAAGGTCTGATATGTTGCCTTGCAACGCCCAAGCATTTCACAAGACACATTTAGCTATAGTGAGTTCTTGCACGTCTTGAATGATAGACGGGACCTGTAGTTTTGCGACGTTTCAGCAATTCGAGGAGATGCTCTTGACTTTTAAAATATTAGACGCTCATTCACGCTAAGATAGATAAATGGGATTGATATATGGCCGTACGATGTCTCGGCACTTCATTAAAAACACTTATTTATTGTTAGAGCTATATTTAGTTCGTGCACGTCTAGACAGATAGAGAGACTAGCCGTGAGACGTCTCAGCTTTTTATAAATGAAATTTCTTTATATGTTGGGGCTAGAATGAGATCGTCCACGTCTTGAGAGATAGACAAATGATTTGGTGGCCGTACGTCGTTTCAGCACTTCAAAAGAGACGCTTTAATATTTTAGTGCTATAATGAGCTTGTGCAAGCTTTAAAAGATAGACGGGACGAATCTATGGCATCAGAACGTCACAGCACTTTTAAAAAGCCATTACTCGCTCAATCACGACTATAAAATGTCAGTGCACCTTTAGACAGAATCAAGTCTTATATGTGGTCGTACGACATCTCAGTCTTTCAAAAGACACATTTCTCGCTAGGTTATGGATATCAATAGCCCTTCACATTTAAATAGACTGATGGCTCTGGTATGTGTCTATTCAGCATCTCAACACTTCAAAACAGACATCATTATGTATTCAAGCTGGTCGGTAGTGCCTCCAATAAGCCGAATGCACATTCAAGTCTTTAAATATGACTCGTCTTCTGACCGATGGTGTTCTTCATTAGTCATTAGTAAATTCGTGATCGTCTAGATTGATACACCGAACTGATGTGTGGCCGTACGACGTCTTATCATTTCAAAGAGACACCTTTTGATATTTTAGGGCTATGATGAGCTCGTGCAAGCTTTAAAAGATAGTCGGGACAAATCTATGGCTTAGAACGTCACAGCACTTTAAAAGACACATTGCTCGCTCAATCACGACTATGAAATGTCAGTGCAGGCTTAAATACAGAAAGTGGACTCATGTGTGACCGAACGACATCTCAACAATTGGAAAAAGTGTTTATCGCTAAATTATGTCGCTAATTGGCCCTTGCACGTAGATTGATAGGTTTGATGTGCGTCCGTACAACGCCTCACCACTTCACAACAGACAGACCTCGATATGTTGGAGCTGATCGGTGGCGCCTCAAATAAGACGAATGCACAATTGACTCTTTATATATGACTTGTCATCTGTCCGATGATATTCTTCAAAAGGCATACATAAATTCGTGCACGTCTAGATAATTAGACCGGACTGAAATGCCGGTCGTGCGACGTCTTTGCACGTTAAACAGAAATTTCTCGCCTTAGTATGGCTAATAAAAGTCTGTGCACGTTCCGAAAGAAAGATGGGGCTAATATGTGGCCATACGACATCTCAACACTTTGTCTATCAATCTTGAATCGATATAGACTTGTAGTATCACGATATGTTGGTTTTTGAGTACGGAAAGATCGTACGGCGACATGTCCTCCCCGTCTTGCTTAATATACTTGCTTGGACTGATTGTAGCCTTAAGATATCAAGAAATCTTAATCAAAATTGCTCAGCTGTCGTACGGCCAAATATCAGTTCCGTCAATCTACCCTGACGTGCATAGCCTTTTATAGCCTTTCAAAAAAGTCTTTTTGGAGTGGTAAGTCGTTGTACGGGTACATATCCGTCCCATGTATCCACCTAGACATGCACAAACTTAATATAGGAAGCGAGAAATGTCTCCTGTAAGTTTGGAGACGCCGTACGGCCTAATTTACTTCAATCTATTCACCTAGACGTGCACGAACTTCTTATAGCCATTAATTCTCCAAAAATGCCTCTTTTGAAGTGCGGAGACGTCGTTCAGCCTTAAATCCGTATCTTCCATCAATATGAACGTGCACAATCTCAATTTAGCCTTCTAAGATCAAAATTAGTCTCTTTTGAAGTTTGGAGACGTCGTACGGCTACAGGTCCGTCCCGGCTATATTAAATAATGTGCACGAGCGTTTTATTAGCCTTAACATATTGAAGAAGGTATCCTTATGAGTGCTTAGGCGTCGTGCGGCGACATGTCAATTCCGCCGATCTTTTCAGACGTGCACAAACTTAATGGAGCCATTACTAAGCGAGAAATGCCTCATTTGACGTCGTTTAGCCTTAGAAATGTTAAGCTAAAAAGGTTCGTTCACGAATAAAAGATAGACGGAACGGATCTGTGGTCATACGACGTCTCCAAACTTCAAAAGAGACATTTTTTGGCAAGACTAGATTGAGTTCATGCACGTTCAAATAGATGGAACATACGGATCTAAGGCTATACGACGTCTTCGCACTTCAAAAGAGGCATTTATGGGGAAGCTATGGCTACATTGCGCTTGTGCACGTCGAAGTGGTTTGTCGGGACAAATATGAAATTGCACAACGTCTTAGTACTCTAATAACGACAATTTATCGCTAATTAAGGCTATAAAAGGCTGTGCACGTCAGGAAAGATAGACGGGACTAATGTCTGGTCGTATGACGGCTCAGTACTCTAAAAGAGACAATTCTTGATGCACGTCTTTTTAGATAGACGGGGTGACCATGTCACCGCACGACGTCTCCGCACTTCAGAAAAGACATTTCTTGGTTCTACAAGGCTTTATTAATTTCGTGCACATTTAGATAGATAGATCAAGAAATGTCTTCTATAAAGTGCTGAGACGTCGTACGGCCACATATCAGTCCCGTCTATCTTTCTAGTCGTTCACGACCCTATTATAGCCCTAACGGACACAGAAATACCTATTTTGAAGTGCGGAGACGTCACTCGACCTTAAATTCATCCTTTCTGTTTATCTAGACGTACACGAATTGATTATCGACACAACTTCCCAAAAATGGCCTATTCTGAGACGTCGTTTAACCTTACATCCGTCCTATCTATCTAGATGTGCACGAACTCAATATACTCCTTTCAGATAAATCAAGGTATATTTTGCAGCCCAGAGACGTCGTGCGGCCTCAGACCCGCCTTGTCTATTTTCAAAGTCGTGCACGAACTGATTGTAACCTTCAACGATCAAGAAATGCCGCTTCTAAAGTACTGAGCCGCCGTACGGCACTGATCCGTCTTGTCTATCGCTGAATACGTGCACAAACTGATTTTAGCCATAAAATATCAAGCAATGTCTCTTTTGAAGTGTTAGGGTGTCGTTCGACCATATATCAGTTCCATCTATCTATCTAGACGTACAAGAACTCAATAAAGCCTTAGAACGTCAAGCAATGTCTTTTATGAAGTGCTGAGCGTTGTTCGGCCACATATCCGTCCCGACAATCTTCTATGCGTGCACGTACTTATTTTGGCTCTAACATATTAAGACGTGTCTCGTTGGAGCGCTAAGAGGTCATACGGTCACAGAATCCGTCTCGTCTTTCTTGCGGACGAGCACAGACCTATTATAGCCTTTAAATAATTAGAAATGTTCCATTTGAAGTGCTGAGCCGTCATACGATCACAGATCTGTCCTTTCGATCTTTCTAGACGTATAAAATCTCCTTGTACCCTAACATAATGAGCATTGTCTCTTTGAAAGCGCTGAGACGTCATACGGCAATAGATTCGCCAGTCTATTTCTCCAGACGTGTATATTTACTTTACAGGCCTAATATAGTCACCAGTATCTAATTTGGAGTACTGGGACGTCCTGTGACCAAAGATACGTCCCGTCTATCTTCCAAACGTGAAACTACTCATTATGGCCCTAAAATATTGAACAAGGTTGCTTTTGGTGAGCTGAGACGTCGAACGGCCACAGATTTGTCTCATCTATCTTGCTAGACGCGCAGGAACTCTTTATAGTCCGAGAATATCAAGCATTGTCCATTCAAAAGCGCGAGACGCTGTTCGGCCATGATTTGTTCCGTCGATCGTTTTCGACGTTAGTGGCCTCAATATGCCGTAACTTAGCAAGCTATGTCTCTTACTTATTGCTGAGACGTCATTCGACCAATAACCATCCCGTCTATCTTTTAAGCCTCACTACAGCCATAATTTAGCAAGCCATGCCTATTAGATAGCGTTGGCACGTTGAACGGTAAAGAGCCATCTCGTCGATCTCTAATAAAGTTCACGACCTCATTATGACCGTAACTTCCCAAGCTATGTTTCTTGTAAAGTGATTAGACGTTGTATGGCATAAATTTTTCCTGACTTCTTTCTTAGATGTGCACGGCCTTATAATAGAAGTAACTTAGCGGACATTGAATAATGAGCGCTGGGACGTCGGACGGCCAAAAAATCGTCTTGTCTATCTGTTAAGACGTGCACGGCCCCATTAGAGTCATGTGCACGTCTAGAAACGCGTGTCCTACTCTACAGCATCGCACTGCTCTGAAAGAAAGATTATACACCTAGTTGTGCCTTAATTGTAACTGTAGCCGTCTAGAAAGATAGAAACAACAAACTTGTGACTATAAAGCAATGCAATGCTCTAATATAGTACTTATACGCTTAGTCGTGCCTTGTTGCAATTGTGCACGTCTTGAAAGAAAAGAAGAACGAAGCTGTGGTCATTCAACATCGCACCAGTTTAATAGAAAGATTGTACGCTTAGTTGTGCGTCTATTGCAACTGTGCACGTCTAGAAAGATAGAAAGGACATATGTATTGACACACAGCATCTCAGTGCTTTAAAGTGTAAATATTTGTTGAGTTGTTGATCTATTCGATCTGTGCACCACTAAAATGGTAGAAGGCCTGAATCGGTGGCCATACCGCATCGCACCGATCTAAAAGAGTGATTTTACGCTTAGTTGTTCCTCTATGGCATTTGTGCACGCCAAAAATGACCGAAAGGACGTATCTGTGGCCTTACAGCGTGTCCGCATTCTAAAGTTATTTATGCACGCTTAGTTGTGTCTCGATTACTTCTGTGCACATCTAGAATGATAGAACGGACGGATGTTTAGCCGCACAGCACCTTAGTGCTTCAAATTCTTTAATATACGCTTAGTCAGTGCTCTATGGCGTAGTTGTATAAGCTTTTATTTGAAGCGCTAAAACGCTGTATGGCCACCGATACGTCCTTTCATCGGTCTAAACATGCACAGATGCAATAGAGCGACAACGGAATGTATAAGCATTCTTTGAAGCACTGAGACATTGTATGGCCACAGATACGTCCTTTCTATCGGTCTAGACATGCACAGAGGTAGTAATCCCACAACTCAGTGCATTTTTCTTCTTTTGAAGTCGTGAGACGCTGTACGGTCACAGATACGTCCTTTCTATCGGTCTAGACATGCACAGGCGCAGTAAAGACACGACATAGTGTATATTGATTCTTTTGAAACGCTGAGCCGCTGTATAGCCACAGGTACGTCCTCTTCATCAGTCTAGACATGCACAGACGCATCAGCGCCACTTCGCAATGTATCAGCATTCTCTTGAAGCGCTGACTCGCTGTTGGGCTACCGATACGTCCGTTCTATCGGGCTAGACATGCACAGACGTAGGTAAGCCACAACGCTGTGTACCCGAATTCTCTTGACGCGCTGAGACGCTGTATGGCCACAGATACATCCTTTTTATTGGTCTAGACATGCACAGACGCAATAGGGCCACAACGCAGTGTACACGCATTCTTTTGACGCGCTGAGACGCGCTATGGCCACAGATACGTCCTTTCGATCTCTCTAGACATGCACAGGCGTACTTAAGCCACAACAAAGTGTATAAGCATTCTTTTGACGCGCTACGAGGCGCTATGGCCACAGATACGTCCTTTCTATCGGTCTAGACATGCACAGACGCAAAGGGGCCACTACGCAGTGTATAAGGATACCTTTGAAGCGCTGAGACGCTGTATGCCGACAGATACGTCTTTTCTATCGATCTAGACATGCACAGACGTTGTTAAGCCTCAACGCAGTGTACACGCATTCGTTTGACGCGCTGACACGCTATATGGCCTCAGATACGTCCTTTCTATCGGTCTAGACATGCACAGACGCAATAGAGCCACAACACAGTGTACACGCATTCGTTTGACGCGCTGAGACGCTATATGGCCACGGATACGTCCTTTCTATCGGTCTAGACATGCACAGACGCAATAGAGCCACAACGCAGTGTATATGCATACGTTTGAAGCGCTGAGACGCTGTATGGCCACAGATACGTCTTTTCTATCGGTTTAGACATGCACAGACGTAGTTTAGCCACAACGCAGTGTACACGCATTGTTTTGACGCGTTGAGATGCAGTATGACCACAGGTACGTCCTTTCTATCGGTCTTGACATGCGCAGATGCAATAGAGCCACAACAAAATGTGAACCATTCTTTTTGTGCGCTAAGACGCTTTATGGCTACAGATACTTTCTTTCTATCGGTCTAGACATGCACAGATGCAATAGCACCACTACGCAGTGTACAAGTATTCTTTTGAAGAGCTGAGACGCTGTATGGCCACAGACACGTGTTTTCAATTTGTCTAGACATGCACAGACGCATCATCGCCACTTCGCAGTTAATATTAGTCCCTTTGAAGCCCTGAAACGCTGTATGGCCACGGATACGTCCTTTCTATCGGTCTAGACATGCACAGGCGCAGTAAAGACACGACATAGTGTATATTCATTCTTTTGAAACGCTGAGCCGCTGTATGGCCACTGGTACGTCCTCTTCCTCAGTCAAGACATGCACAGACGCATCAGCGCCACTTCGCAATGTATCAGCATTCTTTTGAAGCGCTGAGTCGCTGTACGGCCACAGATACGTCCGTTCTATCGGTCTAGATATGCACAGATGCAATAGAACCACAACGCAGGGTATAAGCATTTTTTTGAAGCGCTGAAACGCTGTATGGCCACAGATACGTCCTTTCTATCGGTCTCAGATGCAATAGAGCCACAACAAAGTGTATATTTATTCGTTATGTGCGCTTAGGCGCTGTATGGCTACAAATACTTTCTTTCTATCGATCTAGACATGCACAGACGCAATCGAGCCACAACGCAAGGTACAAGCTTTTTTTAAGGCGCTGAAACGCTGTATGGGAACCGATACGTCCTTTCTATTGGTCTAGACATGCACAGATGTAATAGAGCCATAACGAAGTGTATAAGCATTTTTTAAAGCGCTGAAACCCAGTATGGCCACAGATACGTCCTTCCTATCGGTCTAGACATGCACAGATGCAATAAATTCACAACAAAGTGTCTATTCATTCTTTTTGTGCACTAAGAAGCTGTATGGCTACAGATACTTTCTTTCTATCAATATAGACATGCACAGACGCAATAGCGCCACTACGCAGTGTATACGCATTCTTTTGAAGCGCTGAGACGCTGTATGGCCACAGATACGTGTTTTCAATCTGTCTAGAGATGCACAGACGCATCAGCGCCACTTCGCAGTTTGTATTATTCGCTCTGAAGCGAGGAAACGCTGTATGGCCACAGATACGTCCTTTCTATCGGTGTCAGATGCAAGAGAGTCACAACAAAGTGTATATTCATTCTTTTTGTGCGCTAAGGCGCTGTGTGGCTACAAATACTTTCTTTCTATCGATTTAGACATTCACAGACGCAATAGAGCCACAACGCAAGGTACAAGCTTTTTTGAAGCGCTGAAACGCTGTATGGCCACCGATACGTCCTTTCTATCGGTCTAGACATGCACAGAGGTAGTAGACCCACAACACAGTGCATTTTTATTCTCTTCAATTGCTGAGTTGCTGTACGGCCACAGATACGTCCTTTCTATCGGTCTAGACATGCACAGATGCAATAGACCCACAACGCAGGGTATAAGCATATTTTGAAGCGCTAAAACGCTGTATGGCCACAGATACGTCCTTTCTATCGGTCTCAGATGCAAGAGAGTCACAACAAAGTGTATATTCATTCTTTTTGTGCGCTAAGGCGCTGTATGGCTACAAATACTTTCTTTTCATCGATCATGACCTGCACAGACGCATCAGCGCCACGTCGCAGTGTATCAGCATTCTTTTGCAGCGCTGAGCCGCTGTACGGCCTCAGATACGTCCTTTCTATCGTTTCTAGACATGCACAGATGCAATATAGCCACAACAAAATGTGAACCATTCTTTTTGTGCGCTAAGACGCTTTATGGCCACGGATACGTGTTTTTAATCTGTCTAAACATGCACAGACGCATCAGCGCCACTTCGCAGTTAATATTAATCCCTTTGAAGCGCTGAAACGCTGTATGGCCACAGATACGTCATTTCTATCGGGTTCAGATGCAATAGAGCCACAACAAAGTGTATATTTATTCTTTTTGTGCGCTAAGGCGCTGTGTGGCTACAGATACTTTCTTTCTACCGATCTAGACATGCACAGACGCAATAGAGCCACAACGCAGGGTATAAGCATTCTTTGAAGCGCTGAAACGCGCTAAATTACGTCTCTGCATGTCCAGACCGATAGATAGGACGTATCTGTGGTCATACAGCGTCTCAGCGCGTCAAAAGAATGCGTGTACACTGTGTTATGGCTTAACTACGTCTGTGCATGTCAAGACCGATAGAAAGGAGGTATATGTCGGTATCCAGCGTCTCAGCCCGTCAAAAGAATGCTTAAAGACTGCGTTGTGGCTCTATTACGTCTGTTCTTGTCCAAACCGATAGAAAGGACGTATCCGTGGCCGTACATCGTCTCAGCGCTTCAAAAGAGGGCTTATACACTTCATTGGGGATCTATTGTGTTTGTGCATGTCTAGACAAATAGAAAGGGCGTATCTGTGGCTATACAGCGTTTCAGCCCGTCAAAAGAATGCTTGTACAGTGGGTTGTGACTCTATTACGTCTGTGCATGTCTAGATCGATAAAAGGACGTATTCGTGGCCATACAGCGTCTCAGCGCTTCAAAAGAAAACTTATTCACTGCGTTGGGGCTCTATTGTGTTTCTGCATGTCTAGACCAATAGAAAGGACGTATCTGGGGCCGTACAGCCTCTCAGCGCGTCAAAAGAATGCTTATACACTTTGTTGTGGGTTAACTTCGTCTGTGCATGTCTAGACTTATAGAAAGGACGTATCTGTGGCCATCCAGTGTCTCAGCGCTTCCAAAAAATGCTTATACACTGCGTTAAGGCTCTGTTACGCCTGTGCATGTCCAAACCGATAGAAAGAACGTATCTGTGGCCGTACTTCGTCTCAGCGCTTCAAAAGAGTGCTTATACACATCATTGGGGATCTATTGTGTTTGGGCATGTCTAGACAAATAGAAAAGACGTATCTGTGGCTATACAGCGTTTCAGCCCGTCAAAAGAATGCTTGTACACTGCGTTGTGGCTTAACTACGTGTGTGCATGTCTAGACCAATTGAAAGGACGTATGTGTGACCGTACATCGTCAGTTCTTCAAAAGAATGCGTGTACACTGCGTTGTGCCCAACTACGTCTTCGCATGTCCCGACCGATACAAAGGACATATCTGTGGTCATACAGCGTCTCAGCGCGTCAAAAGAATACGTGTACACTGCGTTGTGGCTTAACTACGTCTGTGCATGTCTAGACCAATTGAAAGGACGTATGTGTGGCCGTACATCGTCTCAGCGCTTCAAAAGAATGCGTGTACACTGCGTTGTGGCTTGACTACGTCTGTGCATGTCTAGACCGATAGAAAGGACGTATCTGTGGCCATACAGTGTCTCAGCGCTTCCAAAAAATGCTTTTACACTGCGTTAAGGCTCTGTTACGCCTGTGCATGTCGAAACCGATAGAAAGGACGTATCTGTGGCCATACATCGTCTCAGCTCTTCAAAAGAATGTGTGTACACTGCGTTGTGGCTTAACTACGTCTGGGCATGTCTAGACCGATAGAAAAGACGTATCTGTTGCCATACAGCGTGTCAGCACGTCAAGAGAATGCTTATACACTGCGTTGGAGCTCTAATGTCCTCGTGCATGTCTAGACCAATAGAAAGGACGTATCTGTGGCTATACAGCATCTCAGGGCGTCAAAGAATGCTTATAAACTGCGTTGTGGCTCTATTACGTCTGTGCATGTCCAGACCGATAGAAAGGACGTATCTGTCGCCGTACATCGTCTCAGCTCTTCAAAAGAATGCATGTACACTGCGTTGTGGCTTAACTACGTCTGTGCATGTCTAGACCGATAGAAAGAACGTATTTGTGGCCATACAGTGTCTCAGCGCTTCCAAACATTGCTTATACACTGCGTTAAGGCTCTGTTACGTCTGTGCATGTCCAAACCGATAGAAAGGACGTATCTGTGGCCGTACATCGTCTCAGCTCTTCAAAAGAATGCGTGTACACTGCGTTGTGGCTTAACTACGTCTGTACATGTTAAGACCGATAGAAAGGACGTATCTGTGGCCATACAGCGTCTCAGCGCTTCCAGAAATTGCTTATACACTGCGTTAAGGCTCTGTTACGTCTGTGCATGTCCAAACCGATAGAAAGGACGTATCTGTGGCCGTACATCGTCTCAGCTCTTCAAAAGAATGCGTGTACACTGCGTTGTGGCTTAACTACGTCTGTACATGTTTAGACCGATAGAAAGGACGTATCTATGGTCATGCTGCGTCTCAGCGCGTGAAAAGAATGCGTGTACACTGCGTTGTGGCTTAACTACGTCTGTGCATGTCTAGACCGATAGAAAAGACGTATCTGTTGCCATACAGCGTGTCAGCACGTCAAGAGAATGCTCATACACTGCGTTGGGGCTCTTATGTCTTTGTGCATGTCAAGACCAATAGAAAGGATGTATCTGTGGCCATACAGCGTCTCAGCGCTTCAGAAGCATAAGAATGCACTGTATTGTAGCTTGACTACGTCTGTGCATGTCTAGACCGATAGAAAGGACGTATCTGTGGTCATTCCGCGTCTCAGCGCGTCAAAAGATTGCTTGTACACTGCGTTGTGGCTTAACTACATCTGTACATGTCTAGACCGATATAAAGGACGTATCTGTGGCTATACAGCGTCTCTGCCCCTTAAACTTAAAAGAATGCTTATTCCCTGCGTTGGGGCTCTATTGTGTCTGTGCATGTCTAGACCAATTCAAAGGACGTATCTGTGGCCATACAGCGTCTCAGCCCGTCAAAAGAATGCTTATACACTGCGTTGGGGCTCTATTGTGTTTGTGCATATCTGAACCAATAAAAAGGACGTATCTGTGGCCATATAGCGTCTCAGCGCGTCAAACGAAAGCTTATTAACTGCGTTGTGGCTCTATTACGTCTGTGCATGTCTAGAACAATAGAAAAGACGTATCTGGGGCCATACAGCGTCTCAGCGCGTCAAACGAATGCGAATACACATCGCTGTAGCTTAATCACGTCTGTGCATGTCTTGACCAATAGAAAGGACGAATCTGTGGCTATACAGCGTCTCAGCGCTTCAAAAGACTGCTTATACACTGCGTTGGGGCTCTATTGTGTTTGTGCATGTGTAGACCAATAGTAAGGACGTATCTTTGGCCATACAGCGTCTCAGCGCGTCAAAAGAATGTTTATAGATTGCGTTGTGGCTTTATACATCTGTGCATGTCCAGACCGATAGAAGGGACGTATCTATGGCTATACATCGTCTCAGCGCTTCAATAGAATGTGTTTACACTGCTTTGTGGCTTAACTACCTATGTGCATGTCTATACCGATGAAAAGGACGGATCCGTGGCCATACAGTTATCAGCGCGTCAAATGAATTCTTACAGACTGCGTTGGGGCTCGATTACGTCTGTGCATGTCTAGACCGATAGAAAGGACGTATCTGTGGCCATACAACGTCTCGGCGTTTCAAAAGAATGCGTGTACACTGCGTTGTGGCTCTATTGCGTCTGTGCATGTCTAGACCAACACAACGTATCTGTGGCCATACAGCGTCTCAGCGGATCAAAAGAGTGCTTTTACACTTCGTTGGGGCTCTATTGTGTTTGTGCATGTCTAGTCCAATAGAAAGGATGTATCAGTGGCCATACAGCGTCTTAGCGCATCGAATGAATGCTTAAAAACTGCGGTGTGGCTCTATTACGTCTGTGCATGTCTAGACTAATACAAACAACGTATCTTTGGCATACAGCGTCTAAGCGCTTGAAAAAAATGCGTGTACACTGCGTTATGGCTCTATTGTGTTTGTGCATGTCTAGACCAATAGAAAGGACGTATCTGTGGCCATAAAGCGTCTCAGCGCGTCAAAAGATTGCGCATTGACTGCGTTGTGGCTCCATTACGTCTGTGCATGTGAAGACCAATAAAAGCACGTATCTGTGGCCGTACATCGTCTCAGCGCTTCAAAAGAATGCGTGTACACTGCGTTGAGGCTTAACTACGTCTGTGCATGTCTAGACCGATAGAAAGGACGTAATTGTGGCTGTACATCGTCTCAACGCTTCAAAAGAATGCTTATAGACTGCGTTGGGGCCCTATTGTGTTTGTGCATGACTAGACAAATAAAAAGGACATATAGTTGGCCATACAGCGTCTCAGCCCGTCAAAAGAATGCTTATTGACTGCGTTGGGGCTCTATTATGTTTGTGCATGTCTAGACCAATAAAAAGACGTATCTGTGGCTATACAGCATCTCAGCGCTTCTAAAGAATGATTATACACTGCGCTAGGGCTCTATTGTGTTTGTGCATGTCTAGGCAAATAAAGAGGACGTATCTGTGGCCATACAGCGTCATAGCGCGTCAAAAGAATGCGTGTACACTGCGTTGAGGCCTAACTACGTCTGTGCATGTCAGGACCGATAGAAAGGACGTATCTGTGGCCATACAGCGTCTCAGCGTTTCAAAAGAATGCGTGTACACCTTGTTGTGGCTTAGCCACGTCTGTGAATGTCTTGACCAATAGACAGGACGTATTTGTGGCTATACAGCGTCTTAGCGCTTCTAAACAATGCTTATACACCGCGTTAGGGCTCTATTGTGTTTGTGCATGTCTAGACCAATAAAAAGACGTATCTGTGGCTATACAGCATCTCAGCGCTTCTAAAGAATGATTATACACTGCGCTAGGGTTCTATTGTGTCTGTGCATGTCTAGGCAAATAAAGAGGACGTATCTGTGGCCATACAGCGTCATAGCGCGTCAAAAGAATGCGTGTACACTGCGTTGAGGCCTAACTACGTCTGTGCATGTCAGGACCGATAGAAAGGACGTATCTGTGGCCATACAGCGTCTGAGCGCTTCAAACGAATGCGAATACACATCGCTGTAGCTTAATCACGTCTGTGCATGTCTTGACCAATAGAAAGGACGAATCTGTGGCTATTCAGCGTCTCAGCGCTTCAAAAGAATGCTTATACACTGCGTTGGGGCTCTATTGTGTTTGTGCATGTGTAGACCAATAGTAAGGACGTATCTTTGGCCATACAGCGTCTCAGCGCGTCAAACGATTGCTCATTGACTGCGTTGTGGCTCTATTACGTCTGCGCATGTCTCAACCGATAGAAAAGACGTATCTGTGGCCATACAGTGTCTCAGCGCTTAAAAAAATGCGTATACACTGCGTTGGGGCTCTATTGTGTTTATGCATGTCTAGACCAAAAGGAATGACGTATCTGTGGCCATAAAGCGTCTCAGCGCGGCAAAAGATTGCTCATTGACTGCGATGTGGCTCTATTACGTCTGTGGATGTCTAGACCGATAAAAAGGACGTATCTGTGACCATCTAGCGTCTAAGCGCTTCGAAAAAATATGTGTACACTGCGTTGTGGCTCTATTACGTCTGTGCATGTCTAGACTGATAGAAAGGACGTGACTGTGGCCGTACACCGTCTCAGCGGGTCAAAGATTGCTTATACAGTTCGTTGTGGCTCTATTGTGTCTGTGCTTGTCTAGACTAATAAAAAGGACGTATCTGTGGCCATACAGCTTCTCAGCGCTTCAAAAGAATGGTTATCGACTAGGCTGTGGATCTATTACGTCTGTGCATGTCTAGACCAATAGAAAGGACATATCTGTGGCCATCCTGCGTTACAGCGTTTAAAGAAAATGCTTTTACACTGCGTTGTGTTTTATTGCGTCTGTGCATGTCTAGACCAATAGAAAGGACGTATCTGTGGCCATACAGCATCTCAGCGGATCAAAAGAGTGCTTTTACACTGTGTTGTGGCTCTATTGTGTCTGAGCATGTCTAGTCAGATAGAAAGGACGTATCTGTGGCCATACAGCGTCTCAGCGTTCGAAAAAAATCCGTGTACAGTACGCTGTGGCTCTTTTGCGTCTGTGCATGTCTAGACCGTATGAAAGTACGTATATGTGCCCATACAGCGTCCCAGCGCTTCCAAAAAAATGCGTGTACACTGCATTGTGGCTCTATTGTGTTTGTACATGTCGTGACTAATATAAAGGACGTATCTGTGGCCATACAGCGTCTCAGCGCGTCAAAAGAATGCTTATACACTTCGTGGAGGCTCTATTGTGTTTGTGCATGTCTAGGCAAATAAAGAGGACGTATCTGTGGCCATACAGCGTCATAGCGCGTCAAAAGAATGCGTGTACACTGCGTTGAGGCCTAACTACGTCTGTGCATGTCAGGACCGATAGAAAGGACGTATCTGTGGCCATACAGCGTCTCAGCGTTTCAAAAGAATGCGTGTACACCTTGTTGTGGCTTAGCCACGTCTGTGAATGTCTTGACCAATAGACAGGACGTATTTGTGGCTATACAGCGTCTTAGCGCTTCTAAACAATGCTTATACACCGCGTTAGGGCTCTATTGTGTTTGTGCATGTCTAGACCAATAAAAAGACGTATCTGTGGCTATACAGCATCTCAGCGCTTCTAAAGAATGATTATACACTGCGCTAGGGTTCTATTGTGTCTGTGCATGTCTAGGCAAATAAAGAGGACGTATCTGTGGCCATACAGCGTCATAGCGCGTCAAAAGAATGCGTGTACACTGCGTTGAGGCCTAACTACGTCTGTGCATGTCAGGACCGATAGAAAGGACGTATCTGTGGCCATACAGCGTCTGAGCGCTTCAAACGAATGCGAATACACATCGCTGTAGCTTAATCACGTCTGTGCATGTCTTGACCAATAGAAAGGACGAATCTGTGGCTATTCAGCGTCTCAGCGCTTCAAAAGAATGCTTATACACTGCGTTGGGGCTCTATTGTGTTTGTGCATGTGTAGACCAATAGTAAGGACGTATCTTTGGCCATACAGCGTCTCAGCGCGTCAAACGATTGCTCATTGACTGCGTTGTGGCTCTATTACGTCTGCGCATGTCTCAACCGATAGAAAAGACGTATCTGTGGCCATACAGTGTCTCAGCGCTTAAAAAAATGCGTATACACTGCGTTGGGGCTCTATTGTGTTTATGCATGTCTAGACCAAAAGGAATGACGTATCTGTGGCCATAAAGCGTCTCAGCGCGGCAAAAGATTGCTCATTGACTGCGATGTGGCTCTATTACGTCTGTGGATGTCTAGACCGATAAAAAGGACGTATCTGTGACCATCTAGCGTCTAAGCGCTTCGAAAAAATATGTGTACACTGCGTTGTGGCTCTATTACGTCTGTGCATGTCTAGACTGATAGAAAGGACGTGACTGTGGCCGTACACCGTCTCAGCGGGTCAAAGATTGCTTATACAGTTCGTTGTGGCTCTATTGTGTCTGTGCTTGTCTAGACTAATAAAAAGGACGTATCTGTGGCCATACAGCTTCTCAGCGCTTCAAAAGAATGGTTATCGACTAGGCTGTGGATCTATTACGTCTGTGCATGTCTAGACCAATAGAAAGGACATATCTGTGGCCATCCTGCGTTACAGCGTTTAAAGAAAATGCTTTTACACTGCGTTGTGTTTTATTGCGTCTGTGCATGTCTAGACCAATAGAAAGGACGTATCTGTGGCCATACAGCATCTCAGCGGATCAAAAGAGTGCTTTTACACTGTGTTGTGGCTCTATTGTGTCTGAGCATGTCTAGTCAGATAGAAAGGACGTATCTGTGGCCATACAGCGTCTCAGCGTTCGAAAAAAATCCGTGTACAGTACGCTGTGGCTCTTTTGCGTCTGTGCATGTCTAGACCGTATGAAAGTACGTATATGTGCCCATACAGCGTCCCAGCGCTTCCAAAAAAATGCGTGTACACTGCATTGTGGCTCTATTGTGTTTGTACATGTCGTGACTAATATAAAGGACGTATCTGTGGCCATACAGCGTCTCAGCGCGTCAAAAGAATGCTTATACACTTCGTGGAGGCTCTATTGTGTTTGTGCATGTCTAGGCAAATAAAGAGGACGTATCTGTGGCCATACAGCGTCATAGCGCGTCAAAAGAATGCGTGTACACTGCGTTGAGGCCTAACTACGTCTGTGCATGTCAGGACCGATAGAAAGGACGTATCTGTGGCCATACAGCGTCTCAGCGTTTCAAAAGAATGCGTGTACACCTTGTTGTGGCTTAGCCACGTCTGTGAATGTCTTGACCAATAGACAGGACGTATTTGTGGCTATACAGCGTCTTAGCGCTTCTAAACAATGCTTATACACCGCGTTAGGGCTCTATTGTGTTTGTGCATGTCTAGACCAATAAAAAGACGTATCTGTGGCTATACAGCATCTCAGCGCTTCTAAAGAATGATTATACACTGCGCTAGGGTTCTATTGTGTCTGTGCATGTCTAGGCAAATAAAGAGGACGTATCTGTGGCCATACAGCGTCATAGCGCGTCAAAAGAATGCGTGTACACTGCGTTGAGGCCTAACTACGTCTGTGCATGTCAGGACCGATAGAAAGGACGTATCTGTGGCCATACAGCGTCTGAGCGCTTCAAACGAATGCGAATACACATCGCTGTAGCTTAATCACGTCTGTGCATGTCTTGACCAATAGAAAGGACGAATCTGTGGCTATTCAGCGTCTCAGCGCTTCAAAAGAATGCTTATACACTGCGTTGGGGCTCTATTGTGTTTGTGCATGTGTAGACCAATAGTAAGGACGTATCTTTGGCCATACAGCGTCTCAGCGCGTCAAACGATTGCTCATTGACTGCGTTGTGGCTCTATTACGTCTGCGCATGTCTCAACCGATAGAAAAGACGTATCTGTGGCCATACAGTGTCTCAGCGCTTAAAAAAATGCGTATACACTGCGTTGGGGCTCTATTGTGTTTATGCATGTCTAGACCAAAAGGAATGACGTATCTGTGGCCATAAAGCGTCTCAGCGCGGCAAAAGATTGCTCATTGACTGCGATGTGGCTCTATTACGTCTGTGGATGTCTAGACCGATAAAAAGGACGTATCTGTGACCATCTAGCGTCTAAGCGCTTCGAAAAAATATGTGTACACTGCGTTGTGGCTCTATTACGTCTGTGCATGTCTAGACTGATAGAAAGGACGTGACTGTGGCCGTACACCGTCTCAGCGGGTCAAAGATTGCTTATACAGTTCGTTGTGGCTCTATTGTGTCTGTGCTTGTCTAGACTAATAAAAAGGACGTATCTGTGGCCATACAGCTTCTCAGCGCTTCAAAAGAATGGTTATCGACTAGGCTGTGGATCTATTACGTCTGTGCATGTCTAGACCAATAGAAAGGACATATCTGTGGCCATCCTGCGTTACAGCGTTTAAAGAAAATGCTTTTACACTGCGTTGTGTTTTATTGCGTCTGTGCATGTCTAGACCAATAGAAAGGACGTATCTGTGGCCATACAGCATCTCAGCGGATCAAAAGAGTGCTTTTACACTGTGTTGTGGCTCTATTGTGTCTGAGCATGTCTAGTCAGATAGAAAGGACGTATCTGTGGCCATACAGCGTCTCAGCGTTCGAAAAAAATCCGTGTACAGTACGCTGTGGCTCTTTTGCGTCTGTGCATGTCTAGACCGTATGAAAGTACGTATATGTGCCCATACAGCGTCCCAGCGCTTCCAAAAAAATGCGTGTACACTGCATTGTGGCTCTATTGTGTTTGTACATGTCGTGACTAATATAAAGGACGTATCTGTGGCCATACAGCGTCTCAGCGCGTCAAAAGAATGCTTATACACTTCGTGGAGGCTCTATCGTGTTTGTGCATGTCTTGACCAATCGAAAGGACGTATCTGTGGCCATACAGCGTCTCAGCGCGTCAAAAGTTTGCTCATTGAATGCGTTGTGGCTCTATTGTGGTTGTGCATGTCTAAATCAATAGAAAGGAAGTATCTGTGGCCATACAGCGTCTCAGCGCGTCAAACGATTGCTCATTGACTGCGTTGTGGCTCTATTAGGTCTGTGAATGTCTAGACCGATAGACAGGACGTATCTGTGGCCATACAGCGTTTCAGCGTATGAAAAAGATGCATTTACACTGCGTTGTGGCTCTATTGCGACTGTGCATGTCTAGAGCACAAGAAAGGACGTATCTGGGGCCATACAGCGTCTCAGCGCTTCAAAAGAATGCTTACACACTTCGTTGGGGATCTATTGTGTTTGAGCATGTCTAGATCAATAAAAAGGACGTATTCGTGGCCATACAGCGTCTCAGCGTTTAATTAAATGCTTGTACACTGCGTTGTGGCTCTATTGCGTCTGTGCATGTCTAGACCAACAGAACGTATCTGTGGCCATTCAGCGTCTCAGCGGATCAAAAGTGTGCTTTTACACTGCGTTGTGGCTTAACGACTTCTGTGCATGTCTAGACCGATAGAACGTATCTGTGGCCATACAGCGTCTCAGCGCGTCAAAAGAAAGCTTATTGACTGCGTTGTGGCTCTTTCACGTCTGTGCATGTCTAGACCGATAGAAAGGACGTATCTGTGGCCTTACAGCATCTCAGCGCTTCCAAAAAATGCTTAAACACCGCGTTGGGGCTCTATTGTGTCTGTGCATGTCTAAACCAATAGAAAGGACGTATCTGTGGCCATACAGCGTCTCAGCGCATCAAATGAATACTTTTAGACAGCGTTGTTGCCCTATTACATATATGCATGTCTCAACCGATACAAAGGACGTATATGTGGCCATACATTGTTTCAGCGTTGAAAAAATGCGTGTACACTGCGTTGTGGCTCTATTGCATCTGTGCATGTCTAGACCAATAGAACGTATCTGTGGCCATACAGCGTCATAGTGCGTCAAAAGAATGCTTATACACTGCGTTGTGGCTTAACGACTTCTGTGCATGTCTAGACCGATAGAACGTATCTGTGGCCATACAGCGTCTCAGCGCGTCAAAAGAAAGCTTATTGACTGCGTTGTGGCTTTTTTACGTCTGTGCATGTCTAGACCGATAGAAAGGACGTATCTGTGGCCTTACAGCGTCTCTGCGCGTCAAAAGAATGCGTGTACACTGCGTTGTGGCTCTATTACGTCTGTGCATGTCTAGACCGTATGAAAGTACGTATATGTGCCCATACAGCGTCCCAGCGCTTCCAAAAAAATGCGTGTACACTGCATTGTGGCTCTATTGTGTTTGTACATGTCGTGACTAATATAAAGGACGTATCTGTGGCCATACAGCGTCTCAGCGCGTCAAAAGAATGCTTATACACTTCGTGGAGGCTCTATCGTGTTTGTGCATGTCTTGACCAATCGAAAGGACGTATCTGTGGCCATACAGCGTCTCAGCGCGTCAAAAGTTTGCTCATTGAATGCGTTGTGGCTCTATTGTGGTTGTGCATGTCTAAATCAATAGAAAGGAAGTATCTGTGGCCATACAGCGTCTCAGCGCGTCAAACGATTGCTCATTGACTGCGTTGTGGCTCTATTAGGTCTGTGAATGTCTAGACCGATAGACAGGACGTATCTGTGGCCATACAGCGTTTCAGCGTATGAAAAAGATGCATTTACACTGCGTTGTGGCTCTATTGCGACTGTGCATGTCTAGAGCACAAGAAAGGACGTATCTGGGGCCATACAGCGTCTCAGCGCTTCAAAAGAATGCTTACACACTTCGTTGGGGATCTATTGTGTTTGAGCATGTCTAGATCAATAAAAAGGACGTATTCGTGGCCATACAGCGTCTCAGCGTTTAATTAAATGCTTGTACACTGCGTTGTGGCTCTATTGCGTCTGTGCATGTCTAGACCAACAGAACGTATCTGTGGCCATTCAGCGTCTCAGCGGATCAAAAGTGTGCTTTTACACTGCGTTGTGGCTTAACGACTTCTGTGCATGTCTAGACCGATAGAACGTATCTGTGGCCATACAGCGTCTCAGCGCGTCAAAAGAAAGCTTATTGACTGCGTTGTGGCTCTTTCACGTCTGTGCATGTCTAGACCGATAGAAAGGACGTATCTGTGGCCTTACAGCATCTCAGCGCTTCCAAAAAATGCTTAAACACCGCGTTGGGGCTCTATTGTGTCTGTGCATGTCTAAACCAATAGAAAGGACGTATCTGTGGCCATACAGCGTCTCAGCGCATCAAATGAATACTTTTAGACAGCGTTGTTGCCCTATTACATATATGCATGTCTCAACCGATACAAAGGACGTATATGTGGCCATACATTGTTTCAGCGTTGAAAAAATGCGTGTACACTGCGTTGTGGCTCTATTGCATCTGTGCATGTCTAGACCAATAGAACGTATCTGTGGCCATACAGCGTCATAGTGCGTCAAAAGAATGCTTATACACTGCGTTGTGGCTTAACGACTTCTGTGCATGTCTAGACCGATAGAACGTATCTGTGGCCATACAGCGTCTCAGCGCGTCAAAAGAAAGCTTATTGACTGCGTTGTGGCTTTTTTACGTCTGTGCATGTCTAGACCGATAGAAAGGACGTATCTGTGGCCTTACAGCGTCTCTGCGCGTCAAAAGAATGCGTGTACACTGCGTTGTGGCTCTATTACGTCTGTGCATGTCTAGACCGTATGAAAGTACGTATATGTGCCCATACAGCGTCCCAGCGCTTCCAAAAAAATGCGTGTACACTGCATTGTGGCTCTATTGTGTTTGTACATGTCGTGACTAATATAAAGGACGTATCTGTGGCCATACAGCGTCTCAGCGCGTCAAAAGAATGCTTATACACTTCGTGGAGGCTCTATCGTGTTTGTGCATGTCTTGACCAATCGAAAGGACGTATCTGTGGCCATACAGCGTCTCAGCGCGTCAAAAGTTTGCTCATTGAATGCGTTGTGGCTCTATTGTGGTTGTGCATGTCTAAATCAATAGAAAGGAAGTATCTGTGGCCATACAGCGTCTCAGCGCGTCAAACGATTGCTCATTGACTGCGTTGTGGCTCTATTAGGTCTGTGAATGTCTAGACCGATAGACAGGACGTATCTGTGGCCATACAGCGTTTCAGCGTATGAAAAAGATGCATTTACACTGCGTTGTGGCTCTATTGCGACTGTGCATGTCTAGAGCACAAGAAAGGACGTATCTGGGGCCATACAGCGTCTCAGCGCTTCAAAAGAATGCTTACACACTTCGTTGGGGATCTATTGTGTTTGAGCATGTCTAGATCAATAAAAAGGACGTATTCGTGGCCATACAGCGTCTCAGCGTTTAATTAAATGCTTGTACACTGCGTTGTGGCTCTATTGCGTCTGTGCATGTCTAGACCAACAGAACGTATCTGTGGCCATTCAGCGTCTCAGCGGATCAAAAGTGTGCTTTTACACTGCGTTGTGGCTTAACGACTTCTGTGCATGTCTAGACCGATAGAACGTATCTGTGGCCATACAGCGTCTCAGCGCGTCAAAAGAAAGCTTATTGACTGCGTTGTGGCTCTTTCACGTCTGTGCATGTCTAGACCGATAGAAAGGACGTATCTGTGGCCTTACAGCATCTCAGCGCTTCCAAAAAATGCTTAAACACCGCGTTGGGGCTCTATTGTGTCTGTGCATGTCTAAACCAATAGAAAGGACGTATCTGTGGCCATACAGCGTCTCAGCGCATCAAATGAATACTTTTAGACAGCGTTGTTGCCCTATTACATATATGCATGTCTCAACCGATACAAAGGACGTATATGTGGCCATACATTGTTTCAGCGTTGAAAAAATGCGTGTACACTGCGTTGTGGCTCTATTGCATCTGTGCATGTCTAGACCAATAGAACGTATCTGTGGCCATACAGCGTCATAGTGCGTCAAAAGAATGCTTATACACTGCGTTGTGGCTTAACGACTTCTGTGCATGTCTAGACCGATAGAACGTATCTGTGGCCATACAGCGTCTCAGCGCGTCAAAAGAAAGCTTATTGACTGCGTTGTGGCTTTTTTACGTCTGTGCATGTCTAGACCGATAGAAAGGACGTATCTGTGGCCTTACAGCGTCTCTGCGCGTCAAAAGAATGCGTGTACACTGCGTTGTGGCTCTATTACGTCTGTGCATGTCTAGACCGATAGAAAGGACGTATCTGTGCCCATACATTGTCTCAGCGTTTTAAAAAAATGCGTGTACACTGCGTTGTGGCTCTATTGCGTCTGTGCATGTCTAGACCGATCGAAAGGACGTATCTGTGGCCATACAGTGTATCTGCGCGTCAAACGACTGCGTGTACACTGCGTTGTGGCTTAACGACGTCTGTGTATGTCTAGATCGATAGAAGGGACGAATCCGTGGCGATACAGCGTCTCAGCGCGTCAAAAGAATACAAATATACTGAGTTGTGGCTCTGTTCCGTCTATTCATGTATAGATCGATAGAAAGGACGTATCTGTGGCCATACAGAGTCTCAGCGCTTCAAAAGGATGCTTATCAAATGCGTTGTGGCTCTATTACGTCTGTGCATGTCTAGACCGATAGAAAGGACGTATCTGTGGCCATACAGCGTCTCAGCGCGTCAAAAGAATGCATGTACACTGCGTTGTGGCTCTATTACGTCTGTGCATGTCTAGACCGATAGAAAGAAGGTTTCGGTGGCCTTACATCGTCTCAGCGCTGTAGAAGTATGCGTGTACACTGCGTTGTGCCTAACTACGTCTCTGCATGTCCAGACCGATAGCAAGGACGTATCTGTGGTCGTACATCGTCTTAGCGCTTCAAAAGAATGCGTGTACACTGCGTTGTGTCTTAACTACGTCTGTGCATTTCCAGACCGATAGAAAGGACGTATTTGTGGCCATACAGCGTCTCAGCTCCTCAAAAGAATGCATGTACACTGCGTTGTGGCTTAACTACGTCTGTGCATGTCTAGACCGATAGAAAGGACGTATCTGTGGCCATACTGTGTCTCAGCGCTTCAAAAGAACGCGTGTACACCGCGTTGTGGCTATATTGCGTCTGTGCTTGTCTAGCCCAATAGAAAGGACGCATCTGTGGCCATATAGCATCTCAGCGCGTCAAAGAAATGCTTATAAACTGCGTTGTGGCTCTATTACGTCTGTGCATGTCCAGACCGATAGAAAGGACGTATCTGTCGCCGTACATCATCTCAGCGCTTAAAAACAATGCGTGTACACTGCGTTGTGTCTTAACTACGTCTGTGCATGTCAGGACCGATAGAAAGGACGTATCTGTGGCCATACATCGTCTCATTGCTGTAGAAGTATGCGTGTACACTGCGTTGTGCCTAACAACGTCTCTGCATGTCGAGACCGATAGCAAGGACGTATCTGTGGTCGTATATCGTCTTAGCGCTTCAAAAGAATTCGTGTACACTGCGTTGTGGCTTAACTACGTCTGTGCATGTCTAGACCGATAGAAAGGACGTATTCGTGGCCATACAGCGTCTCAGCGCGTCAAAAAAAACTTATTCACTGCGATGTGGCTCTATTGCGTCTATGCATGTCAAAACCGATAGAAAGGAAGTATCTGTGGTCTTACAGCATCTCAGCGCTTCAAAAGAATGCTTATACACTTCGTTGGGGATCTATTGTGTCTGTGCATGTCTAGTAAAATAGAAAGGACGTATCTGTGTCCATACAGGTCTTAGCCCGTCAAAAGAATGCTTTATCAGTGGGTTGTGACTCTATTTCGTCTGTGCATGTCTAGTTGATAAAAGGACGTATCTGTGGCCGTACAGTGTTTCAGGGCTTCAAAAGAATGCGTGTACACTGCGTTGTGGCTTTACTACGTCTGTACATGTCAAGACCGATAGAAAGGACGTATCTGTGGCCATACAGCATCTCAGCGCGTCAAGAGAATGCTTATAAACTGCGTTGTGGCTCTATTACGTCTGTGCATGTCCAGACCGATAGAAAGGACGTATCTGTCGCCGTACATCGTCTCAGCTCCTCAAAAGAATGCGTGTACACTGCGTTGTGTCTTAACTACGTCTGTGCATGCCAGACCGATAGAAAGGACGTATTTGTGGCCATACAGCGTCTCAGCCCCTCAAAAGAATGCATGTACACTGCGTTGTGGCCTTAACTACGTCTGTGCATGTCTAGACCGATAGAAAGGACGTATCTGTGGCCATACAGTGTCTCAGCGCTTCCAGAAATTGCTTATACACTGCGTTAAGGCTCTGTTACGTCTGTGCATGTCCAAACCGATAGAAAGGACGTATCTGTGGCCGTACATCGTCTCAGCTCTTCAAAAGAATGCGTGTACACTGCGTTGTGGCTTAACTACGTCTGTACATGTTTAGACCGATAGAAAGGACGTATCTATGGTCATGCTGCGTCTCAGCGCGTGAAAAGAATGCGTGTACACTGCGTTGTGGCTTAACTACGTCTGTGCATGTCTAGACCGATAGAAAAGACGTATCTGTTGCCATACAGCGTGTCAGCACGTCAAGAGAATGCTCATACACTGCGTTGGGGCTCTTATGTCTTTGTGCATGTCAAGACCAATAGAAAGGATGTATCTGTGGCCATACAGCGTCTCAGCGCTTCAGAAGCATAAGAATGCACTGTATTGTAGCTTGACTACGTCTGTGCATGTCTAGACCGATAGAAAGGACGTATCTGTGGTCATTCCGCGTCTCAGCGCGTCAAAAGATTGCTTGTACACTGCGTTGTGGCTTAACTACATCTGTACATGTCTAGACCGATATAAAGGACGTATCTGTGGCTATACAGCGTCTCAGCCCCTTAAAAGAATGCTTTTCCCTGCGTTGGGGCTCTATTGTGTCTGTGCATGTCTAGACCAATTCAAAGGACGTATCTGTGGCCATACAGCGTCTCAGCGCTTCAAAAGAATGCTTATAAACTAAGTTGTGGCTTAACCACGTCTGTACATGTCCAGACCGATAGAAAGGACGTATCTGTGGCCATACGTCGTCTCAGCGCCTCAAAAGAATGCGTGTACACTGCATTGAGGCCTAACTTCGTCTGTGCATGTCTAGACAGATAGAAAGGACGTATCTGTGGCCTTACAGCGTATCAGCGCGTCAAACAAAAGCTTATGGACTGCGTTGAGGCTTAACTACGTCTGTGCATGTCTAGACCGATAGAAAGGACGTATCTGTGGCCATACAGCGTCTCAGCGCGTCAGTGTATGTCTAGACCGATAAAAAGGACGTATCTATGGCCATACAGCGTCTCAGCGCTTCAAACGAACGCGTGTACACCGCGTTGTGGCTTAACTACGTCTGTGCATGTCTTGACCGGAAGAAAGGACGTATCTGTGGCCGTACAGCTTCTCAGCGCATCAAAATAATGCTTTTACACTGAGTTGGTGCTCGATTGCGTCTCTGCATGTCTAGACCGATAGAAAGGACGAATTTGGGGCCGTACAGCATCTCAGTGCTTCAAAGAATTCTTTTCACTGGGTTGTGGCTCTATTGTGTCTGTGCATGTCAAGACCAATAGAAAGAAGGTATCTTTGGCCATACAGCGTCTCAGCGCTTCAAAAGAATGCTTATACACTGCGTTTTGGTTAACTACAACTGTGCATATCTAGACCGATAGAAAGGACGGATCAGTAGCACTACAGCGTCTCAGCGCTTCCAAAGAATGCTCATACATTGCGTTGAGGCTGTATTGTGTTTGTGCACGTCTAGACCAATAGATAGGACGTATCTGTGGCCATAAAGCGTCTCAGCGGATCAAAAGAGTGCTTTTACACTTCGTTGGGACTTAATTGTGTTTGTGCATGTCTAGACCAATAAAAGGATGTATCAGTGGCCATAAAGCGTCTCAGCGCGTGATAAGAATGCTTGTACACTGCGTTGTGGCTGTATTGTGCTTGTACATGTGTTGACTAATATAAAGGACGTATCTGTGGCCATACAGCGCTGAGCGATTCAAAGAATGCTTATACACTGCGTTGTGGCTCTATTGTGTCTGTGCATGTCAAGACCGATAGAAAGAACCTACCAGTGGCCATACAGCGTCTTAGCGCTTCAAACGTATGCTTATGCACTGTGTTGTGGCTCTATTGCGTCTGTGCATGTCTAGACCGATAGAAAGGACGTATCTGTAACAATTCAGCGTCTCAGCTCGTCAAAAGAATGCGTGTACACTGCGTTGTGGCTTAACTACGTCTTTGCATGTCTAGAACGATAGAAAGGACGTATCTGTATTCATTCAGCGTCTCAGCTCGTCAGACGAATGCGTGTACACTGCGTCGTGGCTTAATTACGTCCGTGCATGTCTAGACAGAAAAAAGGACGTATCTTTGGCCATAGAGCGTCTCAGTTTGTCAAAAGAATGCGTGTACACTGCGTTGTGGCTTAACTACGTCTGTGCATGTCTAGACCGATAGAAAGGACGTATCTGTGGTCATACAGCGTCTCAGCGCGTCAAACGAACGTGTGTAGACTGCGTCGTGGTTTAACTACGTCGGTGCATGTCTAGACCGATAGAAAGGACGTATCAGTGGTCATACAGCGTCTCAGTGCTTCAAACGTATGCTTATACACTGCGTTGTTGCTCAACTACGTCTTCATGTCTAGACCGATAGAAAGGACGTATCTGTAACCATTCAGCGTCATAGCTCGTCAAAAATATGCGTGTACACTGCGTTGTGGCTTAACTACGTCTGTGCATGTCTAGACCGATAGAAAGGACGTATCTGTGGCCATACAGCGTCTCAGCGCTTCAAAAGTAAGCATATACACTGCGTTGTGACTCTATTGCGTCTGTGCATATCTAGACCGATATAAAGGACGTATCTGTAGTCATAAAGTCTCAGCGCTAAAAAAGAATGCTTATACACTGCGCTGGGGGTCAATTGCGTCTATGCATGTCCAGACCGTTATAAAAGACATATCTGTGGCCATACAGCGTCTCAGAGCTTTAAAAGAATGCTTGTACACTGCGTTGTGGCTTCACAACGTCTGTGCATGTCTGGACCAATAGAAAGGATGTATCTGTGGCCGTACAGCGTCTCACCGCGTTAAAAGAATGCTTATACACTACGTTGTGGCTCTATTAAGTGTATGCATGTCTAGACCGGTTAAAAAGACGTATTGGTGGCCGTACATCGTCTCAGCGTTTCAAAGAATGCTAGGTCACTGCGTTGTTGCTCTATTGCGTCTGCGCATATCTAGACCGATAAAAAGGACGTGTTCTTTGCCATACCGCGTCTCAGCGCTTCAAAGAAATGCTTATACACTGTGTTGTGGCTCAATTGCGTCTGTGCATGTCTAAACCATTAGAAAAGACGTATCTGTGGCTATACAGCGTCTCAGCGCTTCAAAAAAATGTTTGTACACTGGGTTGTGGCTCTATTGTGTCTGTGCATGTCTAGACCAATAAAAAGAACGTATCTGTGGCCATTCAGCGTTTCAGCGCTTAAAACGAATGCGTGTACACTGCATTGTGGCTCTATTGCGTATGTGCATGTTTAGATTGATAGAGAGAACGTATCTGTGGCCATATAGCGTCTCAGCGCGTCAAAAGAATGCTTGTACACTGCGGTGTGGTTCTATTGTGTTTGTGCATGTCTATATCAATAGAAAGAATGTATCTGTTGCCATACAGCTTCTCAGCGCTTTAATAGAATGCGTGTACACTGCGTTGTGGCTTAACTTTGTCTGTGCATGTCTAGACCGATTGAGAGGACGTATCTGTTGCCATACAGCGTCGCAGCGCCTAAAGAGAATGCGTGTACACTGCGTTGTGGCTTGACTACGTCTGTGCGTGTCTAGACCGATGGAAAGAACATATCTGTGGCCATACAGCATCTCAGCGCGTCAAGAGAATGCGTGTACACTGTGTTGTGGCTTAACTACGTCTGTGCATGTGTAGACCGATAGAAAAAACGTATCTGTGGCCATAAAACGTCTCAGCGCTTCAAAAGAATGCTTGTACACTGCGTTGTTGCTCTATTGCTTCTGTGCATGTGTAGACCGATAGAAAGGACGTATCTGCGGCCATATAGTGTCTCATCGCGTCAAGAAAATGCGTGTACGCTGCGTTGTGGCTTAACTTCGTCTGTGCATGTCTAGACCGATAGAAAGAACGTATCTATGGTCATACAGCGTCTCAGCGCGTCAAAAGAATGGCGTGTACACCGCGTTGTAGTTCAAGTACGTCTGTGCATGTCTAGACCTATAGAAAGAACATATCCGTGGCCGTCCAGCGTCTCAGCGCGTCAAAATACAGCTTATACACTGCGTTGTGGCTTGACTACGTCTTTGCATGTCTAGAATGATAGAAAGAACTTATCTGTGGTCATATAGCGTCTCAGTGCGTCAAACGAATGCGTGTACACTGCGTTGTGGCTTAACTACGTCTGTGCATGTCTAGCCCAATAAAAAAGACGTATCTGTGGCCATACAGCGTCTCAGCGCGTCAAAAGAATGGCGTGTACACCGCGTTGTGGTTCAAGTACGTCTGTGCATGTCTAGACCGATAAAAAGGACGTATCTGTGGCCGTCCAGCGTCTCAGCGCGTTAAAATAAAGCTTATACACTGCGTTGTGGCTTGACTACGTCTTTGCATGTCTAGAATGATAGAAAGAACTTATCTGTGGTCATTTAGCGTCTTAGCGCGTCAAAAGAATGCGTGTACACTGCGTTGTGGCTTAACTACGTCTGTGCATGTCTAGACCGATAGAAAGGACGTATTCGTGGCCATACATCGTCTCAGCGCGTCAAACGAATGCGTGTACTCTGCGTTGTGGCTCTTTTGCGTCTGAGCATGTCAAGACCGATATAAAGAACGTATCTTTGGTCATATCGCGTCTCAGCGCGTCAAAAGAATGCGTGTACACTACGTTGTGGCTCAACTTTGTCTGTGAATGTATAGACCGATAGAAAGAACGTTTCTGTGGCCTTACGGAGTCCAGCGCTTCAAAAGAATGCTTATACACTGCGTTGTGGCTCTATTGCGTCTGTGCATGTCTAGACCGATAGCAAGGACGTATCTGTAACCATTCAGCGTCTCAGCGCGTCAGACGAATGCGTGTACACTGTGTTACTAGGTTGTGGCTCTATTGTGTCTGTGCATGTTTTAACCGATACAAAGTACGTATCTGTGGCCATTCAGCGTCTCAGCGCGTCAAAAGAATGCTTATACACTGCGTTGGGGCTTTATTACGTCTGCGCATGTCTATATCAAAAGAGAAAAGATATCTGTTGCCATACAGCTTCTCAGTGCCTTAATAGAATGCGTGCACACTGCGGTGTGGCCTTACTTCGTCTGTGCACGTCTAGATCGATACACAGGACGTATCTGTAGCCATACAGCGTCTCAGCGCTTCAAAACAATGCTTATACACTGCGTTGTGGCTCTATTGCGTCTGTGCATGTCTAGACCGATCGAAAGGACGTATCTGTGGCCATACAGTGTATCAGCGCGTCAAACGACTGCGTGTACACTGCGTTGTGGCTTAACGACGTCTGTGTATGTCTAGATCGATAGAAGGGACGAATCCGTGGCGATACAGCGTCTCAGCGCGTCAAAAGAATACAAATATACTGAGTTGTGGCTCTGTTCCGTCTATTCATGTATAGATCGATAGAAAGGACGTATCTGTGGCCATACAGAGTCTCAGCGCTTCAAAAGGATGCTTATCAAATGCGTTGTGGCTCTATTACGTCTGTGCATGTCTAGACCGATAGAAAGGACGTATCTGTGGCCATACAGCGTCTCAGCGCGTCAAAAGAATGCATGTACACTGCGTTGTGGCTCTATTACGTCTGTGCATGTCTAGACCGATAGAAAGAAGGTTTCGGTGGCCTTACATCGTCTCAGCGCTGTAGAAGTATGCGTGTACACTGCGTTGTGCCTAACTACGTCTCTGCATGTCCAGACCGATAGCAAGGACGTATCTGTGGTCGTACATCGTCTTAGCGCTTCAAAAGAATGCGTGTACACTGCGTTGTGTCTTAACTACGTCTGTGCATTTCCAGACCGATAGAAAGGACGTATTTGTGGCCATACAGCGTCTCAGCTCCTCAAAAGAATGCATGTACACTGCGTTGTGGCTTAACTACGTCTGTGCATGTCTAGACCGATAGAAAGGACGTATCTGTGGCCATACAGTGTCTCAGCGCTTCAAAAGAACGCGTGTACACCGCGTTGTGGCTATATTGCGTCTGTGCATGTCTAGCCCAATAGAAAGGACGCATCTGTGGCCATATAGCATCTCAGCGCGTCAAAGAAATGCTTATAAACTGCGTTGTGGCTCTATTACGTCTGTGCATGTCCAGACCGATAGAAAGGACGTATCTGTCGCCGTACATCATCTCAGCGCTTAAAAACAATGCGTGTACACTGCGTTGTGTCTTAACTACGTCTGTGCATGTCAGGACCGATAGAAAGGACGTATCTGTGGCCATACATCGTCTCATTGCTGTAGAAGTATGCGTGTACACTGCGTTGTGCCTAACAACGTCTCTGCATGTCGAGACCGATAACAAGGACGTATCTGTGGTCGTACATCGTCTTAGCGCTTCAAAAGAATTCGTGTACACTGCGTTGTGGCTTAACTACGTCTGTGCATGTCTAGACCGATAGAAAGGACGTATTCGTGGCCATACAGCGTCTCAGCGCGTCAAAAAAAACTTATTCACTGCGATGTGGCTCTAATGCATGTCAAAACCGATAGAAAGGAAGTATCTGTGGTCTTACAGCATCTCAGCGCTTCAAAAGAATGCTTATACACTTCGTTGGGGATCTATTGTGTCTGTGCATGTCTAGTAAAATAGAAAGGACGTATCTGTGTCCATACAGGTCTTAGCCCGTCAAAAGAATGCTTTATCAGTGGGTTGTGACTCTATTTCGTCTGTGCATGTCGAGTTGATAAAAGGACGTATCTGTGGCCGTACAGTGTTTCAGGGCTTCAAAAGAATGCGTGTACACTGCGTTGTGGCTTTACTACGTCTGTACATGTCAAGACCGATAGAAAGGACGTATCTGTGGCCATACAGCATCTCAGCGCGTCAAGAGAATGCTTATAAACTGCGTTGTGGCTCTATTACGTCTGTGCATGTCCAGACCGATAGAAAGGACGTATCTATCGCCGTACATCGTCTCAGCTCCTCAAAAGAATGCGTGTACACTGCGTTGTGTCTTAACTACGTCTGTGCATGCCAGACCGATAGAAAGGACGTATTTGTGGCCATACAGCGTCTCAGTCCCTCAAAAGAATGCATGTACACTGCGTTGTGGCTTAACTACGTCTGTGCATGTCTAGACCGATAGAAAGGACGTATCTGTGGCCATACAGTGTCTCAGCGCTTCCAGAAATTGCTTATACACTGCGTTAAGGCTCTGTTACGTCTGTGCATGTCCAAACCGATAGAAAGGACGTATCTGTGGCCGTACATCGTCTCAGCTCTTCAAAAGAATGCGTGTACACTGCGTTGTGGCTTAACTACGTCTGTACATGTTTAGACCGATAGAAAGGACGTATCTATGGTCATGCTGCGTCTCAGCGCGTGAAAAGAATGCGTGTACACTGCGTTGTGGCTTAACTACGTCTGTGCATGTCTAGACCGATAGAAAAGACGTATCTGTTGCCATACAGCGTGTCAGCACGTCAAGAGAATGCTCATACACTGCGTTGGGGCTCTTATGTCTTTGTGCATGTCAAGACCAATTGAAAGGATGTATCTGTGGCCATACAGCGTCTCAGCGCTTCAGAAGCATAAGAATGCACTGTATTGTAGCTTGACTACGTCTGTGCATGTCTAGACCGATAGAAAGGACGTATCTGTGGTCATTCCGCGTCTCAGCGCGTCAAAAGATTGCTTGTACACTGCGTTGTGGCTTAACTACATCTGTACATGTCTAGACCGATATAAAGGACGTATCTGTGGCTATACAGCGTCTCAGCCCCTTAAAAGAATGCTTTTCCCTGCGTTGGGGCTCTATTGTGTCTGTGCATGTCTAGACCAATTCAAAGGACGTATCTGTGGCCATACAGCGTCTCAGCGCTTCAAAAGAATGCTTATAAACTAAGTTGTGGCTTAACCACGTCTGTACATGTCCAGACCGATAGAAAGGACGTATCTGTGGCCATACGTCGTCTCAGCGCCTCAAAAGAATGCGTGTACACTGCGTTGAGGCCTAACTTCGTCTGTGCATGTCTAGACAGATAGAAAGGACGTATCTGTGGCCATACAGCGTATCAGCGCGTCAAACAAAAGCTTATGGACTGCGTTGAGGCTTAACTACGTCTGTGCATGTCTAGACCGATAGAAAGGACGTATCTGTGGCCATACAGCGTCTCAGCGCGTCAGTGTATGTCTAGACCGATAAAAAGGACGTATCTATGGCCATACAGCGTCTCAGCGCTTCAAAAGAACGCGTGTACACCGCGTTGTGGCTTAACTACGTCTGTGCATGTCTTGACCGGAAGAAAGGACGTATCTGTGGCCGTACAGCTTCTCAGCGCATCAAAAGAATGCTTTTACACTGAGTTGGTGCTCGATTGCGTCTCTGCATGTCTAGACCGATAGAAAGGACGAATTTGGGGCCGTACAGCATCTCAGTGCTTCAAAGAATTCTTTTCACTGGGTTGTGGCTCTATTGTGTCTGTGCATGTCAAGACCAATAGAAAGAAGGTATCTTTGGCCATACAGCGTCTCAGCGCTTCAAAAGAATGCTTATACACTGCGTTTTGGTTAACTACAACTGTGCATATCTAGACCGATAGAAAGGACGAATCAGTAGCACTACAGCGTCTCAGCGCTTCCAAAGAATGCTCATACATTGCGTTGAGGCTGTATTGTGTTTGTGCACGTCTAGACCAATAGATAGGACGTATCTGTGGCCATAAAGCGTCTCAGCGGATCAAAAGAGTGCTTTTACACTTCGTTGGGACTTAATTGTGTTTGTGCATGTCTAGACCAATAAAAGGATGTATCAGTGGCCATAAAGCGTCTCAGCGCGTGAAAAGAATGCTTGTACACTGCGTTGTGGCTGTATTGTGCTTGTACATGTGTTGACTAATATAAAGGACGTATCTGTGGCCATACAGCGCTGAGCGATTCAAAGAATGCTTATACACTGCGTTGTGGCTCTATTGTGTCTGTGCATGTCAAGACCGATAGAAAGAACCTACCTGTGGCCATACAGCGTCTTAGCGCTTCGAACGTATGCTTATGCACTGTGTTGTGGCTCTATTGCGTCTGTGCATGTCTAGACCGATAGAAAGGACGTATCTGTAACAATTCAGCGTCTCAGCTCGTCAAAAGAATGCGTGTACACTGCGTTGTGGCTCAACTACGTCTTCATGTCTAGACCGATAGAAAGGACGTATCTGTAACCATTCAGCGTCATAGCTCGTCAAAAATATGCGTGTACACTGCGTTGTGGCTTAACTACGTCTGTGCATGTCTAGACCGATAGAAAGGACGTATCTGTGGCCATACAGCGTCTCAGCGCTTCAAAAGTAAGCATATACACTGCGTTGTGACTCTATTGCGTCTGTGCATATCTAGACCGATATAAAGGACGTATCTGTAGTCATAAAGCGTCTCAGCGCTAAAAAAGAATGCTTATACACTGCGCTGGGGGTCAATTGCGTCTATGCATGTCCAGACCGTTATAAAAGACATATCTGTGGCCATACAGCGTCTCAGATCTTTAAAAGAATGCTTGTACACTGCGTTGTGGCTTCACAACGTCTGTGCATGTCTAGACCTATAGAAAGGACATATCCGTGGCCGTCCAGCGTCTCAGCGCGTCAAAATACAGCTTATACACTGCGTTGTGGCTTGACTACGTCTTTGCATGTCTAGAATGATAGAAAGAACTTATCTGTGGTCATATAGCGTCTCAGTGCGTCAAACGAATGCGTGTACACTGCGTTGTGGCTTAACTACGTCTGTGCATGTCTAGCCCAATAAAAAAGACGTATCTGTGGCCATACAGCGTCTCAGCGCGTCAAAAGAATGGCGTGTACACCGCGTTGTGGTTCAAGTACGTCTGTGCATGTCTAGACCGATAAAAAGGACGTATCTGTGGCCGTCCAGCGTCTCAGCGCGTTAAAATAAAGCTTATACACTGCGTTGTGGCTTGACTACGTCTTTGCATGTCTAGAATGATAGAAAGAACTTATCTGTGGTCATTTAGCGTCTTAGCGCGTCAAAAGAATGCGTGTACACTGCGTTGTGGCTTAACTACGTCTGTGCATGTCTAGACCGATAGAAAGGACGTATTCGTGGCCATACATCGTCTCAGCGCGTCAAACGAATGCGTGTACTCTGCGTTGTGGCTCTTTTGCGTCTGAGCATGTCAAGACCGATATAAAGAACGTATCTTTGGTCATATCGCGTCTCAGCGCGTCAAAAGAATGCGTGTACACTACGTTGTGGCTCAACTTTGTCTGTGAATGTATAGACCGATAGAAAGAACGTTTCTGTGGCCTTACGGAGTCCAGCGCTTCAAAAGAATGCTTATACACTGCGTTGTGGCTCTATTGCGTCTGTGCATGTCTAGACCGATAGCAAGGACGTATCTGTAACCATTCAGCGTCTCAGCGCGTCAGACGAATGCGTGTACACTGTGTTACTAGGTTGTGGCTCTATTGTGTCTGTGCATGTTTTAACCGATACAAAGTACGTATCTGTGGCCATTCAGCGTCTCAGCGCGTCAAAAGAATGCTTATACACTGCGTTGGGGCTTTATTACGTCTGCGCATGTCTATATCAAAAGAGAAAAGATATCTGTTGCCATACAGCTTCTCAGTGCCTTAATAGAATGCGTGTACACTGCGGTGTGGCCTTACTTCGTCTGTGCACGTCTAGATCGATACACAGGACGTATCTGTAGCCATACAGCGTCTCAGCGCTTCAAAACAATGCTTATACACTGCGTTGTGGTTCTATTGCGTCTGTGCATGTCTAGACCGATAGAAAGGACGTGTCTGTGGCCATTCAGCGTCTCAGCGCGTCAAAGGAATGCTTATACTTAGCGTTGTAGCTCTATTGCGTCTGTGCATGTCTGTATCAATAGAAAAAAGGCATCTGTTGCCATACAGCTTCTCAGCGCTTTAAAAGAATGCGTGTACACTGCATTGTGGCTTAATTACGTCTGTGCATATCTAGACCGATAGAAAGGACGTATCTGTGGTCATACAGCGTCATAGTGTATCAAAAGAATGCTTATACACTGCGTTGTGGTTCTATTGCGTCTGTGCATGTCTAGACTGATAGAAAGGACGTATCTGTAACCATTCAGCGTCTCAGCGCGTCAAAAGAATGCTTATACTTTGCGTTGTTGCTCTTTTGCGTCTGTGCATGTCTATATCAATAGAAAAAAGGTATCTGTTGCCATACAGCTTTTCAGCGCTTTAAAAGAATGCGTGTACACTGCGTTGTGGCTTAATTACGTCTGTGCAAGTCTATATGGAATGACAGGACGTATCTGTGGCCATACAGCGTCTCAGCGCTTCAAAACAATGCTTATACACTGCGTTGTGGCTCTATTGCGTCTGTGCATGTCTAGACCGATAGGAAGGACGTATGTGTGGCCATACAGCGTCTCAGCGCGTCAAAAGAATGCTTGTACACTACGTTGTGGCTCTATTGCATCTGTGCATGTCTAGACCGATAGAAAGTACGTATCTGTGGCCATACAGCGTCTCAGCGCTTCAAAAGTAAGCATATACACTGCGTTGTGACTCTATTGCGTCTGTGCATATCTAGACCGATACAAAGGATGTATCTGGGGCCATATAGCGTCTCAGCGCGTCAAAAGAATGCGTGTGCACTTATTGTGGCTTAACTACGTCTGTGCATGTCTAGACCGATAAAAAGGACGTATCCGTAGCCATACAGCGTCTCAGCGCGTCAAAAGAATACATGTACACTGCGTTGTGGCTCTATTGCGTCTGTGCATGTCTAGACCGATAGCAAGGACGTATCTGTAACCATTCAGCGTCTCAGCCGTCAAAAAAATGCGTGTACACTGCGTTGTGGCTTAACTACGTCTGTGCATGTCTAGACCGATAGAAAGGACGTATTCGTTGCCATACAGCGTCTTAGCGCTTCAAAAGAATGCTTATTCACTGCGCTGTGGCTCTATTGCGTCTGTGCATGTCTAGACCGATAGAAAGGACGTATCTGTGGCCATATAGCGTCTCAGCGCGCCAAAAGAATGCGTGTACACTGCGTTGTGGCTCTATTGCATCTGCGCATGTCTAGACCGATACGAAGGACGTATCTGTGGCCAGTCAGTGTCTCAGATCGTCAAAAGAATGCGTGTACACTGCGTTGTGGCTTAACTACGTCTGTGCATGTCTAGACTGATAGAAAGAACGTACCAGTGGCCATATAGCGTCTCAGCGCTCCAAAAGAATGCGTGTACACTACGTTGTGGTTATATTGCGTCTGTGCATGTCTAGACCGATAGAAAGGACGTATCTGTGGCCATATAGCGTCTCAGCGCGTCAAAAGAATGCTTATTTACTGCGTTGTGGCTCTATTGTGTCTGTGCATGTCTAGACCAATAGCAAGGATGTATCTGTGGCCATATAGCGTCTCATCTCGTCAAAATAATGCGTGTACATTGCGTTGTGGCTTATCTACGTCTGTGCATGTCTAGACCGATTGGAAGGACGTATCTGTGGCCATAGAGCGTCTCAGCGCGTCAAAAGAATGCGTGTACACTGCGTTGTGGCTCTATTGCGTCTGAGCATGTCCAGAACGATAGAAAGGACGTATCTGTGGCCATATAGCGTCTCAGCGCGTCAAAAGAATGCGTGTACACTGCATTGTTGCTCTCTTGCGTCTGAGCATGTCCAGAACAATAGAAAGGACGTATCTGTGGCCATATAGCGTCTCAGCGCGTCAAAAGAATGCGTGCAGACTGCGTTGTGGCTCTCTTGCGTCTGTGCATGTCTAGACCGATAGAAAGGACGTATCTGTGGCCATATAGCGTCTCAGCGCGTCAAAAGAATGCGTGTACACTGCGATGCGGCTCTCTTGCGTCTGTGCATGTCTAGACCGATTAAAGGGACATATCTGTGGCCATAGAGCGTTTCAGCGCGTCAAAAGAATGTTTATACACTGCGTTGTGCCTCTATTGCGTCTATGCATGTCTAGACCGATAGAAAGGACGTATCTGTGGCCATAGCGCGTCTCAGCGCGTCAAAAGAATGCTTGTACACTACGTTGTGGCTCTATTGCATCTGTGCATGTCTAGACCGAAAGAAAGAACGTATCTGTGGCCATAGCGCGTATCAGCGCGTCTCAGCGCGTCAAAAGAATGCTTATACACTGCGATGTGGCTCTTTTGCGCCTGTGCATGTCGAGACCGATAGAAAGGACGTATCTGTGGCCATATAGCGTCTCATCTCGTCAAAATAATGCGTGTACATTGCGTTGTGGCTATTCTACGTCTGTGCATGTCTAGACCGATTGGAAGGACGTATCTGTGGCCATAGAGCGTCTCAGCGCGTCAAAAGAATGCGTGTACACTGCGTTGTGGCTCTATTGCGTCTGCGCATGTCCAGAACGATAGCAAGGACGTATCTGTGGCCATATAGCGTCTCAGCGCGTCAAAAGAATGCGTGTACACTGCGATGTTGCTCTCTTGCGTCTGAGCATGTCCTGAACAATAGAAAGGACGTATCTGTGGCCATATAGCGTCTCAGCGCGTCAAAAGAATGCGTGCAGACTGCGTTGTGGCTCTCTTGCGTCTGTGCATGTCTAGACCGATAGAAAGGACGTATCTGTGGCCATATAGCGTCTCATCTCGTCAAAATAATGCGTGTACATTGCGTTGTGGCTATTCTACGTCTGTGCATGTCTAGACCGATTGGAAGGACGTATCTGTGGCCATAGAGCGTCTCAGCGCGTCAAAAGAATGCGTGTACACTGCGTTGTGGCTCTATTGCGTCTGTGCATGTCCAGAACGATTGAAAGGACGTATCTGTGGCCATATAGCGTCTCAGCGCGTCAAAAGAATGCTTATACACTGCGATGTTGCTCTTTTGCGCCTGTGCATGTCGAGACCGATAGAAAGGACGTATCTGTGGCCATATAGCGTCTCAGCGCGTCAAAAGAATGCGTGCAGACTGCGTTGTGGCTCTCTTGCGTCTGTGCATGTCTAGACCGATAGAAAGGACGTATCTGTGGCCATATAGCGTCTCATCTCGTCAAAATAATGCGTGTACATTGCGTTGTGGCTATTCTACGTCTGTGCATGTCTAGACCGATTGGAAGGACGTATCTGTGGCCATAGAGCGTCTCAGCGCGTCAAAACAATGCATGTACACTGCGTTGTGGCTCTATTTGCGTCTGAGCATGTCCAGAACGATAGAAAGGACGTATCTGTGGCCATATAGCGTCTCAGCGCGTCAAAAGAATGCGTGTACACTGCGATGTTGCTCTCTTGCGTCTGAGCATGTCCAGAACAATAGAAAGGACGTATCTGTGGCCATATAGCGTCTCAGCGCGTCAAAAGAATGCGTGCAGACTGCGTTGTGGCTCTCTTGCGCCTGTGCATGTCGAGACCGATAGAAAGGACGTATCTGTGGCCATATAGCGTCTCATCTCGTCAAAATAATGCGTGTACATTGCGTTGTGGCTATTCTACGTCTGTGCATGTCTAGACCGATTGGAAGGACGTATCTGTGGCCATAGAGCGTCTCAGCGCGTCAAAAGAATGCGTGTACACTGCGTTGTGGCTCTATTGCGTCTGTGCATGTCCAGAACGATTGAAAGGACGTATCTGTGGCCATATAGCGTCTCAGCGCGTCAAAAGAATGCTTATACACTGCGATGTTGCTCTTTTGCGCCTGTGCATGTCGAGACCGATAGAAAGGACGTATCTGTGGCCATATAGCGTCTCATCTTGTCAAAATAATGCGTGTACATTGCGTTGTGGCTATTCTACGTCTGTGCATGTCTAGACCGATTGAAAGGACGTATCTGTGGCCATAGCGCGTCTCAGCGCGTCAAAAGAATGCTTATACACTACGTTGTGGCTCTATTGCATCTGTGCATGTCTAGACCGAAAGAAAGAACGTATCTGTGGCCATAGCGCGTCTCAGCGCGTCAAAAGAATGCGTCAAAAGAATGCGTATACACTGCGATGTGGCTCTTTCGCGCCTGTGCATGTCGAGACCGATAGAAAGGACGTATCTGTGGCCATATAGCGTCTCAGCGCGTCAAAAGAATGCGTGTACACTGCGATGCGGCTCTCTTGCGTCTGTGCATGTCTAGACCGATTAAAGGGACATATCTGTGGCCATAGAGCGTTTCTGCGCGTCAAAAGAATGTTTATACACTGCGTTGTGCCTCTATTGCGTCTATGCATGTCTAGACCGATAGAAAGGACGTATCTGTAGCCATAGCGCGTCTCAGCGCGTCAAAAGAATGCTTATACACTACGTTGTGGCTCTATTGCATCTGTGCATGTCTAGACCGAAAGAAAGAACGTATCTGTGGCCATAGCGCGTCTCAGCGCGTCAAAGGAATGCGTCAAAAGAATGCTTATACACTGCGATGTGGCTCTTTTGCGCCTGTGCATGTCGAGACCGATGGAAAGGACGTATCTGTGGCCATATAGCGTCTCAGCGCGTCAAAAGAATGCGTGTACACTGCGATGCGGCTCTCTTGCGTCTGTGCATGTCTAGACCGATAAAAAGGACATATCTGTGGCCATATAGCGTCTCAGCGCGTCAAAAGAATGCGTGCAGACTGCGTTGTGGCTCTCTTGCGTCTGTGCATGTCTAGACCGATAGAAAGGACGTATCTGTGGCCATATAGCGTCTCATCACGTCAAAATAATGCGTGTACATTGCGTTGTGGCTATTCTACGTCTGTGCATGTCTAGACCGATTGGAAGGACGTATCTGTGGCCATAGAGCGTCTCAGCGCGTCAAAAGAATGCGTGTACACTGCGTTGTGGCTCTATTGCGTCTGAGCATGTCCAGAACGATAGAAAGGACGTATCTGTGGCCATATAGCGTCTCAGCGCGTCAAAAGAATGCGTGTACACTGCGATGTTGCTCTCTTGCGTCTGAGCATGTCCAGAACAATAGAAAGGACGTATCTGTGGCCATATAGCGTCTCAGCGCGTCAAAAGAATGCGTGCAGACTGCGTTGTGGCTCTCTTGCGCCTGTGCATGTCGAGACCGATAGAAAGGACGTATCTGTGGCCATATAGCGTCTCAGCGCGTCAAAAGAATGCGTGCAGACTGCGTTGTGGCTCTCTTGCGTCTGTGCATGTCTAGACCGATTGGAAGGACGTATCTGTGGCCATAGAGCGTCTCAGCGCGTCAAAAGAATGCGTGTACACTGCGTTGTGGCTCTATTGCGTCTGTGCATGTCCAGAACGATAGAAAGGACGTATCTGTGGCCATATAGCGTCTCAGCGCGTCAAAAGAATGCTTATACACTGCGATGTTGCTCTTTTGCGCCTGTGCATGTCGAGACCGATAGAAAGGACGTATCTGTGGCCATATAGCGTCTCATCTCGTCAAAATAATGCGTGTACATTGCGTTGTGGCTATTCTACGTCTGTGCATGTCTAGACCGATTGAAAGGACGTATCTGTGGCCATAGCGCGTCTCAGCGCGTCAAAAGAATGCTTATACACTACGTTGTGGCTCTATTGCATCTGTGCATGTCTAGACCGAAAGAAAGAACGTATCTGTGGCCATAGCGCGTCTTAGCGCGTCAAAAGAATGCGTCAAAAGAATGCTTATACACTGCGATGTGGCTCTTTCGCGCCTGTGCATGTCGAGACCGATAGAAAGGACGTATCTGTGGCCATATAGCGTCTCAGCGCGTCAAAAGAATGCGTGTACACTGCGATGCGGCTCTCTTGCGTCTGTGCATGTCTAGACCGATTGAAAGGACATATCTGTGGCCATAGAGCGTCTCAGCGCGTCAAAAGAATGCGTGTACACTGCGATGCGGCTCTCTTGCGTCTGTGCATGTCTAGACCGATTAAAAGGACATATCTGTGGCCATAGAGCGTTTCAGCGCGTCAAAAGAATGCGTGTACACTGAGTTGTGGCTCTATTGCGTGTATGCATGTCTAGACGGATAGCAAGGACGTATCTGTAGCCATAGCGCGTCTCAGCGCGTCAAAAGAATGTTTATGCACTACGTTGTGGCTCTATTGCATCTGTGCATGTCTAGACCGAAAAAAAGGACGTATATGTGGCCATACGGCGTCTCAGAGCTTCAACAGTATACTTATACACTGCGTTGTGGCTTAATTACGTCTGCCCATGTCTAGACCGATAGAAAGGACGTATCTGTGGCCATAGCGCGTCTCAGCGCGTCAAAAGATTGCGTGTACACTGCGTTGTGACTTAATTACGTCTGTGCATGTCTAGACCGATAGAAAGGATGTATCTGTGGCCATATAGCGTCTCAGCGCGTCAAAATAATGCGTGTACACTGCGTTGTGGCTTTCTTGCGTCTATGCATGTCTAGACCGATAGGAAGGACGTATCAGTGGCCATATAGCGTCTCAGCGCGTCAAAAGAATGCGCGTACACTGCGTTGTGGCTCTATTGCGTCTATGCATGTCTAGACCGATTGGAAGGACGTATCTGTGGCCATAAAGCGTCTCAGCTCGTCAAAACAATGCGTGAACATTGCGTTGTGGCTTATCTACGTCTGTGCATGTCTAAACCGATAGAAAGGACGTATCTGTGCCCATACAGCGTCTCAGCGCTTCAAAAGTATGCTTGTACACTGCGTTGTGGCTCTATTGCGTCTATGCATGTCTAGACCGATAGAAATAACGTATTTATGGCCATAGCGCGTCATAGCGCGTTTAAAGAATGCTTATACATTTTGTTGCGGCTTACGTACGCCTGTGCATGTCTAGACCGATAGAAAGGACGTATCTGTGGTCATATAGCATCTCATCGTGTCAAAAGAATGCGTGTAGACTGCGTTGTGGCTCTATTGCGCCTGTGCATGTCTAGACCGATAGAAAGGACGTATCTGTGGCCATAGCGCGTCTCAGCGCGTCAAAAGATTGCGTGTACACTGCGTTGTGGCCTAACTACGTCTGTGCATGTCTAGTCGGATAGCAAGGACGTATCTGTAGCCATACAGCGTCTCAGCTCGTCAAAAGAATGCGTGTACACTGCGTTGTGGCTTAACTACGTCTGTGCATGTCTAGACCGATAGAAAGGACGTATGTGTGGCCATAGCGCGTCTCAGCTCGTCAAAAGAATGCGTGTACACTGCGTTGTGGCTTAACTACGTCTGTGCATGTCTAGACCGATAGAAAGGACGTATCTGTGACCATACAGCGTCATAGGCGTGTCAAAAGAATGCGCGTACACTGCGTTGTGGCTCTATTGCGTGTATGCATGTCTAGACGGATAGCAAGGACGTATCTGTAGCCATTTAGCGTCTCAGCTCGTCAAAAGAATGCGTGTACACTGCGTTGTGGCTTAATTACGTCTGTGCATGTCTAGACCGATAGAAAGGACATATGTGTGGCCATAGCGCGTCTCAGCGCGTCAAAAGATTGAGTGTGCACTGCGTTGTGGCTTAACTATGTCTAGACCGATAGAAAGGACGTATCTGTGACCATACAGCGTCATAGGCGCGTCAAAAGAATGCGTGTACAGTGCGTAGTAGCTCTATTGCGTGTATGCATGTCTAGACGGATAGCAAGGACGCATCTGGAACCATTCAGCGTCTCAGCTCGTCAAACGAATGCGTGTACACTGCGTTGTGGCTCTATTGCGTCTGTGCATGTCTAGACCGATAGCAAGGACGTATCTGTGGCCATATAGCGTCTCAGCTCGTCAAAAGAATGCGTGTACACTGCGTTGTGGCTCTATTGCGTCTATGCATGTCTAGACCGATAGCAAGGACGTATCTGTAGCCATTCAGCGTCTCAGCTCGTCAAAAGAATGCGTGTACACTGCGTTGTGGCTTAACTACGTCTGTGCATGTCTAGACCGATAGAAAGGACGTATGTGTGGCCATAGCGCGTCTCAGCGCGTCTCAGCGCGTCAAAAGATTGAGTGTACACTGCGTTGTGGCTTAACTACGTCTGTGCATGTCTAGACCGATAGAAAGGACGTATCTGTGACCATACAGCGTCTCAGCGCGTCAAAAGAATGCGTGTACACTGCGTTGTGGCTCTATTGCGTGTATGCATGTCTAGACGGATAGCAAGGACGCATCTGGAACCATTCAGCGTCTCAGCTCGTCAAACGAATGCGTGTACACTGTGTTGTGGCTCTATTGCGTCTGTGGATGTCTAGACCGATAGCAAGGACGTATCTGTGGCCATATAGCGTCTCAGCTCGTCAAAAGAATGCGTGTACACTGCGTTGTGGCTTAACTACGTCTGTGCATGTCTAGACGGATAGCAAGGACGTATCTGTAGCCATTCCGCGTCTCAGCTCGTCAAAAGAATGCGTGTACACTGCGTTGTGGCTTAACTACGTCTGTGCATGTCTAGACCGATAGAAAGGACGTATGTGTGGCCATAGCGCGTCTCAGCGCGTCAAAAGATTGAGTGTACACTGCGTTGTGGCTTAACTACGTCTGTGCATGTCTAGACCGATAGAAAGGACGTATCTGTGACCATACAGCGTCATAGGCTCGTCAAAAGAATGCGTGTACAGTGCGTTGTGGCTCTATTGCGTGTATGCATGTCTAGACGGATAGCAAGGACGCATCTGGAACCATTCAGCGTCTCAGCTCGTCAAACGAATGCGTGTACACTGCGTTGTGGCTCTCTTGCGTCTGTGCATGTCTAGACCGATAGAAAGGACGTATCTGTGGCCATAGCGCGTCTCAGCGCGTCAAAAGATTGCGTGTACACTGCGTTGTGGCTTAACTACGTCTGTGCATGTCTAGACCGATGAAAAGGAAGTATTTGTGACCATACAGCGTCATAGGCGCGTCAAAAGAATGCGTGTACACTGCGTTGTGGCTCTATTGCGTGTATGCATGTCTAGACGGATAGCAAGGACGTATCTGTAGCCAATCAGCGTCTCAGCTCGTCAAAAGAATGCGTGTACACTGCGTTGTGGCTTAACTACGTCTGTGCATGTCTAGACCGATAGAAAGGACGTATGTGTGGCCATAGCGCGTCTCAGCGCGTCAAAAGATTGAGTGTGCACTGCGTTGTGGCTTAACTATGTCTGTGCATGTCTAGACCGATAGAAAGGACGTATCTGTGACCATACAGCGTCATAGGCGCGTCAAAAGAATGCGTGTACACTGCGTAGTAGCTCTATTGCGTGTATGCATGTCTAGACGGATAGCAAGGACGCATCTGGAACCATTCAGCGTCTCAGCTCGTCAAACGAATGCGTGTACACTGCGTTGTGGCTCTATTGCGTCTGTGCGTGTCTAGACCGATAGCAAGGACGTATCTGTGGCCATATAGCGTCTCAGCTCGTCAAAACAATGCGTGTACACTGCGTTGTGGCTTAACTACGTCTGTGCATGTCTAGACGGATAGCAAGGACGTATCTGTAGCCATTCAGCGTCTCAGCTCGTCAAAAGAATGCGTGTACACTGCGTTGTGGCTTAACTACGTCTGTGCATGTCTAGACCGATAGAAAGGACGTATGTGTGGCCATAGCGCGTCTCAGCGCGTCAAAAGATTGAGTGTACACTGCGTTGTGGCTTAACTACGTCTGTGCATGTCTAGACCGATAGAAAGGACGTATCTGTGACCATACAGCGTCATAGGCGCGTCAAAAGAATGCGTGTACAGTGCGTTGTGGCTCTATTGCGTGTATGCATGTCTAGACGGATAGCAAGGACGCATCTGGAACCATTCAGCGTCTCAGCTCGTCAAACGAATGCGTGTACACTGCGTTGTGGCTCTATTGCGTCTGTGCATGTCTAGACCGATAGCAAGGGCGTATATGTGGCCGAATAGCGTCTCAGCTCGTCAAAAGAATGCGTGTACACTTCGTTGTGGCTTAACTACGTCTGTGCATGTCTAGACCGATAGAAAGGACGTATCTGTGGCCATAGCGCGTCTCAGCTCGTCAAAAGAATGCTTATACACTACGTTGTGGCTCTATTGCATCTGTGCATGTCTAGACCGAAAGAAAGGACGTATATGTGGCCATACGGCGTCTCAGAGCTTCAACAGTATGCTTATACACTGCGTTGTGGCTTAACTACGTCTGTCCATGTCTAGACCGATAGAAAGGACGTATTTGTGGCCATAGCGCGTCTCAGCGCGTCAAAAGATTGCGTGTACACTGCGTTGTGGCTTAACTACGTCTGTGCATGTCTAGACCGATGAAAAGGAAGTATCTGTGACCATACAGGGTCATAGACGCGTCAAAAGAATGCGTGTACACTGCGTTGTGGCTCTATTGCGTGTATGCATGTCTAGACGGATAGCAAGGACGTATCTGTAGCCAATCAGCGTCTCAGCTCGTCAAAAGAATGCGTGTACACTGCGTTGTGGCTTAACTACGTCTGTGCATGTCTAGACCGATAGAAAAAACGTATGTGTGGCCATAGCGCGTCTCAGCGCGTCAAAAGATTGAGTGTGCACTGCGTTGTGGCTTAACTATGTCTAGACCGATAGAAAGGACGTATCTGTGACCATACAGCGTCATAGGCGCGTCAAAAGAATGCGTGTACAGTGCGTAGTAGCTCTATTGCGTGTATGCATGTCTAGACGGATAGCAAGGACGCATCTGGAACCATTCAGCGTCTCAGCTCGTCAAACGAATGCGTGTACACTGCGTTGTGGCTCTATTGCGTCTGTGCGTGTCTAGACCGATAGCAAGGACGTATCTGTGGCCATATAGCGTCTCAGCTCGTCAAACGAATGCGTGTACACTGCGTTGTGGCTCTATTGCGTCTATGCATGTCTAGACCGATAGCAAGGACGTATCTGTAGCCATTCAGCGTCTCAGGTCGTCAAAAGAATGCTTATACACTACGTTGTGGCTCTATTGCATCTGTGCATGTCTAGACCGATCGAAAACGTATAGTGGCCATACGCGTCTCAGAGCTTCAAAGTATGCTTATATACTGCGTTGTGGCTTAACTACGTATGTCCATGTCTAGACGATAGAAAGGACGTATCTGTGGCCATAGCGCGTCTCAGCGGTCAAAGATTGCGTGTACACTGCGTTGTGGCTTAACTACGTCTGTGCATGTCTAGACCGATAGAAAGGACGTATCTGTGACCATACAGCGTCATAGGCGCGTCAAAAGAATGCGTGTACACTGCGTTGTGGCTCTATTGCGTGTATGCATGTCTAGACCGATAGCAAGGACGTATATGTAGCCATTCAGCGTCTCAGGTCGTCAAAAGAATGCTTATACAACGTTGTGGCTCTATTGCATCTGTCATGTCTAGACCGAAAGCAAGGACGTATATGTGGCCATACGCGTCTCAGAGCTTCAACAAGTATGCTTATACACTGCGTTGTGGCTTAACTACGTCTGTCCATGTCTAGACCGATAGAAAGGACGTATCTGTGGCCATAGCGCGTCTCAGCGCGTCAAAAGATTGCGTGTACACTGCGTTGTGGCTTAACTACGTCTGTGCATGTCTAGACCGATAGAAAGGACGTATCTGTGACCATACAGCGTCATAGGCGCGTCAAAAGAATGCGTGTACACTGCGTTGTGGCTCTATTGCGTGTATGCATGTCTAGACGGATAGCAAGGACGTATCTGTAGCCATTCAGCGTCTCAGCTCGTCAAAAGAATGCGTGTACACTGCGTTGTGGCTTAACTACGTCTGTGCATGTCTAGACGATAGAAAGGACGTATCTGTGACCATACAGCGTCTCAGCGCGTCAAAAGAATGCGTGTACACTGCGTTGTGGCTCTATTGCGTGTATGCATGTCTAGACGGATAGCAAGGACGTATCTGTAACCATTCAGCGTCTCAGGTCGTCAAAAGAATGCGTGTACACTGCGTTGTGGCTCTATTGCATCTATGCATGTCTAGACGGATAGCAAGGACGTATCTGTGACCATACAGCGTCTCAGCTCGTCAAAAGAATGCGTGTACACTGCGTTGTGGCTTAACTACGTCTGTGCATGTCTAGACCGATAGAAAGGACGTATCTGTGACCATACAGCGTCTCAGCGCGTCAAAAGAATGCGTGTACACTGCGTTGTGGCTCTATTGCGTGTATGCATGTCTAGACGGATAGCAAGGACGTATCTGTAACCATTCAGCGTCTCAGCTCGTCAAAAGAATGCGTGTACACTGCGTTGTGGCTCTATTGCGTCTGTGCATGTCTAGACCGATAGAAAGGACGTATCTGTGGCCATAGCGCGTCTCAGCTCGTCAAAAGAATGCTTATACACTACGTTGTGGCTCTATTGCATCTGTGCATGTCTAGACCGAAAGAAAGGACGTATATGTGGCCATACGGCGTCTCAGAGCTTCAACAGTATGCTTATACACTGCGTTGTGGCTTAACTACGTCTGTCCATGTCTAGACCGATAGAAAGGACGTATCTGTGGCCATAGCGCGTCTCAGCGCGTCAAAAGATTGCGTGTACACTGCGTTGTGGCTTAACTACGTCTGTGCATGTCTAGACCGATAGAAAGGACGTATCTGTGACCATACAGCGTCTCAGCGCGTCAAAAGGATGCGTGTACACTGCGTTGTGGCTCAATTACGTCTGTGCATGTCTAGACCGATAGAAAGGACGTATCTGTGGCCATAGCGCATCTCAGTGCGTCAAAAGAATGCTTATACTCTGCGTTGTGGCTTTATTGCGTCTGTGCATGTCTAGACCGATTGCAAGGACGTATTTGTAACCATTCAGAGTCTCAGCGCGTCAACAGAATGCCTGTACACAGCGTTGTGGCTTAATTTCGTTTGTTCATGTCTAGACCGATAGAAAGGACGTATCTGTAACCATTCAGCGTCTCTGCTCGTCAAAAGATTGCGTGTACACTGCGTTGTGGCTTAACTACGTCTGTGCATGTCTAGACCGATAGAAAGGACGTATCTGTGACCATACAGCGTCATAGGCGCGTCAAAAGAATGCGTGTACACTGCGTTGTGGCTCTATTGCGTGTATGCATGTCTAGACGGATAGCAAGGACGTATCTGTAACCATTCAGCGTCTCAGCTCGTCAAAAGAATGCGTGTACACTGCGTTGTGGCTCTATTGCATCTATGCATGTCTAGACGGATAGCAAGGACGTATCTGTAACCATTCAGCGTCTCAGCTCGTCAAAAGAATGCGTGTACACTGCGTTGTGGCTCTATTGCGTCTATGCATGTCTAGACGGATAGCAAGGACGTATCTGTAGCCATTCAGCGTCTCAGCTCGTCAAAAGAATGCGTGTACACTGCGTTGTGGCTTAACTACGTCTGTGCATGTCTAGACCGATAGAAAGGACGTATCTGTGACCATACAGCGTCTCAGCGCGTCAAAAGAATGCGTGTACACTGCGTTGTGGCTCTATTGCGTGTATGCATGTCTAGACGGATAGCAAGGACGTATCTGTAACCATTCAGCGTCTCAGCTCGTCAAAAGAATGCGTGTACACTGCGTTGTGGCTCTATTGCGTCTATGTATGTATAGACGGATAGCAAGGACGTATCTGTAGCCATTCAGCGTCTCAGCTCGTCAAAAGAATGCTTATACACTACGTTGTGGCTCTATTGCATCTGTGCATGTCTAGACAGAAAGAAAGGACGTTTATGTGGCCATACGGCGTCTCAGAGCTTCAACAGTATGCTTATACACTGCATTGTGGCTTAACTACGTCTGTGCATGTCTAGACCGATAGAAAGGACGTATCTGTGGCCATACAGCGTCTCAGCGCGTCAAACGAATGCGTGTACACTTCGTTGTGGCTTAACTACGTCTGTGCATGTCTGGGCTGATGGAAAGGACGTATCTGTGGCCATACAGCGTCTCAGCGCGTCAAAAGAATGCGTATACACTGCGTTCTGACTAAACTACGTCTGTGCATATCTGGACAGATAGAAAGGACGTATCTTTGGCCAAAAGCGTCTCAGCGCTTCATTATAATGCCTTTACACTGCATTGTCGCTCGCTTGCGTCTGTGCATGTCTAGACCGATAGAAATGACGTATCTGTGGCCATACAGCGTCTCAGCGCGTCAAAAGAATGCATGTACACTGCGTTGTGGCTTAAGTACGCCTGTGCATGTCTAGACCGATAGAAAGGTCGTATCTGTAGCCATACAGCGTCTCAGCTCGTCCAAAGAATGCGTGTACACTGCGTTGTAGCTGAACTACGTCTGTGCATGTCTAGACCGATAGAAACGACGTACCTATGGCCATACAGAGTCTCAGCGCTTCAAAAGAATTTTTATACACTTCGGTGTCGCTCTATTGCGTCTGCGCATGTCTAGACCGATAGAAAGGACATATCTGTGGCCATACAGCGTCTCAGCGCGTCAAAAGAATGCGTGTACACCGCGTTGTGGCTTAACTACATCTTGGCATGTCCAGACCGATAGAAAGGACGTATCTGTGGCCATACAGCGTCTCAGCGCTTCAAAAGATTGCGTGTACAAAACGTTGTGGCTCTATTGCGTCTGTGCATGTCAAGACCGATAGAAAATACGTATCTGTGGCCATATAGCGTCTCAGCGCGTCAAAAGGATGCGTGTACACTTCGTTGTGGCTTAACTACGTCTGTGCATGTCTAGACGGATAAAAAGGACGTATCTGTGGCCATACACCGCCTCACCGCTTCAAAAGTATGCTTATACACTGCGTTGTGGCTCTATTGCGTCTGTGCATGTCTAGACTGATAGAAAGGACGTATCTGTGGCCATACAGCGTCTCAGTGCGTCAAAAGAATGCGTGTACACTGCGTTGTGGCTTAAGTACATCTGTGCATGTCTGGACCGATAGAAAGGACGTATATGTGGCCATACAGCGTCTCAGCGCTTCAAATGATTGCGTGTGCACAGCGTTGTGGCTCTATTGCGTCTGTGCATGTCTAGACCGATAGAAAGGACGTATTTGTGGCCATAGAGCGTCTCAACGCGTCAAACGAATGTTTTTACACTTCGTTGTAGCTTAACTACGTCTGTGATGTCTAGACCGAACGAAAGGACGTATCTGTGGCCAAAAGCGTCTCAGCGCTTCATAACAATGCGTGTACACTGCGTTGTGGCTCTATTGCGTGTGTGCATGTCTAGACCGATAGAAAGGACGTAGCTTTGGCCATTCAGCGTCTCAGCTCGTCAAAAGAATGCGTGTACACTGCGTTGTGGCTTAACTTCGTCTGTGCATGTCTAGCCCGATAATAAGGACTTATTTGTGGCCATATAGCGTCTCAGCGGGTCAAAAGTATACGTGTACACAGCGTTGTGGCTCTATTACGTATGTGCATGTCTAGACCGATTGAAAGGATGTATCTGTGGCCATAGAGCGTTTCAGCGCGTCAAAAGAATGTTTATACACTGCGTTGTGGATCTATTGCGTCTGTGCATGTCTAGACCGATAGCAAAGACGTATTTGTAACCATTCAGCGTCTCAGCTCGTCAAAAGAATGCGTGTACACTGCGTTGTGGCTTAACTACGTCTGTGCATGTCTAGAGCGATAGAAAGGACGTATCTGTGGCCATACAGCGTCTCAGCGCGTCAAAAGAATGTATGTACACTGCGTTCTGACTAAACTACGTCATGTCTGGACGGATAGATAGGACGTATCTGTGGCCAAAAGCGTCTCAGCGCTTCATAACAATGCGTGTACACTGCGTTGTGGCTCTATTGCGTGTGTGCATGTCTAGACCGATAGAAAGGACGTAGCTTTGGCCATTCAGCGTCTCAGCGCGTCAAAAGAATGCGTGTACACTTCGTTGTGGCTTAACTACGTCTGTGCATGTCTGGACTGATGGAAAGGACGTATCTGTGGCCATACAGCGTCTCAGCGCGTCAAAAGAACGCGTGTACATAGCGTTGGCTCTATTGCGTATGTGCATATCTAGACCGATAGCAAGGACGTATTTGTGACCATTCAGCGTCTCAGCTCGTCAAAGAATGCTTGTACACTGCGTTGCGGCTTAACTTTGTCTGTGCATGTCTAGATCGATAGAAAGGACGTTTGTGTAGCCATACAGCCTTTCAGCGCGTCAAAAGAATGCGTGTACACTAAGTTCTGACTAAACTACGTCTGTGCATGTCTGGACGGATAGAAAGGACGTATCTGTGGCCATATAAAGTCTCAGCGCTTTAAAACAATGCCTTTACACTACATTGTCGCTCGCTTGCGTCTGTGCATGTCTAGACCGATAATAAGGACGTATCAGTGGCCATACAGCGTCTTAGCGCGTCAAAAGAATGCGTGTACACTTTGTTGTGGCTTAACTACGTCTGTGCATGTCTTGACTGATGGAAAGGACGTATCTGTGGCCATACAGCGTCTCAGCGCTTTAAAAGATTGTGTGTACACAGCGTTGTGGCTCTATTGCGTCTGTGCACGTCTAGACCGATAGAGGGGACGTATTTGTAACCATTCAGCGTCTCAGCTCGTCAAAAGAATGCGTGTACACTGCGTTGTGGCTTAGCTTCGTCTGTGCATGTCCGAACTGATAGAAAGGACGTATCTGTGGCCATACAGCGTCTCAGCGCTTAAAAAGAATGCGTGTACACTGTGTTGTGGCTCTATTGCGTCTGTGCATATCTAAACCGATAGAAAAGACGGGTCTGTAACCATTCAGCGTCTCAGCACGTCAAAAGAATGCGTGTAAACTGCGTTATGACTTAACTACGTCTGTGAATGTCTAGACCGATAGAAAGGACGTATCTGTGGCCATACAGCGTCTTAGCGCGTCAAAAGAATGCGTGTACACTTCGATGTGGCTTAACTACGTCTGTGCACGTCTGGGCTGATGGAAAGGACGTATCTTTGGCCATAGCGTGTCTCAGCGCTTTAAAAGAATGCGTGTACATCGCGTTGTGGCTCTATTGCGTCTGTGCATGTCTAGACCGATAGCAAGTACGTATCTGTAACCATTCAGCGTCTCAACTCTTCAAAACAATGCGTTTACACTGCGTTGTGGCTTAATTGCGTCTGTGCAAGGACGTATCTGTGGCCATACACCGTCTCAGCGCTTCAAAAGAATGCTTATACATAGTGTTGAAGCTTTATTGGGTCTGAGCATGTCTAGACCGAAAGAAAGGACGTATCGTTGGCCATACAGCGTCTCAGCGCGTCAAAAGAATACGTGTACACAGCGTTGTGGCTCTATTGCGTCTGTGCATGTCTAGACGATAGCAAGGACGTATCTGTAACCATTCAGCGTCTCAGCTCGTCAAAAGAATGCGTGTACACTGCGTTGCGGCTTACTAACATGTGCATGTTTAGAGCGATAGAATGGACGTATCTGTGGCCATACAGCGTCTGAGCGCTTCAAAAGAATGCGTGTACACACCGTTGTGGCTCTATCGCGTCTGTGCACGCCTAAACCGATAGAAAGGACGTATCTGTGGCCATACAGTGTCTCAGCGCTTCAAAAGAATGCGTGTACACACCGATGTGGCTCTATCGCGTCTGTGCACGTCTAAACCGATAGAAAGGACGTATCTGTGGCCATACAGCGTCTCAGCGCTTTAAAAGAATGCGTGTACACTGTGTTGTGGCTCTATTGCGTCTGTGCATGTCTAAACCGATAGAAAAGACGGGTCTGTAACCATTCAGCGTCTCAGCACGTCAAAAGAATCCGTGTACACTGCGTAATGACTTAACTACGTCTGTGCATGTCTGGACGGATAAAAAGGACGTATCTGTGGCCATACAGAGTCTTGGCGCTTCATAACAATGCCTTTACACTGCGTTGTCGCTCGCTTGCGTCTGTGCATGTCTAGACTGATAGAAAGGACGTATCTGTGGCCATACAGCGTCTTAGCGCGTCAAAAGAATGCGTGTACACTTCGATGTGGCTTAACTACGTCTGTGCACGTCTGGGCTGATGGAAAGGACGTATCTGTGGCCATAGCGTGTCTCAGCGCTTTAAAAGAATGCGTGTACACTGCGTTGTGGCTCTATTGCGTCTGTGCATGTCTAGACCGATAGAAAGGACGTATCTGTAACCATTCAGCGTCTCAACTCGTCAAAACAATGCGTTTACACTGCGTTGTGGCTTAATTGCGTCTGTGCAAGGACGTATCTGTGGCCATACACCGTCTCAGCGCTTCAAAAGAATGCTTATACATAGTGTTGAAGCTTTATTGGGTCTGAGCATGTCTAGACCGAAAGAAAGGACGTATCTTTGGCCATACAGCGTCTCAGCGCGTCAAAAGAATACGTGTACACAGCGTTGTGGCTCTATTGCGTCTGTGCATGTCTAGACGATAGCAAGAACGTATCTGTAACCATTCAGCGTCTCAGCTCGTCAAAAGAATGCGTGTACACTGCGTTGCGGCTTACTAACTTGTGCATGTTTAGAGCGATAGAAAGGACGTATCTGTGGCCATACAGCGTCTCAGCGCTTCAAAAGAATGCGTGTACACACCGATGTGGCTCTATCGCGTCTGTGCACGTTAAATCGATAGAAAGGACGTATCTGTGGTCATACAGCGTCTCAGCGCTTTAAAAGAATGCGTGTACACTGTGTTGTGGCTCTATTGCGTCTGTGCATGTCTAAACCGATAGAAAAGACGGGTCTGTAACCATTCAGCGTCTCAGCACGTCAAAAGAATCCGTGTACACTGCGTAATGACTTAACTACGTCTGTGCATGTCTGGACGGATAAAAAGGACGTATCTGTGGCCATACAGAGTCTTGGCGCTTCATAACAATGCCTTTACACTGCGTTGTCGCTCGCTTGCGTCTGTGCATGTCTAGACTGATAGAAAGGACGTATATGTGGCCATACAGCGTCTTAGCGCGTCAAAAGAATGCGTGTACACTTCGATGTGGCTTAACTACGTCTGTGCACGTCTGGGCTGATGGAAAGGACGTATCTGTGGCCATAGCGTGTCTCAGCGCTTTAAAAGAATGCGTGTACACTGCGTTGTGGCTCTATTGCGTCTGTGTGTGTCTAGAACGATAGCAAGGACGTATCTGTAACCATTCAGCGTCTCAACTCGTCAAAACAATGCGTTTACACTGCGTTGTGGCTTATTTGCGTCTGTGCAAGGACGTATCTGTGGCCATACACCGTCTCAGCGCTTCAAAAGAATGCTTATACATAGTGTTGAAGCTTTATTGGGTCTGAGCATGTCTAGACCGAAAGAAAGGACGTATCTTTGGCCATACAGCGTCTCAGCGCGTCAAAAGAATACGTGTACACAGCGTTGTGGCTCTATTGCGTCTGTGCATGTCTAGACGATAGCAAGAACGTATCTGTAACCATTCAGCGTCTCAGCTCGTCAAAAGAATGCGTGTACACTGCGTTGCGGCTTACTAACTTGTGCATGTTTAGAGCGATAGAAAGGACGTATCTGTGGCCATACAGCGTCTGAGCGCTTCAAAAGAATGCGTGTACACACCGTTGTGGCTCTATCGCGTCTGTGCACGCCTAAACCGATAGAAAGGACGTATCTGTGGCCATACAGTGTCTCAGCGCTTCAAAAGAATGCGTGTACACACCGATGTGGCTCTATCGCGTCTGTGCACGTCTAAACCGATAGAAAGGACGTATCTGTGGCCATACAGCGTCTCAGCGCTTTAAAAGAATGCGTGTACACTGTGTTGTGGCTCTATTGCGTCTGTGCATGTCTAAACCGATAGAAAAGACGGGTCTGTAACCATTCAGCGTCTCAGCACGTCAAAAGAATCCGTGTACACTGCGTAATGACTTAACTACGTCTGTGCATGTCTGGACGGATAAAAAGGACGTATCTGTGGCCATACAGAGTCTTGGCGCTTCATAACAATGCCTTTACACTGCGTTGTCGCTCGCTTGCGTCTGTGCATGTCTAGACTGATAGAAAGGACGTATCTGTGGCCATACAGCGTCTTAGCGCGTCAAAAGAATGCGTGTACACTTCGATGTGGCTTAACTACGTCTGTGCACGTCTGGGCTGATGGAAAGGACGTATCTGTGGCCATAGCGTGTCTCAGCGCTTTAAAAGAATGCGTGTACACTGCGTTGTGGCTCTATTGCGTCTGTGCATGTCTAGACCGATAGCAAGGACGTATCTGTAACCATTCAGCGTCTCAACTCGTCAAAACAATGCGTTTACACTGCGTTGTGGCTTAATTGCGTCTGTGCAAGGACGTATCTGTGGCCATACACCGTCTCAGCGCTTCAAAAGAATGCTTATACATAGTGTTGAAGCTTTATTGGGTCTGAGCATGTCTAGACCGAAAGAAAGGACGTATCTTTGGCCATACAGCGTCTCAGCGCGTCAAAAGAATACGTGTACACAGCGTTGTGGCTCTATTGCGTCTGTGCATGTCTAGACGATAGCAAGAACGTATCTGTAACCATTCAGCGTCTCAGCTCGTCAAAAGAATGCGTGTACACTGCGTTGCGGCTTACTAACTTGTGCATGTTTAGAGCGATAGAAAGGACGTATCTGTGGCCATACAGCGTCTGAGCGCTTCAAAAGAATGCGTGTACACACCGTTGTGGCTCTATCGCGTCTGTGCACGCCTAAACCGATAGAAAGGACGTATCTGTGGCCATACAGTGTCTCAGCGCTTCAAAAGAATGCGTGTACACACCGATGTGGCTCTATCGCGTCTGTGCACGTCTAAACCGATAGAAAGGACGTATCTGTGGCCATACAGCGTCTCAGCGCTTTAAAAGAATGCGTGTACACTGTGTTGTGGCTCTATTGCGTCTGTGCATGTCTAAACCGATAGAAAAGACGGGTCTGTAACCATTCAGCGTCTCAGCACGTCAAAAGAATCCGTGTACACTGCGTAATGACTTAACTACGTCTGTGCATGTCTGGACGGATAAAAAGGACGTATCTGTGGCCATACAGAGTCTTGGCGCTTCATAACAATGCCTTTACACTGCGTTGTCGCTCGCTTGCGTCTGTGCATGTCTAGACTGATAGAAAGGACGTATCTGTGGCCATACAGCGTCTTAGCGCGTCAAAAGAATGCGTGTACACTTCGATGTGGCTTAACTACGTCTGTGCACGTCTGGGCTGATGGAAAGGACGTATCTGTGGCCATAGCGTGTCTCAGCGCTTTAAAAGAATGCGTGTACACTGCGTTGTGGCTCTATTGCGTCTGTGTATGTCTAGACCGATAGCAAGGACGTATCTGTAACCATTCAGCGTCTCAACTCGTCAAAACAATGCGTTTACACTGCGTTGTGGCTTAATTGCGTCTGTGCAAGGACGTATCTGTGGCCATACACCGTCTCAGCGCTTCAAAAGAATGCTTATACATAGTGTTGAAGCTTTATTGGGTCTGAGCATGTCTAGACCGAAAGAAAGGACGTATCTTTGGCCATACAGCGTCTCAGCGCGTCAAAAGAATACGTGTACACAGCGTTGTGGCTCTATTGCGTCTGTGCATGTCTAGACGATAGCAAGAACGTATCTGTAACCATTCAGCGTCTCAGCTCGTCAAAAGAATGCGTGTACACTGCGTTGCGGCTTACTAACTTGTGCATGTTTAGAGCGATAGAAAGGACGTATCTTTGGCCATACAGCGTCTCAGCGCTTCAAAAGAATGCGTGTACACACCGATGTGGCTCTATCGCGTCTGTGAACGTCTAAATCGATAGAAAGGACGTATCTGTGGTCATACAGCGTCTCAGCGCTTTAAAAGAATGCGTGTACACTGTGTTGTGGCTCTATTGCGTCTGTGCATGTCTAAACCGATAGAAAAGACGGGTCTGTAACCATTCAGCGTCTCAGCACGTCAAAAGAATCCGTGTACACTGCGTAATGACTTAACTACGTCTGTGCATGTCTGGACGGATAAAAAGGACGTATCTGTGGCCATACAGAGTCTTGGCGCTTCATAACAATGCCTTTACACTGCGTTGTCGCTCGCTTGCGTCTGTGCATGTCTAGACTGATAGAAAGGACGTATATGTGGCCATACAGCGTCTTAGCGCGTCAAAAGAATGCGTGTACACTTCGATGTGGCTTAACTACGTCTGTGCACGTCTGGGCTGATGGAAAGGACGTATCTGTGGCCATAGCGTGTCTCAGCGCTTTAAAAGAATGCGTGTACACTGCGTTGTGGCTCTATTGCGTCTGTGCGTGTCTAGAACGATAGCAAGGACGTATCTGTAACCATTCAGCGTCTCAACTCGTCAAAACATTGCGTTTACACTGCGTTGTGGCTTAATTGCGTCTGTGCAAGGACGTATCTGTGGCCATACACCGTCTCAGCGCTTCAAAAGAATGCTTATACATAGTGTTGAAGCTTTATTGGGTCTGAGCATGTCTAGACCGAAAGAAAGGACGTATCTTTGGCCATACAGCGTCTCAGCGCGTCAAAAGAATACGTGTACACAGCGTTGTGGCTCTATTGCGTCTGTGCATGTCTAGACGATAGCAAGAACGTATCTGTAACCATTCAGCGTCTCAGCTCGTCAAAAGAATGCGTGTACACTGCGTTGCGGCTTACTAACTTGTGCATGTTTAGAGCGATAGAAAGGACGTATCTGTGGCCATACAGCGTCTGAGCGCTTCAAAAGAATGCGTGTACACACCGTTGTGGCTCTATCGCGTCTGTGCACGCCTAAACCGATAGAAAGGACGTATCTGTGGCCTAACAGTGTCTCAGCGCTTCAAAAGAATGCGTGTACACACCGATGTGGCTCTATTGCGTCTGTACACGTCTAAACCGATAGAAAGGACGTATCTGTGGCCATACAGCGTCTCAGCGCGTCAAAAAAATGCGTATACACTGCGTTGTGGCTGTACTTTGTCTGTGCATGTTCGGACTGATAGAAAGGACGTATCTGTGGCCATACAGAGTCTTGGCGCTTCATAACAATGCCTTTACACTGCGTTATCGCTCGCTTGCGTCTGAGCATGTCTAGACCGAAAGAAAGGACGTATCTTTGGCCATACAGCGTCTCAGCGCGTCAAAAGAATACGTATACACAGCGTTGTGGCTCTATTGCGTCTGTGCATGTCTAGACGATAGCAAGAACGTATCTGTAACCATTCAGCGTCTCAGCTCGTCAAAAGAATGCGTGTACACTGCGTTGCGGCTTACTAACTTGTGCATGTTTAGAGCGATAGAAAGGACGTATCTTTGGCCATACAGCGTCTCAGCGCGTCAAAAGAATACGTGTACACAGCGTTGTGGCTCTATTGCGTCTGTGCATGTCTAGACGATAGCAAGGACGTATCTGTAACCATTCAGCGTCTCAGCTCGTCAAAAGAATGCGTGTACACTGTGTTGCGGCTTACTAACTTGTGCATGTTTAGAGCGATAGAAAGGACGTATCTGTGGCCATACAGTGTCTCAGCGCTTCAAAAGAATGCGTGTACACACCGATGTGGCTCTATCGCGTCTGTGCACGTCTAAATCGATAGAAAGGACGTATCTGTGGCCATACAGCGTCTCAGCGCTTTAAAAGAATGCGTGTACACTGTGTTGTGGCTCTATTGCGTCTGTGCATGTCTAAACCGATAGAAAAGACGGGTCTGTAACCATTCAGCGTCTCAGCACGTCAAAAGAATCTGTGTACACTGCGTTATGACTTAACTACGTCTGTGCATGTCTGGACGGATAAAAAGGACGTATCTGTGGCCATACAGAGTCTTGGCGCTTCATAACAATGCCTTTACACTGCGTTGTCGCTCGCTTGCGTCAGTGCATGTCTAGACTGATAGAAAGGACGTATATGTGGCCATACAGCGTCTTAGCGCGTCAAAAGAATGCGTGTACACTTCGATGTGGCTTAACTACGTCTGTGCACGTCTGGGCTGATGGAAAGGACGTATCTGTGGCCATAGCGTGTCTCAGCGCTTTAAAAGAATGCGTGTACACTGCGTTGTGGCTCTATTGCGTCTGTGCGTGTCTAGAACGATAGCAAGGACGTATCTGTAACCATTCAGCGTCTCAACTCGTCAAAACATTGCGTTTACACTGCGTTGTGGCTTAATTGCGTCTGTGCAAGGACGTATCTGTGGCCATACACCGTCTCAGCGCTTCAAAAGAATGCTTATACATAGTGTTGAAGCTTTATTGGGTCTGAGCATGTCTAGACCGAAAGAAAGGACGTATCTTTGGCCATACAGCGTCTCAGCGCGTCAAAAGAATACGTGTACACAGCGTTGTGGCTCTATTGCGTCTGTGCATGTCTAGACGATAGCAAGAACGTATCTGTAACCATTCAGCGTCTCAGCTCGTCAAAAGAATGCGTGTACACTGTGTTGCGGCTTACTAACTTGTGCATGTTTAGAGCGATAGAAAGGACGTATCTGTGGCCATACAGTGTCTGAGCGCTTCAAAAGAATGCGTGTACACACCGTTGTGGCTCTATCGCGTCTGTACACGTCTAAACCGATAGAAAGGACGTATCTGTGGCCATACAGCGTCTCTGCGCGTCAAAAAAATGCGTATACACTGCGTTGTGGCTTAACTTTGTCTGTGCATGTTCGGACTGATAGAAAGGACGTATCTGTGGCCATACAGAGTCTTGGCGCTTCATAACAATGCCTTTACACTGCGTTATCGCTCGCTTGCGTCTGTGCATGTCTAGACCGATAGAAAGGACGTATCTGTGGCCATACAGCGTTTCAGCGCTTCAAAAGTATGCTTATACACTGCGTTGTGGCTTAACTACGTCTGTGCATGTCTAGACCGATAGCAACGACGTATCTGAAACCATTCAGCGTCTCAGCCACTCAAAAGAATGCGTGTACACTGCGTTGTGGCTTAACTTCGTCTGTGCATGTCTAGACCGATAAAAAGGACGTATCTGTGGCCATATAGCATCTCATTGCTTTAAAAGAATGCGTGTACTCAGCGTTGTGGCTCTATTGCTTCTGTGCATGTCTAGACCGATAGAAATGACATATCTCTTGCCATCTAGCGTCTCAGCGCGTCAAAAGAATGCTTTTACTCTTCGTTGTGGCTTTATTTTGTCTGTACATGTCTAGACCGATAGAAAGGACGTATCTGTAACCATTCATCGTCTCAACTCGTCAAAACATTGCGTTTACACTGCGTTGTGGCTCTATTGCGTCTGTGCATGTCTAGACGATAGCAAGAACGTATCTGTAACCATTCAGCGTCTCAGCTCGTCAAAAGAATGCGTGTACACTGTGTTGCGGCTTACTAACTTGTGCATGTTTAGAGCGATAGAAAGGACGTATCTGTGGCCATACAGTGTCTGAGCGCTTCAAAAGAATGCGTGTACACACCGTTGTGGCTCTATCGCGTCTGTACACGTCTAAACCGATAGAAAGGACGTATCTGTGGCCATACAGCGTCTCTGCGCGTCAAAAAAATGCGTATACACTGCGTTGTGGCTTAACTTTGTCTGTGCATGTTCGGACTGATAGAAAGGACGTATCTGTGGCCATACAGAGTCTTGGCGCTTCATAACAATGCCTTTACACTGCGTTATCGCTCGCTTGCGTCTGTGCATGTCTAGACCGATAGAAAGGACGTATCTGTGGCCATACAGCGTTTCAGCGCTTCAAAAGTATGCTTATACACTGCGTTGTGGCTTAACTACGTCTGTGCATGTCTAGACCGATAGCAACGACGTATCTGAAACCATTCAGCGTCTCAGCCACTCAAAAGAATGCGTGTACACTGCGTTGTGGCTTAACTTCGTCTGTGCATGTCTAGACCGATAAAAAGGACGTATCTGTGGCCATATAGCATCTCATTGCTTTAAAAGAATGCGTGTACTCAGCGTTGTGGCTCTATTGCTTCTGTGCATGTCTAGACCGATAGAAATGACATATCTCTGGCCATCTAGCGTCTCAGCGCGTCAAAAGAATGCTTTTACTCTTCGTTGTGGCTTTATTTTGTCTGTGCATGTCTAGACCGATAGAAAGGACGTATCTGTAACCATTCAGCGTCTCAGCTCGTCAAAAGAATGCGTGTACACTTCGTTGTTGCGTAACAACGTCTGTATATGTCTTGACCGATAGAAAAGACGTATTGGTGGCCATACAACGTCTTAGCGCTTCAAAAGTATGCGTATACACTGCGTTGTGGATCTATTGCGTCTGTGCATATCTAGACCGATAGAAAGGACGTATCTGTGGCCATACAGCGTCTCGGCGCGTCAAAAGAATGCTTTTACACTTCGTTGTGGCTTTACTACGTCTGTGCATGTCTAGACCGATAGAAAGGACGTATCCGTAACCAATCATCGTCTCAGCTTGTCAAAAGAACGCGTGTACACTGCGTTGTGGCTTAACTTCGTCTGTGCATGTCTAGACCGATAAAAAGGACGTATCTGTGGCCATATAGCATCTCAGCGCTTCAAAAGTATGCTTATACACTGCGTTGTGGCTCTCTTGCGTCTGTGCATGTCTAGACCGATAGAAAGGACGTATATGTGGCCACACAGCGTCTCAGCGCGTCAAAAGAATGCGTGTACACTGCGCTGTGGCTTAACTACGTCTGTAGATGTCTGGACGGATTGAAAGGACGTATCTGTGGCCATATGGCATCTCATTGCTTCAAAAGAACGCGTGTACTCAGCGTTGTGGCTCTATCGCGTCTGTGCATGTCTAGACCGATAGAAAGGACATATCTGTGGCCATCTTGCGTCTCAGCGCGTCAAAAGAATGCGTGTACCTTGCTTTGTGGCTTTACTACGTCTGTGCATGTCTAGACCGATACAAAGGACGTATCTTTGGCCAAAAGCGTCTCAGCGTTTCAAAAGAATGCGTGTACACTGCGTTGTGGCATAACTACATCTGTGCATGTCTAGACCTAAAGAAAGGACGTATCTGTGGCCATACAGCGTCTCAGCGCGTGAAAAGAATGCGTGTACACTGCGTTGTGGCTTAACTTCGTCTGTGCATGTCTAGACCGATAAAAAGGACGTATCTGTGGCCATATAGCATCTCATTGCTTCAAAAGAATGCGTGTACTCAGCTTTGTGGCTCTATTGCTTCTGTGCATGTCTAGACCGATAGAAAGGACATATCTCTGGACATCTAGCGTCTCAGCGCGTCAAAAGAATGCTTTTACACTTCGTTGTGGCTTTACTTTGTCTGTGCATGTCTAGACCGATAGAAAGGATGTATCTGTAACCATTCAGCGTCTCAGCTCGTCAAAAGAATGCGTGTACACTTCGTTGTTGCGTAACAACGTCTGTATATGTCTAGACCGATAGAAAGGACGTATTGGTGGCCATACAACGTTTTAGCGCTTCAAAGGTATGCATATACACTGCGTTGTGGCTCTATTGCGTCTGTGCATGTCTAGACCGATAGAAAGGACGTATCTGTGGCCATACAGCGTCTCAGCGCGTCAAAAGAATGCTTTTACACTTCGTTGTGGCTTTACTACGTCTGTGCATATCTAGACCGATAGAAAGGACGTATCCGTAACCATTCAGCGTCTCAGCTCGTCAAAAAAATGCGTGTACACTGCGTTGTGGCTTATTTTCGTCTGTGCATGTCTAGACCGATAAAAAGGACGTATCTGTGGCCATATAGCATCTCAGCGCTTCAAAAGTATGCTTATACACTGCGTTGTGGCTCTATTGCGTCTGTGCATGTCAAGACCGATTGAAAGGACGTATCTGTGGCCATAGAGCGTCTCAGCGCGTCTCACCGCGTCAAAAGAATGCTTATACACTACGTTGTAGCTTAACTACGTCTGTGATGTCTAGACCGAAAGAGAGGACGTATCTGTGGCCATACAGCGTCTCAGCGCTTCAAAAGTATGCTTATACACTGCGTTGTGGCTCTCTTGCGTCTGTGCATGTCTAGACCGATAGAAAGGACGAATCTGTGGCCACACAGCGTCTCAGCGCGTCAAAAGAATGCGTGTACACTGCGCCGTGGCTTAACTACGTCTGTAGATGTCTGGACGGATTGAAAGGCCGTATCTGTGGCCATATAGTATCTCATTGCTTCAAAAGAACGCGTGTACTCAGCGTTGTGGCTGTATTGCGTCCGGGCATGTCTAGACCAATAGAAAGGACATATCTGTGGCCATCTTGCGTCTCAGCGCGTCAAAAGAATGCGTGTACCTTGCTTTGTGGCTTTACTAGGTCTGTGCATGTCTAGACCGATACAAAGGACGTATCTGTGGCCAAAAGCGTCTCAGCGCGTCAAAAGAATGCGTGTACACTGCGTTGTGGCATAACTACGTCTGTGCATGTCTAGACCGATAGAAAGAACGTATCTGTGGCCAAATGCGTTTCAGCACTTCAAAAGTATGCTTATACACTGCGTTGTGGCTCTATTGCGTCTGTGCATGTCTAAACCGATAGAAAAGACGGGTCTGTAACCATTCAGCGTCTCAGCGCGACAAAAGAATGCGTGTACACTGCGTTATGACTTAACTACGTCTGTGCATGTCTGGACGGATAGAAAGGACGTATCTGTGGCCATACAGAGTCTTGGCGCTTCATAACAATGCCTTTACACTGCGTTGTCGCTCGCTTGCGTCTGTGTATGTCTAGACCGATAGAAAGGACGTATCTGTGGCCATGCAGCGTCTCAGCGCGTCAAAAGAATACGTGTACACTTCGTTGTGGCTTAACTACGTTTGTGCATGTCTGGACTGATAGCAAGGACGTATCTGTGGCCATAGCGTGTCTCAGCGCGTCAAAAGAATGCGTGTACACTGCGTTGTGGCTCTATTGCGTCTGTGCATGTCTAGACCGATAGCAAGAACGTATCTGTAACCATTCAGCGTCTCAGCTCGTCAAAAGAATGCGTGTACACTGTGTTGCGGCTTACTAACTTGTGCATGTTTAGAGCGATAGAAAGGACGTATCTGTGGCCATACAGTGTCTGAGCGCTTCAAAAGAATGCGTGTACACACCGTTGTGGCTCTATCGCGTCTGTACACGTCTAAACCGATAGAAAGGACGTATCTGTGGCCATACAGCGTCTCTGCGCGTCAAAAAAATGCGTATACACTGCGTTGTGGCTTAACTTTGTCTGTGCATGTTCGGACTGATAGAAAGGACGTATCTGTGGCCATACAGAGTCTTGGCGCTTCATAACAATGCCTTTACACTGCGTTATCGCTCGCTTGCGTCTGTGTATGTCTAGACCGATAGAAAGGACGTATCTGTGGCCATGCAGCGTCTCAGCGCGTCAAAAGAATACGTGTACACTTCGTTGTGGCTTAACTACGTTTGTGCATGTCTGGACTGATAGCAAGGACGTATCTGTGGCCATAGCGTGTCTCAGCGCGTCAAAAGAATGCGTGTACACTGCGTTGTGGCTCTATTGCGTCTGTGCATGTCTAGACCGATAGCAAGGACGTATCTGTAACCATTCAGCGTCTCAACTCGTCAAAAGAATGCGTTTACATTGCGTTGTGGCTTAATTGTGTCTGTGCAAGGACGTATCTGTGGCCATACACCGTCTCAGCGCTTCAAAAGAATGCTTATACATAGTGTTGAAGCTTTATTGGGTCTGAGCATGTCTAGACCGAAAGAAAGGACGTATCTTTGGCCATGCAGCGTCTCAGCGCGTCAAAAGAATACGTGTACACTGCGTTGTGCTCTCTTGCGTCTGTGCATGTCTAGACCGATAGCAAGGACGTATCTGTAACCATTCAGCGTCTCAGCGCGTCAAAAGAATGCGTGTACACTTCGTTGTGGCTTAACTACGTCTGTGCATGTCTGGACTGATGGAAAGGACGTATCTGTGGCCATACAGCGTCTCAGCGCGTCAAAAGAATGCGTGTACACTGCGTTGTGGCTCTATTGCGTCTGTGCATGTCTAGACCGATAGCAAGGACGTATCTGTGACCATCCGGCGTCTCAGCTTGTCAAAAGAATGCGTTTACACTGCGTTGTGGCTTAATTGCGTCTGAGCAAGGACGTATCTGTGGCCATACACCGTCTCAGCGCTTCAAAAAAATGCTTATACATAGTGTTGAAGCTTTATTGGGTCTGAGCATGTCTAGCCCGAAAGAAAGGACGTATCTGTGGCCATACAGCGTCTCAGCGCTTTAAAAGATTGCGTGTACACAGCTTTCTGGCTCTATTGCGTCTGTGCACGTCTAGACCGATAGAAAGGACCTATCTGCGGCCATACAGCGTCCCATCGCGTCAAAAGAATACGTGTACACAGCGTTGTGGCTCTATTGCGTCTGTGCATGTCTAGACCGATAGCAAGGACGTATCTGTAACCATTCAGCGTCTCAGCGCGTCAAAAGAATGCGTGTACACTGCGTTGTGGCTCTATTGCGTCTGTGCATGTCTAGACCGATAGCAAGGACGTATCTGTGCCCATCCGGCGTCTCAGCTTGTCAAAAGAATGCGTTTACACTGCGTTGTAGCTTAATTGCGTCTGAGCAAGGACGTATCTATGGCCATACACCGTCTCAGCGCTTCAAAAGAATGCTTATACATAGTGTTGAAGCTTTATTGGGTCTGAGCATGTCTAGACCGAAAGAAAGGACGTATCTGTGGCCATACAGCGTCTCAGCGCTCTAAAAGATTGCGTGTACACTGCGTTCTGGCTCTATTGCGTCTGTGCACGTCTAGACCGATAGAAAGGACGTATCTGTGGCCATACAGCGTCTCAGCGCGTCAAAAGAATGCGTGTACATAGCGTTGTGGCTCTATTGCGTCTGTGCATATCTAGACCGATAGCAAGGACGTGTTTGTAACCATTCAGCGTCTTAGCTCGTCAAAGAATGCTTGTACACTGCGTCGCGGCTTAACTTTGTCTGTGCATGTCTAGATCGATAGAAAGGACGTTTCTGTAGCCATACAGCCTTTCAGCGCGTCAAAAGAATGCGTGTACACTGCATTCTGACTAAACTACGTCGGTACATGTCTGGACGGATAGAAAGGACGTATCTGTGGCCATACATAGTCTCAGCGCTTTATAACAATGCCTTTACACTACATTGTCGCTCGCTTGCGTCTGTGCATGTCTAGACCGATAATAAGGACGTATCAGTGGCCATACAGCGTCTTAGCGCGTCAAAAGAATGCGTGTACACTTCGTTGTGGCATAACTACGTCTGTGCATGTCTTGACTGATGAAAAGGACGTATCTGTGGCCATACAGCGTCTCAGCGCGTCAAAAGAATGCGTGTACACTGCGTTGTGGCTCTATTGCGTCTGTGCACGCCTAAACCGATAGAAAGGACGTATCGGTGGCCATACAGCGTCTCAGCGCGTCAAAAGAATACGTGTACACAGCGTTCTGGCTCTATTGCGTCTGTGCATGTCTAGACCGAAAGCAAGGACGTATCTGTAACCATTCAGCGTCTCAGCTCGTCAAAAGAATGCGTGTACACTGCGTTGCGGCTTAACTTCGTCTGTGCATGTCCGGACTGATAGAAAAGACGTATCTGTGGCCATACAGAGTCTTGGCGCTTCATAACAATGCCTTTACACTGCGTTGTTGCTCGCTTGCGTCTGTGCATGTCTAGACCGATAGAAAGGAAGTATCTGTGGCCATACAGCGTCTCAGCGCGTCAAAAGAATTCGTATACACTGCGTTGTGGCTTAACTTCGTCTGTGCATGTCCGGACTGATAGAAAAGACGTATCTGTGGCCATACAGAGTCTTGGCGCTTCATAACAATGCATTTACACTGCGTTGTGGCTTAACTTTGTCTGTGCATGTCTAGACCGATAGAAAGGACGTATCTGTGGCCATACAGCGTCTCAGCGCTTCAACAGAATGCGTGTTCACAGCGTTGTGGCTCTATTGCGTCTGTGCACGTCTAGACCGATAGAAAGGACGTATCTGTGGCCATACAGCGTCTCAGCGCGTCAAAAGAATTCGTATACACTGCGTTGTGGCTTAGCTTCGTCTGTGCATGTCCGGACTGATAGAAAAGACGTATCTGTGGCCATACAGAGTCTTGGCGCTTCATAACAATGCCTTTACACTGCGTTGTGGCTTAACTTCGTCTGTGCATGTCTAGACCGATAGAAAGGACGTATCCGTAACCAATCAGCGTCTCAGCTCGTCAAAAGAATGCGTGTACACAGCGTTGGGGCTCTATTGCGTCTGTGCACGTCTAGACCGATAGAAATGACGTATCTGTGGCCATACAGCGTCTCAGCGCGTCAAAAGAATTCGTATACACTGCGTTGTGGCTTAACTTCGTCTGTGCATGTCCGGACTGATAGAAAAGACGTATCTGTGGCCATACAGAGTCTTGGCGCTTCATAACAATGCCTTTACACTGCGTTGTCGCTCGCTTGCGTCTGTGCATGTCTAGACCGAAAGAGAGGACGTATCTGTGGCCATACAGCGTCTCAGCGCTTCAAAAGTATGCTTATACACTGCGTTGTGGCTTAACTACGTCTGTGCATGTCTAGACCGATAGCAACGACGTATCTGAAACCATTCAGCGTCTCAGCCACTCAAAAGAATGCGTGTACACTGCGTTGTGGCTTAACTTCGTCTGTGCATGTCTAGACCGATAAAAAGGACGTATCTGTAACCATTCAGCGTCTCAGCTCGTCAAAAGAATGCGTGTACACTGCGTTGCGGCTTAACTTCGTCTGTGCATGTCTAGAGCGGTAGATAGGACGTATCTGTGGCCATACAGCGTCTCAGCGCGTCAAAAGAATGCGTGTACACTGCGTTGTGGCTTAACTACGTCTGTGCATGTCCGGACTGATAGAAAAGACGTATCTGTGGCCATACAGAGTCTTGGCGCTTCATAACAATGCCTTTACACTGCGTTGTCGCTCGCTTGCGTCTGTGCATGTCTAGACCGAAAGCGAGGACGTATCTGTGGCCATACAGCGTCTCAGCGTTTCAAAAGTATGCTTATACACTGCGTGGTGGCTTAACTACGTCTGTGCATGTCTAGACCGATAGCAACGACGTATCTGAAACCATTCAGCGTCTCAGCCACTCAAAAGAGTGCGTGTACACTGCGTTGTGGCTTAACTTCGTCTGTGCATGTCTAGACCGATAAAAAGGACGTATCTGTAACCATTCAGCGTCTCAGCTCGTCAAAAGAATGCGTGTACACTGCGTTGCGGCTTAACTTCGTCTGTGCATTTCTAGAGCGGTAGATAGGACGTATCTGTGGCCATACAGCGTCTCAGCGCGTCAAAAGAATTCGTATACACTGCGTTGTGGCTCAACTTCGTCTGTGCATGTCCGGACTGATAGAAAAGACGTATCTGTGGCCATACAGAGTCTTGGCGCTTCATAACAATGCCTTTACACTGCGTTGTTGCTCGCTTGCGTCTGTGCATGTCTAGACCGATAGAAAGGACGTATCTGTGGCCATACAGCGTCTCAGCGCTTCAAAAGTATGCTTATACACTGCGTTGTGGCTTAACTACGTCTGTGCATGTCTAGACCGATAGCAACGACGTATCTGAAACCATTCAGCGTCTCAGCCACTCAAAAGAATGCGTGTACACTGCGTTGTGACTTAACTTCGTCTGTGCATGTCTAGACCGATAAAAAGGACGTATCTGTGGGCATATAGCATCTCATTGCTTCAAAAGAATGCGTGTACTCAGCGTTGTGGCTCTATTGCTTCTGTGCATGTCTAGACCGATAGAAATGACATATCGCTGGCCATCTAGCGTCTCAGCGCGTCAAGAGAATGCTTTTACACTTCGTTGTGGCTTTACTTTGTCTGTGCATGTCTAGACCGATAGAAAGGACGTATCTGTAACCATATAGCGTCTCAGCTCGTCAAAAGAATGCGTGTACACTTCGTTGTTGCGTAACAACGTCTGTATATGTCTAGACCGATAGAAAGAACGTATTGGTGGCCATACAACGTCTTAGCGCTTCAAAAGTATGCGTGTTCACAGCGTTGTGGCTCTATTGCGTCTGTGCACGTCTAGACCGATAGAAAGGACGTATCTGTGGCCATACAGCGTCTCAGCGCGTCAAAAGAATTCGTATACACTGCGTTGTGGCTTAGCTTCGTCTGTGCATGTCCGGACTGATAGAAAAGACGTATCTGTGGCCATACAGAGTCTTGGCGCTTCATAACAATGCCTTTACACTGCGTTGTGGCTTAACTTCGTCTGTGCATGTCTAGACGATAGAAAGGACGTATCCGTAACCAATCAGCGTCTCAGCTCGTCAAAAGAATGCGTGTACACAGCGTTGGGGCTCTATTGCGTCTGTGCACGTCTAGACCGATAGAAATGACGTATCTGTGGCCATACAGCGTCTCAGCGCGTCAAAAGAATTCGTATACACTGCGTTGTGGCTTAACTTCGTCTGTGCATGTCCGGACTGATAGAAAAGACGTATCTGTGGCCATACAGAGTCTTGGCGCTTCATAACAATGCCTTTACACTGCGTTGTCGCTCGCTTGCGTCTGTGCATGTCTAGACCGAAAGAGAGGACGTATCTGTGGCCATACAGCGTCTCAGCGCTTCAAAAGTATGCTTATACACTGCGTTGTGGCTTAACTACGTCTGTGCATGTCTAGACCGATAGCAACGACGTATCTGAAACCATTCAGCGTCTCAGCCACTCAAAAGAATGCGTGTACACTGCGTTGTGGCTTAACTTCGTCTGTGCATGTCTAGACCGATAAAAAGGACGTATCTGTAACCATTCAGCGTCTCAGCTCGTCAAAAGAATGCGTGTACACTGCGTTGCGGCTTAACTTCGTCTGTGCATGTCTAGAGCGGTAGATAGGACGTATCTGTGGCCATACAGCGTCTCAGCGCGTCAAAAGAATTCGTATACACTGCGTTGTGGCTTAACTTCGTCTGTGCATGTCCGGACTGATAGAAAAGACGTATCTGTGGCCATACAGAGTCTTGGCGCTTCATAACAATGCCTTTACACTGCGTTGTCGCTCGCTTGCGTCTGTGCATGTCTAGACCGAAAGCGAGGACGTATCTGTGGCCATACAGCGTCTCAGCGTTTCAAAAGTATGCTTATACACTGCGTGGTGGCTTAACTACGTCTGTGCATGTCTAGACCGATAGCAACGACGTATCTGAAACCATTCAGCGTCTCAGCCACTCAAAAGAGTGCGTGTACACTGCGTTGTGGCTTAACTTCGTCTGTGCATGTCTAGACCGATAAAAAGGACGTATCTGTAACCATTCAGCGTCTCAGCTCGTCAAAAGAATGCGTGTACACTGCGTTGCGGCTTAACTTCGTCTGTGCATTTCTAGAGCGGTAGATAGGACGTATCTGTGGCCATACAGCGTCTCAGCGCGTCAAAAGAATTCGTATACACTGCGTTGTGGCTCAACTTCGTCTGTGCATGTCCGGACTGATAGAAAAGACGTATCTGTGGCCATACAGAGTCTTGGCGCTTCATAACAATGCCTTTACACTGCGTTGTTGCTCGCTTGCGTCTGTGCATGTCTAGACCGATAGAAAGGACGTATCTGTGGCCATACAGCGTCTCAGCGCTTCAAAAGTATGCTTATACACTGCGTTGTGGCTTAACTACGTCTGTGCATGTCTAGACCGATAGCAACGACGTATCTGAAACCATTCAGCGTCTCAGCCACTCAAAAGAATGCGTGTACACTGCGTTGTGACTTAACTTCGTCTGTGCATGTCTAGACCGATAAAAAGGACGTATCTGTGGGCATATAGCATCTCATTGCTTCAAAAGAATGCGTGTACTCAGCGTTGTGGCTCTATTGCTTCTGTGCATGTCTAGACCGATAGAAATGACATATCGCTGGCCATCTAGCGTCTCAGCGCGTCAAGAGAATGCTTTTACACTTCGTTGTGGCTTTACTTTGTCTGTGCATGTCTAGACCGATAGAAAGGACGTATCTGTAACCATATAGCGTCTCAGCTCGTCAAAAGAATGCGTGTACACTTCGTTGTTGCGTAACAACGTCTGTATATGTCTAGACCGATAGAAAGAACGTATTGGTGGCCATACAACGTCTTAGCGCTTCAAAAGTATGCGTATACACTGCGTTGTGGCTCTATTGCGTCTGTGCATGTCTAGACCGATAGAAAGGACGTATCTGTGGCCATACAGCGTCTCAGCGCCTGAAAAGAATGCGTGTACACTTCGTTGTGGCCTTACTACGTCTGTGCATGTCTAGACCGATAGAAAGGACGTATCCGTAACCAATCAGCGTCTCAGCTCGTCAAAAGAATGCGTGTACACTGCGTTGCGGCTTAACTTCGTCTGTGCATGTCTAGAGCGGTAGATAGGACGTATCTGTGGCCATACAGCGTCTCAGCGCGTCAAAAGAATTCGTATACACTGCGTTGTGGCTTAACTTCGTCTGTGCATGTCCGGACTGATAGAAAAGACGTATCTGTGGCCATACAGAGTCTTGGCGCTTCATAACAATGCCTTTACACTGCGTTGTTGCTCGCTTGCGTCTGTGCATGTCTAGACCGATAGAAAGGACGTATCTGTGGCCATACAGCGTCTCAGCGCTTCAAAAGTATGCTTATACACTGCGTTGTGGCTTAACTACGTCTGTGCATGTCTAGACCGATAGCAACGACGTATCTGAAACCATTCAGCGTCTCAGCCACTCAAAAGAATGCGTGTACACTGCGTTGTGACTTAACTTCGTCTGTGCATGTCTAGACCGATAAAAAGGACGTATCTGTGGGCATATAGCATCTCATTGCTTCAAAAGAATGCGTGTACTCAGCGTTGCGGCTCTATTGCTTCTGTGCATGTCTAGACGATAGAAATGACATATCGCTGGCCATCTAGCGTCTCAGCGCGTCAAAAGAATGCTTTTACACTTCGTTGTGGCTTTACTTTGTCTGTGCATGTCTAGACCGATAGAAAGGACGTATCTGTAACCATTCAGCGTCTCAGCTCGTCAAAAGAATGCGTTGTACACTTCGTTGTTGCGTAAACAACGTCTGTATATGTCTAGACCGATAGAAAGAACGTATTGGTGGCCATACAACGTCTTAGCGCTTCAAAAGTATGCGTATACACTGCGTTGTGGCTCTATTGCGTCTGTGCATGTCTAGACCGATAGAAAGGACGTATCTGTGGCCATACAGCGTCTCAGCGCGTCAAAAGAATGCTTATACACTTCGTTGTGGCTTTACTGAGTCTGTGCATGTCTAGACCGATAGAAAGGACGTATCCGTAACCA